>CM053571.1:75650711-75716540 GCA_028646485.1 Cryptoprocta ferox
AGGAGGAAAACGAGTTAGGGAGAGGGAGGGAGACAAAACACGAGAGACTCTTGAATACTGAAAACAAACTGAGGGGGGAAGGGGAAGGGGAAAAGGTAAAGGGGGGTGATGGTCTTGGTGGAGGTCACTTGTGGGGAAGAGCACTGGGTGTTATATGGAAACCAACCTGACAATAAACTATAAAGTTTAAAAAAAAAAATGTGTGTTGGGGGGCGCCTGGGGGACGCAATAAGTTAAACACCTCACTGTTGATTTAGGCTCAGGTCAGATCGTGAGTTCAAGCCCTGCAGTGAACTCTGCACTGATGGCGTAGAGCCCGCTTGGGATTCTGTCTCTCCTTCTCTCTGCCCCTCCCCCACTTGTGTGCTCTCTGATGTGCTCAAAGTGTGTTGGTGGCTACTGGACATTTTTGACAAGGCACTGCAGGAAAAGACAAACTCAATTTTCTTCTTTTTAAAGCTTAAGGACAAAGTAATAATATAGATAGTTTAAAATTTGTGTGCTTGGGTAACATTCCATTTATAAATCTGTTAATAGCACTTAAGGGATTATAAATAGTATATTGTACATATCCTTCACAGAAATTTGGATCTTACAAGTGCTGATGGAAAGGAACTAAGAAAATTTATGAGTGTTACAATTCAAAAGTATGAATAATATTTAAAATTATATTTGTATCTATGCACATATACATCCCTCCACTCTCTCTCGCTCTCTCTCTCTCTCTCTCTCTCTCTCTCACACACACACACACACACACACACACACACACATCAAAATATTTGTTTATCTAATAAAGGTTAACCTCCACTCATTACTTCCTCCTTCTTGGGTACTCTGGTCTATTAATTTTTTTCTTTTTAAATCTTTAGTCTTACTAGCTTGGCTCTTGCCCATAAGTGTTTAAATAACTTCAACTTCTAGGCCAAAATACAAGGAGCATAAAATTTCTCCTTCATAGATCCCTCCATTCTACAGTGTGCTCTCTTGTTTTCATCATCTAAGCTTCTCAAAGACTTGTCTTCTGTTTCTATTTTTTCATCTTTTTTTCTCATATGATTATCTACTTTGGTCCTCTACCATTTTACTGAAACTATTCTTGTTAATGACACTTTCCTGTTGTCATATCCAGTAGTCATTTTTAAATCCATACCTTATTTATTTCACATCATTTGAAAATGTTTACCACTCACTTTTTTGTAAAATGCTCTCTTCCTGTGACTTAGGTATAGTAGGCATTTGGTTTCTTCCTTTTTCTTTTGCCAGTTTACAGTTTCCTTCATGATCTCTCTTAGCGTACTCATTATATACTGAGGTCCTTCAGGACCCTAGGTGGAATTATTTTCTCATTCTATATATTCTCTGGTCTCATCCACAGACATACTTCCAATGACCTTCTATATACTTCGTACTTCCCACATTCATCCAAAATCAGACTTCTCATAGTTCTAGACTCTATTCAACTCTGTTATGCATTCTGTTCTTGAATATTCCACAGGCACTATAATAATTTTTTTAATGATTATTTATTTTTGAGAGAGAGACAGAGATAGAGTGTGAGCAGGAGCAGGGCAGAGAGAGAGGGAGACACAGAATCTGAACAGGTTCCAGGCTCTGAGCTGGCAGCACAGAGCCCGACACAGGGCTCGAACTCACAAACTGGGAGATCATGACCTGAGCTGAAGTCGGGATGCTTAACAGACTGAGCCACTGAGGCGCCCCTCCACAGGCACTATAAACTCAACATGTCCAAAACACAAAATTTCAACCCTAATCATGCTCCAGGTCTTAAGTTTCCTACTTCACTGCACTGCCAAAACCAAAAATCTGGTCATCATCCACAAAAACGTATTCATGTATATAAATCCGTATTTATGTATATAAAATGTGTGTGTTGGTGTGTATGTAAATATATCCTTAACAATCAACATTTACTTCCTCTCTTTTATTCCCACATATTCTCTGGTTTCTGTTCCCTTATTATGACTCAAAACTATCAAAATCTCTTTCCCACGCACCCACCTTACTTTGGGCCACTGCCATTCTCACTTGGATAACTGTAATAGCTGTTTAAGAAACTGTTATGTGCCTCTAATACTGTCTCTATCAATTCATTTTTTTTAAACATTAGCCAGAGTAATATTTCTAAAATGCAAATCTGAACAAATGTCATGCCTCTAGTTAATGTTAATCTTAAGCACCAAATTCCCTGTCGGACAATGTGGCAGACAAAGTCCTTTATTATCCTTTCTATGGCAGAAAATAATCTTTCATTTGGCAGTCTCAAATAGCCTCACCCACCCTTGCCAAGCATTTATATTATAATCTCTCATTTAAAGGACTGTGAATAAGCTATTCCATCTACCTATCCCATGCTAAATTCTCAGTTCTGACCTCACTTAGACCCATGAACCCTGGGAGAACTCATCATTAGTCCACTAAGTCTTCCCTTACCCAATATGAAGGAACTATATACCCCTTTAATATAACATAATCATTTATTCCATTATAACTTAGCACCGTTTTACAATAATATCTTCTGTTTCCACCTGCTTAATAAAAGGGCTGTGTCTTGCTCATATTATATCTATACAATCCAGCAGAATGCCAGTCATATAAAAGGCCCTCATTAAATAAGAAAGAGAGAGAAGGATAAAAGGTTGGTTTAGCATTCAAATCCTAGATGAAGCACCAAGACAAATGTATAAAAATTTAAAGGTCACTTTTTTAAATCAAACACAAGGTAAAACATGAACTACAAGTAAGTAGCCTTCTTTCTACAGACTGGAAATTAGAAAACGCGAGTCATAACCCTGGTTCTGGGAGGAGCCTTACAAATGATCTTGACCAAGAATAACAAAGATGATAAAAAATTCAGCCAATACCAGCTGAACACCTAGAATGTGCCAAGTTTTATTCTAAGCACTATGTGGGTCTGATGTCATATAATACTCATAACTATACTAAGAGGTTGGAATTACTTGTATATACATTTTATAGATGAGAAAAATGAGGCACAGAGAGGCTAAGGACACTACATAGTAACACAGGTAAGTGACAAAGTCAGGCAGTCAGATTTCTGATCATCTGCTTGCAACTACTCTGAATGTACTTGCTTTTCCCTTAAATTCTTAATTTGATAAAAAAAGAAAGGTATGCCTGTGTGCACATGTGCACACGGCACACACACACACACACACACACACACACACACAAAGACTAAATTATTCCTAAGGAACCATCCAGCTATATTTTTGATAAGTTTATTAATTTCAAATTTCATATGGCATCTAATGAAATATGATTAGAAAAACAAGTGTGGGATCACCATTTATATACTTTATGTGATTTTGCCTCCTAATCATATCCCCTTTTCAGGGTTTGGTTTTTAAATGGTATTTCATCATACAGAACATCATACTTGAAATGTCCTGAGGTAGTCTTAGAGTCTTCTTCACCAAATGTTTCCAAATGATGAACATGGGATATCCTTCCACTTACTTAGGTTATTTTTAATTTCTTTCAGCCTGTTTTGTAGTTTTCAGTGAACAAGTCTCTCACCTCCTTTATTCCCAGGTAAATATATGCTATTGTAAACTGAATTGCTTTCTTAATTTCTTTTTTGAATATTCAAGAATGTATAGAAATACAACTGATTTTTGTGTGTTAATCTTTTAACCTGCAACTTTGCTGAATTCATTTATTAGCTCTGCTATTGGCTATTTTTGACAAGGCATTGTAAGAAAAAAGACAAGTTCAGCAATGAATTCACAAGAAGAAGACAATTCATAAGAATCGAATTACAGGTAACAGAAAATGTTCAGATATTTGAGGACTTGCAGGAATAACCATCTTCCCAACCTCAACTTATGAAAGAAACAACTGAGAAGGTCTTTGAGCAACAAAGGCCAACTAAATTCAATCTTACAGCAAGTACTGAATCAAGTGTATACTAGCTACACCCACTGTTGAGGATTCAATGGATAAAATGTCTCCAAGCACAGACCTAATAAGGCTCTTACTGTTATTGTTCCATATATACTTTCATTTGGAACAAATGGTTTGGAGAAAAGAGACCACTGAAATTTCTTAAATCCATGCTTGATAAACAAAGATATCTTTAATCAGAAAAAGAGAGACACACAGACAAATGGGCAAGCATAGGGATGAAAATCATATAAACAAATTAAATGTAGGAAGTAGTTCTCTAAAATAACTGTGGGTTTACTTTTCACAAATGGAGCTGATTATAATCAAACAGATAAGGAGCCAAATGAACCATTATCCTGAACTGCCCCTATCTGTTATCTAAAGTGACCCATGTCTCTCAATTTTCTATAGTCAAAAAGCAGGCTGAGAAATGGCATAATCACCGATACTCATATTAGATATAGCCAACAAAGATATTGAAAAATTTTAAACTTACATGATCATGAAGAACAATGGACTAAAACTCTGTCCCTACACCCTAAAGAGAGAATCATGGTCAATCAAAGAGCAATCCTATCCCCATAACAGATCTTAGTTAATCTGTTCACTGAGATATCAGAATTGCTACCTACCAATGATAGCTGTGCATCGCTGATTCTTCATCCTTCCTAATGAGAGTGTTTACAGTAAATACCTTAATCTTACTATTACATACTAAATATGTTGAAGGTAAACAACGTATATTTTAGTTTCTAGTTCTTTAGGTCGAAAGGGACTATATATCTGGACCTGATAACGTAGACACTGTGGTACATCATTCCCTACCTATCATCCAAAGATCCTGGACTTTTGACCTTGAGGCCATAGCTTGGACAGAACTTTCAGATTTTCTCCCAAGGAGACAAGGCAAGCAAATTTACCTGTAAGATGGTGACTGGGAATATATGGCAACCATAAAAGCCAACTGTGGTATAATTAATGCTGTTTACCAAATATTACCTGCTCTCTCCCTTTCAGATTCATAGTAGGGTCTCTCTACCTGTCTCCATTATGATGAGGTAAAGCACTATAGATATAAATTGAGAGTGAAAGTGTCATTTCCAGTCCAGAATACTGAATTACTGAATTACTGATAGGAAATTTGGGCTTCTTTTCACTCTGCAATGTTAACAGGTATTGTTCTACATAGGAACTACACTAGGGTGAGGACAAGATGGGACCAAGGCCCAAGACAGTCCTCAATGTATCTATAGCATGAGTAAGATATAAATCTTTGCTGTTGGAAGCCAGAGAGGCAGGGCATACTTGAGCTGCCCTGGCTAATATCTGCCTTATGCTATTTCACAGTTCTGTGACCTTAACCCTTCTCTATGATTTTTATGTCCATTTACAAAGTCATAAACTTCATATCTCTGGTGACCCAGTATTTCAACACTCAAAAAAGTATAGTTATTATATTAAATTTATAAAATTCCCTGTGTATTTCTTCTTCCCAAGCCATTTATTAAAATGACACTGAAAAATATTTAGAATTGACCCTAACTTGGTAATGGGGTAGCATTTTTATAAGTCTCCACTTAAATTCTACACCTAACTTTCTTTTCCAAATTGTTAGTATGTTTTTTTTCTCATGATATAAAAGAGTTCCTTTAAATAAAGCTGGTTTTATTTCCACCTACCAAGTTTTATGTTATTTACAACTGTTTCTGGGAATTTTTTGAATATATTGTTTATACTACACCATCTCCATTATTGCTCTTCAACTGATTGTTCAATGTAATTATGTCTTTATGTTTTCTAAGACATTAAATCAAGAAAAGAAGCAAAACATTTAATGGAAAAATTCAAATAGAAACCAATGTCTATATGCAATGGAAGGTAACTCAAACATAAATAAGTGCTTTTAAAAATTCAAATATTATTTATAAATCTCATAGCACTAAAAATCATTTCACATGCCATAATACGTTCATAGTCATCTCTTTGCCTCTGTTATTTGATGAATAATACTGTAACTCAGAAATTAACATAAGAATCATTAATTTGGGGGAAAGCCACATATTTTAGGCCTTTAGCTCTATTTTTAGTCTTTTATAATATTCTCAAACTTTAACATTAAGTTTACATAAGCATATTTTTTTCCTCCAAAATACACCAAGGGAAGTAAATGGCACGAAACTGAATAAACAGTTATAGAGCTCTCAGGGGAGGAGAGTCAGAAGAAAAGTATAAATATATAATGGATGTGCAATTTTATTACCTGAGTATTTAACAACTCTTCACACTTGTGTGCTTGTTTCTCAATTGCAGAAATGTACTGTTTTTCAATAGCTTCTACTTGTTGCTTAACTGAAGACTGCAGTAGTGCCTAAAAACAAACAAAAAAGTCATTTGGATCACAGACAAAACTTGGAGTCTACTGTTGGCATGCGAATTTTTTTTGACAGTTGTACATATCTGAAATAGACACTCTTCTGCATTACAAAATACACATTTGTGAATATTGAACACATTCATATATAGCCTACTTTAAGCTTTCAGTTTTAGGTTTTCCTATTGCCAACACTACAGATTTTTGGCTCAGATGTTACTTCCACACACCTTCATCTTAAAAAAGGCCAAGTCATAGAAGATGATAAAGAGGGTGAGCAGTTCCGTTAAATATAAATTCAGTTCAGTGAAGACCACACAGGATGAGGAGTGTATGAAAGCTGCTGAAAAAAAAAAAAAAGAAAGAAAAAAAAAGAAAAAGAAAAAAAAACAGGCATATTTCACTGGCTGACAAAACTCCACATCCTCTCGGCACACTGTAATATCCCATGGGCCAAGCATGATCCTCAAGACCACAAGTCAAGTAAAAGCAGATGGAAACTCTGAGCAATTTCATACATAAAAGAACTGCCCCCCAGGAAGTTCACGCCCCTAATATAAAAAGGTAGAAGTCAAAGTGTGGAAGTCAGAATCTCAAGGCAGTATTCATAAAGAGTAATAAAACTTGGGAGACTGGACAAACTTAAGTGGGTAGTGTAAATGCTGGAACCTCAGTCAGTTAAACATAAAGACGTTAATACTGTCCTAAGGGAAGCCAAATCAGCGTTTGAAGATGTTCTGCCCACTCACTTCCTTATTGGAAATGCTTAAAACATTATTATCTTTTTTCTTTCCCTTTAATGAAAGCATTGTATGTTATACGTAACATGTTCCCAATATTATATTACATGCTATTTATAAATCTTAAATCATTCTAAAATATGTATTCAACCATATACATAAGAATTCTTTAGCAAATATTCTATTTTTGAAGGTTTATCTGGATAATAAACTACTCATAATCAAAATAGTAAGTTGAAACAGACACACGTCTTATAGAAAACAGACCTTTGGCACATTCACCAAGAAAAGAAAAATAAGCCAAATCTCTTAAATAATCTCTGTTTTGAAAATAGATTTACTTGGTTGGAAACAACATGCATTAAGGAGCTAAATAAATCTGCACGTATTTTTAAAAACTTAGAAATATTTTTTAAAAATCAAGATAAGCATCAAGTTTTCAGATAATTAACTTTCTTTTGCAAATGTTAAACTCTCTGATGATACCACTCCTATAATTCAATAGTTGTCACTCTGAAACTGCATAATTACTAGCAAATTAGTAAAGGAAGATAAAACTCTGACTGAGGTTTAACCAAAATTTAAAGAAGTGCTTCACAGAACTACTTTAGCCCTTCATTTATTCATTATAATGAATTAATTTCATTATAACGATTAATTTATATAAGGCCACAAAATTTAACCGCTTAACCTGTGATTAGATAATATAAAATTATAATTTACCTTTGGCAAAATATAATATAGTGTTTGTTCATAAAATTTAAAGAACAGAATAGTTACAAACAATTCTCTTGGATTTATTCATGACATCTTTCGTAGATAGAAAATGCCATTCTTTTCTGGGAACTTGGATATGACATTGTTTTGTTTAATGGAAAACACTGTTTTCACTTTCCTATTTGCCACAGTTTCAAATAATCTCACAGCTTAAATAACCAATTTTAGTAGATTTCATAGATTATATAGGTCTTTAGTAGATTATATCCTTTGGAGGAAATGTGAGTTAATAAAGTAAAACATTTTCTGACCATAATTAAGAAACACAATTGAAAAGTATTTTTTTCTAGTGATTGGTTTATACACCATATACTCATTTTTTCCCCAAACTTCAAGGAGGCAAGCACTATAGGATAATGAGTCAAATAAGAAGAGCCAAAGCTATGGTTACGGAACATGGCAAAAAGCTATGCAGAAGTAACCAACCTTTTATATAGTTCAAACCTCTTATCTTAGCTCCATTCAGTTACTTAAATCCACCCATCTACAAAAGGGACATGAATTTGGTCTAATACTACTCAACATTGTATTATTAGTGCCACAATCCAAAAAAAGAGATAATTTCCAAAAACTTGACTCAACAACTACAATATTAATCATTATGGACACATAATAAACACAAATTGATACTATCCACCTGTTTTTACAGTATGATCCAACATTATATAACTGGATAGTTATATTTTGATGTAATACACCATAGTAATTGGCTTTAAATTTTTTGTGTATTAGAAGTATAAAAATGAACATTAATCTTAACATTTCCCTGCAATTTATTTTTTCCTCTGTAGTTTTGTCTACAAATATCAAAGATACAAGGAACAACACTATAAAGAAGTATCTGAAATAATTATTTCCTTTATAAACTATTTTAAACTACTCTCAACAAAGATACAGCATTAAGGCTCATGGTATGTAGAGGCAGAAAAACAAAGATGTATACACACGTTCTATAATGAAAAAATGTTATTAAAGGCAGGGAAGTGTTATTAGTTTTCAACATATTTAAGTTTTAGCCTCAGTTCTATCAAGGATGTCTTGTGTCATCCCAGGGGATTTAATTCACTGAGCTTAAGGAAAACCAATAACCATACCTCTTTAAGAAGAATTTCAAGTATGTGAACAAGAGCATAGGTTCCTTTAGTGCAGGAATTATAACTTACTCTTTATCACTCACAGCACACACGTGCAATAGGTATCTGGTGAATGATGATCCTTGTACTAAGATGAATGTTTTTTTATAAAAATCATATTCTGAACAGTACCAATATTCACTTTCGTTCACTAAGCCTCAAACTGTAACCACCAAGTTCATTTACCAAATCTGTTGCTAAGCACATCCAATCCCTACCAGGTATTTCATTTTTTAAAGTTATTATTTTAGACTAGAAATGTCCATCCTTTCTACTCCATAGACAAGTTCTGGATAAATAAAATGAAGTGTATGAAGGACCACAAAGTCCTTGGAAGGAAAAGTATGTTATAAATTCTACAATTATTAGATTCATAGAAAATAAATATATTAAGTCAAAAACCACCCCACTCCAACCAATACCATAAGCAGTAGATACATATTTTTAATGGAATTGAATATATGATGGAATTTAAATGAGAAGTATAGCCAAAGTATACTACTACAACCCAAACTACAGTCCACTGTCTCAACAAATCCACATTTTTTCTTCTCCCTTGAAATAGCTCAGTTCTTATAGATCTGATCCAGCCTGATCAAATTAAATGACTTGTCCAGATTTGCAAAGCAGATGTGTCTAAAGAACCAGATGGTCTCCAAAACATTAATATCATGTTGGTATTTAGGATATAACCTCAAAACAACATGCTGTAGCTAATTTTAGGCAACAGTAATTAGATGATTTTATTTTATTTTTTTATTTTTTTTTTTTAGTTCATGTAATTCTTTTTATTTTTTTTTTATTTTTTTTTTATTTTTATTTTTTTATTTTATTTTTTTTTACACTTTATAGTTTATTGTCAGGTTGGTTTCCATATAACACCCAGTGCTCTTCCCCACAAGTGACCTCCACCAAGACCATCACCCCCCTTTACCTTTCCCCCTTCCCCTTCCCCCCCCCAGTTTGTTTTCAGTATTCAAGAGTCTCTCGTGTTTTGTCTCCCTCCCTCCCTAATTCCTCCAGTAATTAGATGATTTTAAAAGCCACCCCCAAATTTTCTGTATCAATACTCTAAGTCATACTTTACAAATGGAGAAAGGTATAAAGTTATGGAGCAAGCTGGAAGCAAAGGATAGAATAAATAGCCTGATTAAAATTTAAGCCCTAGAAGAACATCTTTGTTCAATTCACTCATGTACCTACACAATATATCTACAATAGTACCTAACACACAGAAGACATTAAACAAATATGTGTTGGATGAACTGAAGAAATAAATCATGATTTTGGCATGTCCATGCCTGATTATTTGCCTCTTCATAGAGGAACTATTAAAACTTTGATGTTAATGATGTTTGTAATTATATTCTTCGTTCAGCTTTTGACTACAGTAGTACAAAATAATTGTTGTAAAGGGTCATTTGAAATCAAGCACAATTTCACCTTTCTTGAAAAAAACGTAAGTTTGCTTTTCAAAAATATATTTCATATCTTTTCTAGTTTTTAACTAAAAAAATAATCAAAACTAAAAGGTATCTGCAAATGAGTAAGCTAAAACTCTGAAGGGATACTTTTATGTTTTTTTTTTCTGGGTAAGTACTCTTTTTAAGCAAAACATTAAGTTTTGCAAGGCTATTAAACTATTAGGATATCTTTTAATATAACCTCAGCTTTTCTAACATATTGCAAGCAAGTTTGTTATTGAAAAGGAGAGGCTGCTCGACTGATGAAAAATGGAAAAATGATGAATCTCAGTCATTTCACCAACCAATTCGTCCATCTTTTCTCCATGGGCTCTAGATCCTTATTTCACAGACAGAGAAACAGGCACTGAGGTTAAGTAACATGACCAAAATCACATAAAAAGACTCCATGGAACAAAGAACTGAATTCAGATCCACCCACTTTGTTCCTAGTTTGTCTTAGCTGTTCTAACCCGATGAAACAGATTTCTCTTCGTGAACTAAGCACTTACTCTATTTTTACAGCCCCTTAATCATTTATTCAATCTTCATTTATTCAACTAATGTATACTGAATGCATACGTTATTCTAGATGCTGCTCTAGGTATTGGAAATACAGAATAAACAAAACAGACATGAGTTTGACTCTCCTGAACTTACATTATTGGCAAGGGGATAGAGAGAGTAGGGAGGACAAGGAAGACTGGACAGTAAACATTAAACCATTTCTGATGTTACAGGCTGTGGAGAAAATAAGACAGGAATTTAAAAATACTGGAAAAGACAATTTTTAAAAAGGATAGTCAAGAAATAGCTGTGTGGAGAGGCACAAATAGAGATGAGATATCACAAGTGAATAGAAGTTCAGCCATAGAAAATGTCTGGGGGAAGAACATTTCCATCAAAGGAAAAAATGCAAAGTCCAAAGGTGGAAATAAGGCTGATGAGTTCAAGAACTAGAAAAAAGGCCAGTGGGGATCATATGAACCAGAGAATTCCATCAGATGCTATAGCTACACCAGACTTTTTGTCCTTGACTAGGTCAAACTTCTTACCACAGGGACTGTGGTCTTGTTGATCCCTATGCCTGAAAAGTGAATCAGAGATCAGAAAAGTAGGTAGAAGACCAGAATCATGGAAAACCATGAAAAGGCATTTTAATTCTATTCTAATTGCAATGAGAAGAGAAACGTTTAAAGGATTTAAACAAGGAAGCATCTATAAACCATTTTTTAATATCTTTGAACAAAGTAAAGCAAAGTACCAAAAGCACTCGAATGCTATCAAAACTTTCTCCATCAATGGACAATTTGTGAAAGAATAAAAATCTATAGCAGTGATCTTTGTGGGCGACTCAGATACAGTAATATTAGGAACTTATAATTAATGTACCATGCATAAACATTTTTTTAATTTAGTACAAGTAAGAGTAATGAAATTTTCCTCTCTGGTAATGAGGAGTTAATACTAATAAAAACAAGCTGAGTGTTTTTCATATTCTCACAAAAAGTGTCATAGATATTTTACAAGTATATCTGGCAAGTAATACTTGAACTTCATCTGGACACTCTATTAGCATGCAGCTCTTCTACAATACTTACTTTCTTCATTTTATAAATAGATTGGCAACAAAAACTATAAAAATGAAGACAAGAGTGTCAAAATGATGGCAGCTGACTAAATTTGGCTCCAAATGTTGAGCCTGGTTTCCAATTTGTCTTCATGTTCAATGACTCTTGACTAATCAAAAATATATCTTGCCAATTTTAGTGCCTAAGACATCAATCTATAGCTCTGATGACCTGTAGTGTGGAGGTTTGATGTACCATTAGTCAAGATATAGAAATATATATTATATATAATATATATTATATATAAAGGCTTTTGAGGAATGAGCTAGTAATCCAGTTGAAATATAGACATATGGATGTGTCAGAACATAACATTAGGCTATCTCTGAAAACAATATTTAGATATTTTAGAAAATTCTGTTGGAATAAAAAAGGAAATAATGTGATTAAAACCTATCATTGAGAGGTGATTTAAAAGTGCAATGGAAGAAGGATTGGGGAGTATAACTCTCTAGAGAAAAGACTTCAATCTGGACTTAAGGCATTCATTTACTCAGAATTGGCTGCAAATTCAAGTTTACGTTTATGATCCCCTGCTACTGAGGCTGGCAGAAGTTAGGTCCTTAAATTCAACATTCTCTTGGGGAGAATGAAGGTGCATGTTTCCTGAAAGTATGTCTCAAGAGTGATAGTGGTGGATTTGGTTGTACTTCTTTTTAAAAAACAGGACAGAAACTACTACCTAAAATTATGGGAAAAAATGGATTAAAAACAAAAGATTTCTCTTCTTCATCTTCCTTCATTCAAAAAAGGAAAATTAACAAGGTCATGTTGAGGCTGCTGAAAATTTATCCTGTTACAGATTTCAAGTATTTGGAATTGCAGTGATCCTCAGGTTTTTCTATGTCTTTGTATTACATACAGTAGTGCTATAAAATTCAAAAAGAAAAATGTTAAATTATGGGTGTAGATCTAAACATGGAAATTCAATATAGTCTAGCCATGTTATAAAGTGCTCTGGAGGCTGTAAAAGCCAAAGAAAATCTGCAGGACAGAGGGAATCATTCCTGTTGGCCTTGTTGTTAAGGGATTCTAGTAACATAAGAGTTGTTACCTCAAACACCACAAAAGTCTCCCAGTGAAAATTTCTTTTGTGCCATGGACAACACATTAAAATTAAGAAGTTTCTAAAATTAACTGCAGCACAGAGCCTCTGCATGTCTGCCTCCAGATACTTTAAACTTCTGAAAAGCTGCCATATGGATATGCCTCACCCTCAGATGCCACAATATTGTTCCTTGTGACTTGAGTAAGAGCTACAGAGAAAGAAAGAAAAAAGAAAAGAAAAGAAAAGAAAAGAGAAGAAAAGAGTAGAAAAAGAAAGAAAGAAAAAGAAAGAAAGAAAAAAGAAAGAAAGAAAGAAAGAAAGAAAGAAAGAAAGAAAGAAAGAAAGAAAGAAAGAAAAAGAGAAAATGAAAGGAAGGAAGGAAGGGAAGGAGGGAGGGAGACAGGGAGGAAGGGAGGAAGGGAGGAAGGAAAAAAAAGAATTGTGACTGAAACAACAGAGCACCTGGTTGCACCAAAAACTATGCATCTCATTTTCTGAAATATCAGAGACCATGGGAAAAAATAAACCTATCTAAATGTCAGAATATTTGGCTTAAATACATACGCATTAATGTTCCCAGGAGGCAGTATAATTAGTTGAAGAATAGAGTCCTGCATCCCACTTTGAATGACCTGGCTTTTATATAAAACTCTTCCTCTGCTTATGTGTTTGATAAAAGTACTGTGCTTCTCTATGTAAGATTTTTTACCTAATAAAGGGGGAGAATAATAGAGTTTCTTCTCTGCAGATTACAAAGGAGATCTGTGATATTATGACTCTTAATTTAATTCTTTATGTTGATACTTCAAAATGGGCTTGTTCTAACCATTTGCTTGTACCTGAGAACTAAATTCCTCACTTTTTCATGATAAATAAAACTGATGCTATGTAGATACAAGTTAGGATCAACATTATTTTTTCAATTACTAGATTTAAGATCATTAAAGTGAAGAATTTTCCTCCAAATTAATCGAGATTCATGATTCATTAAATATAGATCTCAAAGATTAGTAAAGAATGTTTTTTCTACTGTAAAGCCATCAACATGGAGAGAGGTTAGAGGTTTCATTAAAACCAATCTTATTAGAGGACTTATTAATAAAGTTTGAATTTTCCTTTATGGTTTTTTTCATAAAGAGAATAATGTTGATGACAAGATAAGATACTTGCACTGGGTTCTTTTTCTACAGAAGGGAAAATATTTGAGGTGATATGTAAAATATTTAAAATCCACCAGATTGGGCACCAAACAATCAGGAGTACCATCCCCAGTAATGGAGCAGATACCAAAAGCTTCCTGCAATGCCATGCTCCAGCTTGATTTGTATGGGGTAAGAGAACAGCCTCAGAAGAAGGGACAAAATCATTAAAGTGGTTCAGAAGAACTATTAATATACTGACTGGTATGGAAATATTTCACCATTAGAAAATGGCACAAAGTGGTGCTTGCTGTGTGTATATTAGCCTGCATTAGGTTCTTACCATGGTTTAATTACTGAAAACAAATAGCCCTTGAACTTGGTACTTCCATATCTTTTGAATTTTATACTGCATACATGTTACCTTGTTACCATGTTATCAAAAAAAAAAGATATTTTGAAAATAAAAGGGTAAATCCTATGGTCTGATAATTTATCCTTGGTATAAAATCTATATTCTCATACATAAAGTAGCCCCGAAGCTAATTATTAACAAGAACTTAAATATAAAATCAAAACCAGCCTTCTATTATGATACTTAGTTGTACACTAATCACAAATATCACAGACGTTTTAAGATGCTACTGTCCCAAAAGTCACTGGTTATTACATCTCTGCTTTCCTTCCTCAGAGTCCCTGTCTCATAATTCAAAGAATAGAGCTAATCAGTCCTCTCTTGTATCCTTTCAGACAGGCAAAATATTTAAAAAATTAAAAATAGCTAGTTGTGTAGAGATTCTCATTCTGATTTAGAAAATCGAGTAAGAAAAACTTTCATCAGCTTATCTTTTCTGAAGAACTAAGATATGCAGTCTTTCACTAGAATATTGGTGGCAAAAAAAAATAAAAATAAAAATGAATAAAAGTAAATCATCAATTTTTCCCCTGACACTTTTTAGGCACTAAGACTGAAAATGCCTGAATCCAGATAGACCTTGCTGACAATTCAGGTCACTGGAATAAGGAGAGAATAAAAACCACATAACTTACATATTACATTGACTGGAATAGAGAAATTATATTCTTTACAGATACCACTATATAATCACTCTTCCAGCATTATTGCTAGATGTAGAAACCTACTGAATAAGCTTAGATAAGAGGAAAATTTGAAAAAAAACTTTCAGTCCCATGAGAATAGGTCAAGCTTCATTCAGATCAATATGGAGAGACAGTATTATTATGGATGGAAGATACAGAGTAGCCTGAATTTTTATGAAAATAAGGAAAAATCTTATAATTAATCAACAACATCTGGGTGGGCAGGACTCATATTGATAAAATTCTCAAATCTGATCAACATTAATTACAAATACTAACCTGATGGGATATAAAAATTGAACCTATAGCATTCAAAGTGCATTTTAGAAGGTAAGCCAAAAATAACTAATGGAGAAAAGGCAGGTCTTCCATGTCTTAAGAAACAACTAACTATGTAAGTCCTACTCATTTACATTTTTTTAATCTTTGGAGGGATCTTTCAATATCTGCCTCTGAAGCAGAAATTTGAAATTTATATCCTCAATACAGTAAAAAGTATTTCACCCTTTATTCCTTTGACTCTCAGGCTGATATACCACTCACAATATAAAAAAGCAAGCTTTAAATCTATATTAGAACAAGTTCTCTTGCAAGATTTCCAATGCCTTTTGGTTTTGGCTCAGCTGGAAAAACCACAAGAATAGCCTTGCATGCAAAATTCTGGCTTAGCCCAAGAAACTCAGAGGCACACAGAACTATTCTCAACTACCAAACTTTCTCAAACCTCTGCTGAGGTTAAGTTTGGTGGGAGGGATAAGAATGGACAAGCCAAGTCGTTAGTTCCAAACTAATCACTAGTATCTAGCATGCTGTTAGGCCAAAGTCTATTGGCAACAGCAAACATCCGTATTTGTCCAGGAAAAATCTGATCATACGATAAAAGCTGGAATTTATGAGAATCCCTGTTCAATCAAATAACTGAAGCTATAAATTTATTTCATACCTTTGGGTTAACAAAATAATGGAATTTAAAAAAAGATATAGGACAGGTCTCACACATCTTAAATATTTATTTCTCCCCTCTCTGCACAAAAAGCTAGCAATCTTTAATCAAGGGAAAATTCAAAAGAAGAGAAAACAAAGTTGTTTCCCCCTCCTTGGAGCAGAACTTTATACAATACAAGTAATACTACACCCTGGGAAAAACTGGTCTCCTAAATGTAATATGCTCTCCCTTATAAAACAGTACAAACAACTTAAGAGTTCAAATAAAACACTAGCAAGTAGATGCTTTTGAAAAACGGAATACAGCAGGCATGTGATACTTCGGCCTGGCATTTAACATACACATTGCTAAAATTCAAAGCAATCCTTAACAAAAGGTATTTCAGACATACCTAACCTTTACAGAAAATGGAGAGGACTGACTCTTTCAAAAAACCAAGGTTGGTTAACATGGAAAATGAATATATCAAGAATTTTAATCAAGATAACTCAGAAAAACAAGTTTATGTAGAAATTTTGCATCATCTGCTATGAGTAGCAGAAAATTCATGTGTCTAATATATTAAAACTCTGGTGTATCTGACTCAATACTCATATTTGAACGTTAACAAGAAGAGAAAACAAACACATGAGAAATTCTCTTCATGAGATGTTCAAAGACTAGAAAAGAATCTACTCATTCTTATTTTCTCATTAAAGTAGTCAAGATGGTATTTATAAGCACTATTTATGTGTCAAGCACTCTTTGGGTTTTAGCATCTGGTTTGTAATACACAGAATTAAAGATGAACACATTAGTCACGCTTCTGAAACAAAGGCTAAAAGAGGAATGGGTGTATGTGTCTAAATATCTAGTTTAGTAGAAATATCTTGAGATGTGTAGATATCTATAAGGATATCTGTAAGAATATGTTTTGTAAATATACTTTGCCTGAAATGTGTGCACACAAAACACCAGGATGAGAAAAGAAAGCTTCAGATTTTGAGAAGACTGTATACAAAACTCTTTAAGAAGAGTTTGATAATCAGGAATTACGTATCACCAAAAAACAGACACAGAAAATGTTTAGATTAGGCACAAGAGGGCCAAGAAACATATAATACACCTTAAATCAGTATAGTTATAATTGGTGTTTGCATATAAATCCTAAACCAAACTATAATTTCTTCTTTGTCTTTTTCGGGCTACTCCCTTTTTTTTTTTTAAGTTTGATTATTTATTTTGAGAGGTTAAGGGGAGAGGCAGAGAGAGAGGGATCAAGAGAATCCTAAACAGGTTCCATGCTGTCAGTGCAGAGCCCAACATAGGGCTTGATCTCCCAGACCATGAGATCATGACCTGAGCTGCAATCAAGAGTTGGACACTTAACCAACTGAGCCACCTAGATGCCCCTTTTTTAGGCTATTCTTTTTTTTTTAAGTTTATTTATTTATTTAGAGACAGAGAGAAACAAACAGAGCACATGAGCAGGGTGGGGGCAGAGAGAGAGGGAGAGAGAGAGAATCCCAAGTAGGCTCTGTGCTGTCAGCGCAGAGCCCAATGTGGGGCTTGAACTCACAAACTGTGAGATCATGACCTGAGCTGAGGTCAAGAGCCAGACACTTGACCAACTGAGCCACCCAGGTACCCCTCAGGCTATTCTAACCACAATTTTTCACTAATCTGTCAATTAGATCAAAATTCAATAAATTTCAATACTTCTCATATCTGCTATGATTTGAAACATATTGAAATTCCTTACATATAAACAACTAAAACAACAGAGTACAGTTTAATTTAAAAAATACACAAGTTGTGACAGAACCAAGAAAATAACTTGTAAATGTAACTTCAGGATGAAATAAAAAACTCTGCATAGAAGAATTTCACAAGGGAAAACTTTTTTTCTAACTGTTCTATCTTAATGCAAACACCACACACACACACACACACACACACACACACACACGGAAGGGGGAGGAGTCTGTTGTCATTGTCGCTATACAGTAGTAAAACAAAACTGTTAACCAAAAAATATGTTCATATATTATTTCTGTCAAATTGGAATTTTTAATGAATGAGACTCAAAGTAAGATAAAATAAAAGCAGTATGTTGAGTTTAATTTCTTGAGCACTTTCCACCACTGTAACAGCATGTTAGCAATAGTTCCAGCTTTGAACTTTAACACACTGAGTCAACTACTACTTCCTTTGGAAAATTCTTCACAAAAGTTATTTAGGATAAAAAGGAAAGTCATTTTAAGAATGTGTCAGCATATAAAATAGCTTTAGCTCAAGTGCTTATATCCAGTGCATTAACTGAATAGATATATACTGAGATACTTCTGAAAAGAAAAACAAGAAACAAACACATCTGGGTAAGAGTGGAGATAGTGAGATAGTTTCTCTTTAAAAGATAACACATCTTATTCTTTAAGCTACAGAATTATATCTGTTTTAATAAATATACTTGTATTTTTTCCATGTATTACTTTCTTTGGTAGTCCCTCTATGCTACTATACCAATCCTCCACTATAAAGAAAATTTTTCTTACTGTGATCACTCACCCACATTGGTAAAAACAAGACACAAGTTAAAAAAAAACTAATGTAGAATAAATCCTAGTTTTTTGGTAATAGCTAAAACTTTTGCTAATTTTTAACTTTCAAAATCAAAGAGCAGTCCATCCTACAGTCATTTAAATTCTGTTAGAGTATCTCTCATATTTATTCTTCAGAAGAATTTCCCAGTGATTTCAATGGGAAACACACACATACACACAACCTTGACAGGTTCAATATTAGATGAGAAAAATAGGGAAAAAATGGAAACAGGTTGAAATAGATAGACTATTTTGACAAGCAAATAAATATGAAGTGATAAGACAATGATTAACTGCCCCCGCGGGGGGTAGCAGAATGACTTTTAGAACTTTAAAGAAAATATAGATACTAGGATCCTACAAACATCAAATGACTTAGAATTTCCAGAGAGGAAATCTGCCTTGGCATATGCATTTCAAAAAAGCATCACAAGTAATTTATTATGTGGTGGAAAAAGGTGAAAACCAATGGATTAAGAAATCCTGACAGTGACAACTGTTAAGGGCAACTTAAACAAAAAGTGCTCACAGTAACACAGCTGCTTGTTATCTTCAAAAAAAATTAAGATAGTCTACATCTTGGATAATAATCCTTGATAGAGAAAACTACAGACATAAAAGAACTGTAAAGTCTAAGCCAGTGTGTATAATAAAGAATGACAACTTCAAGACAAAAGCACGATTAAACAAGTAAAGGAAAATTCTTATGTAAACAATCTTAGATGTGGCATGCTCCTATGGAAAGCCTTCCAAGATCTACATTTACTTTACTGCTGTTAATTATCAGAATAAAAGATTTTTAAAATCATGACATAAAAGAAAAAGTAAACAAAATTAAGTAAACATTATGGGAAAAGTTGGCATATATAGCACATTAGCTTAATTTTAGCTTTGTTTTCTGCTGTACTTTAACAGAATTTCTAATGTCCTTTTCATCAATCTGGAGCAAGTTATTTATTTTCTAAATGAACAGAAGAATGCTGGCTTTTTAACAGGAGCCCAGGAATATGAAGGGCTGGTCCACAATCTCTTTCCTTTAAGTGGATATTTCTAAAAAGAAAATTGAAACAAGAATTCACATTGTATCATTTTGAAAAATAAACTAATTAATAATCAGCTGTAAGATAATGATAATGTATTGAAATTGCTATGCTAAAAATTGGGATAACAGTGATAAATGTAATAACTAATATTTATTAACAGCATTATTATTAGCCAAGTAATATACAATATCTCACTGGATCCTCCCAACACTCCTATGAATAGGTTCTAAGGTTTATTCCCTCATTTATTGATGAAGAAACTAGAATTTATATGTAAGGAACTGCCCAAGGTCACACTGTTATTAAGTACCGGAGTTGGGCTTTGATCAAGTTCATCTGATTTTAAAATAATCAATTAGCTTTACCAACAGAAGTACTTGGCCGTCGCAAAGTAGAAATTTTTGTAGAAATGCAATACTCTTTTGGGAACTCATAGAATAAAAACATATAAAGTATTATATATCATTATTAAAATTAGAAAAAGATAAGAATATGAGTGTGTAATACACAATAATAGTACAAAATAACTTCGGATCTCAAAGTTGTTTTATGCAATTGGATTGTAGGTTTTCTTTACCCAGTTCCTATAATGGATGGTTTGACGTTGTATGAATAAGGATTTACTAAAAGAACTGAATTCCAATTTGATATGGTTCGCTAATCCACTGAACACATGTATACACTTTATTTTATTGTGCTTCATCTTATTTCACTTGAGGTACTGCATTTTTTATAAATTGAAGGTTTGTGGCAACCCTGCATCAAGCAAGTGTACCAGCACCATTTTTCCAACAGCATTTGCTCACTTCATGTCTTTCTGTCATATTTTGGTAATTCTCATATTTCAAACTTTTTCATTACTATTATATTTAAACTGCTGAAATCTTATGATAAAAACATTAACAGATATGGGATGACTCCTATGGATGAGCACAGAAAAGTGGTTTCTTGAGATGGGATCTACTCTTGGTGAAATGCTGTCAGGATTGTTGAAATGACAAGAAGGGATTTAGAATATTAGGTCACATTAGCTGATTAAGCAGTGGCAGGGTTTGAGAGGACTACCTCCAATTTTGAAAACAGTTCTACTATGGGTAAAATGCTATCAAATACCATCACATGTTACAGAAACCATTCATAAAAGGAAGAGTCAACTGATGTGGCAAACTTCATTGATGTCTTATTTTAAGAAATTGCCACAGCCACTCCAACTTTCAGCAACCACCACCCTAATAAGTCAGCAGCCATGAACATCAAGGTAAGACCTTCCACCAGCAAAAGGAAATTATGGCTAGGTACACCTGGGTGGCTCAGTCTGTTAAGCGTCCTACTCTTGGTTTCGGCTCAGGTTGTGATCTCATGGTTTTATGAGTTCAAGCCCCATGTCAGGCTCCGTGCTGACCATGGAAGCCTGCTTAGGATTCTCCTGTTTCCCTCTTTCTCTCTGTTCTCTTCCTCTAGTTGCGCTGTCTCTGTCTCTCTCAAAATAAATAAGTAAACTTAAAAAAAAAAGAAAGAAAGAAATAATGGCTAGCTTAAATATCAAATGATGGTAAGCATTTTTTAGAAGTGTTTTTAATTGAGATATGTATATTTTATGGACATAATGCTATTGCACAGTTTAATAGACTACAGCATGGTGTACACATAACTTTTATATGCAATGGGAAAATGAAAAATTTATTTGAATCACTTTATTGCAATATTTATTTTACTATGGTGGTCTCGAACAAAACCCCCAATACCTCCAAGGTATATCTACACAGGACTAATTAAAGGTAAAACAGAATTTTCAATTCCTTGTGAAAAGTTTAAATCCTAACATAGCGTATTCCTGTTTTAAAATCAGAAACTGTTGGTCACTTCATTTGGGAGCTTTAAAAAGTGCTATTTCATTTTAATGCTGTTAGGTACACAAAATATGCTAACCAAATGTATTGGAAATTAATGATTTTTTCTTTTATTTGATTACCAATATGATTAGTATTTAAATTATGAAGTTTTAAATTAATATTTGAATCCATGGTAATTTGGCAAAACAAAACCCAAAAACATATTCTAAAATTCCTAAGAGGTACAGTATTAGAATTTAATTATTAAAAAAAGTCTCACATTTTAGAAAAGCTTTAGAAAAAGAAATGAGCAATGATCCAAGGGCCAAGGGACTCATATATGACAAGGCAATGTAAACAAATCTTTAATTCTTGTCAACAGAGTGAGAAACACAAAAAATGCCATGACTCTCAGATATTCACTGATCCCCAGATAATAATTTTTAGATGAAGAACATATGTAATAAGTAACCACTATTTTAATATGGATAAAATGATATAGGTGCGGGGGGGACTTCTGGAATGGTGATATTAGGAGTTAAGAGAAACATCTACCCCAGATAGTTATCTTTTAAGCAAAAACAATCATTCAAAGTCTCTGGAGATTTATTAAAGGGGTTACAATAAATTGAGCAATATTTATTCCATAAAGGTTATAGAAACCTGGTAGGGACAGAGGGGAAACTATGATACTAAACCCTATAAATTTCACCCATCCACCCACAGCTGAGCCGTGCAGAAGAACTCTTTCAGCAGGCTCAGCAGCTGAGTAACAGTTCCCATCATCCCCAACCTATTAGTGTAAAAGACTATTGCTGGTGGTCTTGGCAGCTGGTGAACATTAACAGATCCTATTTTCCACAGCTCCACGCTGCAGAGAGCTTATATCACATAAATAGGGCAGCTGGTAAAAAATGCAATTCTCCTTTCCTCCACAGCTCTGTACTGCAGGACAGCTGCTCAGTTGAGCTCAGAAGTTAAATGCCAGTTCCCATCTCTCCTACATTCCTGAAGCAAAAGAACTATTCCAGAGATATTTAACAGCTATCCACACAGGACTATTGCATCCTCATGAACTCTACATCAGAGATAATTTCTACTGAGTAACAGTGGCAACCATGTACCAGAAGAGTACCTACCCTCCTTCCCTCATACATAGCTCCAGCTGTGAAAGGGATCTGGGTGAGAAAGCCAATAAAGAGCAAACTAAGCATCCTACTCTTCCAGGACCTATGCATAGTCCATAGGTTCTATGACAGGTTACAGCAAGGCTCTGGCACATAAACTAGCTCTGCCAAAAGGAATGACCTATAACTGGTCTATAACTGGATCAGTGGGTACTCTAGGGCACTGTCAGAACAATAGAGCAATCAGCTAGAAATTAACAGAAACTAACAGCTAGATATGATAAAATACATACAAGACGGAATCACAAAACAGAAATCAGGAAAGAAATAAAGAGATCATGGCTTTAAAACAGTCATTTCTGGTAGTCAGAAAAAGTATGCGAATGTCCATTTTGCTCTATAGAGCAAAATCAGAAGCTGCACAATTCAAAAGAAACAGACTTCTCTAAATGATCAACAAAAACACAAAGTCTCCTAAAGATTGAAAACACAAATACGTACAATGTCTAGTTTTCAGTAAAAATTACTAGACATGGAAAGAAATATGAAACTGCGTCACATACACAGGGAAAGCAGGAGTGAGTAAAAACTGCCTTTACTGTGGCCCAGATGTTTGACTGGACTAGAAAAAGGCTTCAAAGCACCAATTGTGAAAATGTTTAAAGAACTAAAGCATACCATGCTTAAACAATTAAATAATATCTCATAAAATACACAATATCAACAAAGAGGGAAATTATACAAGAAAAACAACAGGAAATTCTGGATTAGAAAAGTAAAACAACAAAAATGGAAAATTCCACAGAGGTTTTAACAGTAGGTTTGAACAGAGAGAAGACATAATCAGTAAGTCTGAAGAAATATCAGTAAAGACCATGGAATCTAAACTACAGCATTTAAATAATTAAGAAAAATGAATATAGCCTCAGAAAAATGTGAGACATTACTAAGCAGATCAACACGTATATAGTGAAAGTAACACAAGGAAAGAAGAGAATAAGAAATACTTAAAGAAATAATAGCTGAAAACTTCCCAAAGTGATGAAATATAATATACACATGTAAGAAGCTCAGTGACTTCATGTAGAAAAAACTAAAAGAGATACACACCCAAACATATTATAGTCAAATGTAGAAAGACAAAAACCATTTTGAAAACAGTAGGAAAATGATCATCACACACAAGATAACCACAAAAAAATTAACAGCTTACTTCTCATCAGAAACAAGAAGGGAATGGGATAACATTTTCAAAGTGCTGAAACTAAAGAAAAAAATCTGTCTCACAAAAAAACATATATCCAACAAAAGAAAACAAAAAAAGCTTTTAAAGATAAAAAAATTATCTTTAAAGAATGAAAAATGAAATTAAAGCTATTTCAAGATAAATTCTTTGTTAGCAGACACAACTTATAGTAGATACTAATGGAAGTTCATTTAGGCTAAAACAAGTAAAATCAGAAAATGACTCAATCCAAATGATGAAACAAAACACGCCAGTACAGTTAATCATGTATGTAGTTTTAAAAGACATATAATTGAATATTTCTTCTTTGCTCTTCTCTTAATTGATTTAGAAAGCAATTACATTTTGGGGTGCTGGGGTGACTCAGTCAGTTAAGTGGCCAACTTCGGCTGAGGTCATGATCTCATGGTTTGTGAGTTTGAGCCCTACATTGGGCTTTCTGTTGTCAGTGCAGAGCCTGCTTCAGATCCTCTGTCTCCCTCTCTGCCCCTCCCCCACATTCTATCTCTCTCAAAAATAAATAAACATTCAAAAAATATTTAATAAAAAAAGCAATTACTTTCTCAAAGAGTATATAATTGTATTTGTACAAATGACAGTTTAGATTCCATGATACACAGTGGTTCAGAGTAAAAGGATGGGAAAAGACATACAGTGCAAATAAAAACTATAACAGAGCTGGAGAGGATATACTAATGTCAAGAAAAAAAAGAGACTTTAGGAGAAAAAAAATCATACCACAGATAAAAACAAACATCTTATAATAATAAGAGGGTCAATAACTTAGGAAGATACAACAATAAAAAACACATATGCAGTTAACAAAATACCCCCAAAATACATGAAACCAAATCTGATACAGTAACAAAGAATTCAACAATAAGGGATAATTTGATACACTCACTATCAATAAAGGATAGAAAAATTAAGCAGATTACTAACAGCAGACAGAAGAGTTAAACAACACTATGAACCAACTGCATGTACCTGGAGACATCTACAGAACACTCCACATTAAAAAGAATTTTCCAACCACAATGAAATTAAATTAGAAATTAATAACCACCAGAAATTTGACAATCCGTGTGTGTGTGTGTGTGTGTGTAAATTACAAAACACTTTTCTAAGAAACAATGTGTTAAAGAAGAAATCACAATGAGGATTATAAATTCTTCCACATGAAAATACAATATAACTTATGGGATGAAATAGACTAGAATCAAGAGGAAATATAGTGGCTAAATATAATGCCTATATAAGGAAATAAAATATAAATGTCTATATTAAAAAAGAAAAAGATTAATTATATTAATCAGAAAAAAGATATTATATCAATCATCTATTTATCCATTTTAACAAACTAGAAAAATAACAAACTAAGGCCAAACTAAGAAAAAAAACCATGCAAAATAAAGGTTAGAGTGAAAATTAGAAAATTTTCTATTAGGGAATAGAAAATGGGAGAAAATGAACAAGACCAATGGTTAATTATTTGCAAATGTAAACAGAATGAACAATTCTTTAGATAAACTGACCAAAGAGAGAAGAGGGAAGACTCAAATTACAAAATCAGAAATGAAAGAGGAGATCACTACTTACCTTACAGAAATAAAAGCATTGTAATAACATACTACAAATAACTACATGCTAAAAATTAGATCACTTAGATAAAAGAGGTAAATTCCTAGAAAGATAAAATTACCAAACTCAGAAGGAAAACAGAAAATCTCAAAAGATCGATAGCAAGAGATTTAATTTATTAAAAAACAACAACAAACAAACAAACACACAAAAAAGAGGGGCACTCGGGTGGCTCAGTCCATTGAGCATCTGAATCTTGATTTAGCCTCAGGTTATGATCTCACAGATCATGGGATGGAGCTCCACGTCAGGTTCTGTGCTGACAGTGCAAAGCCTGCTTGGAATTCTCTCTCTCCCTCTCAGTCTGCCCACCCCCCACAGGACACACACACACACACACACACACACAAATGAACCCCCCCAAAAAACAAACAAACTCCCGCACAGAAAAGTCCAGTACCACCAGGTTATATTAGTGAATACTACAAAATTATTAACAAAAAATTAATACTGCTCTGTTACAAACGCTTCCAAAATGTTAAAGAAAAGAGAACAAATCCTAACTCTCATTCTGAGTAAAATATTACACTGATAGCAAAACCTGATAGACACCAAACTACAAACCAATATCCCTTGTGAATAAAGATATGAAATATTCAACAAAATATTAATACATTGATTAATGCAACACATAAAAAATATATACACCATGACCAAGTGAGATTATCTCAGGAATGCAAGACTGATTTTTTTAATATTTATTTTTTTATTTTTGAGAGAGAGAGAGGGAGGGAGGGAGAGAGGGAGAGAGTGTGAGCAGGGCACCTGAGCAAAGTCGGACCCTCAACTGAGTGAGCCACCCAGGTGCCCCAGCAAAGCTGATTTCACATCCAAAAATCAAATGAAATACACCACATTCATAATGAAAAACAAAATCATCGTTTCAAAAGACTCAGAAATAGCATTGGACAAAACTGCAACCTTTCATGATCAAAAAAATTTTTTCAACAAACTAGAAACAAAAAGGAACTTTCTCAACCTAATAAAAACCACCTATTGGAAACTCACTTAAAACATCATATTTAATGGTTAGTAACTAAATGTTGTCGCCCTAAGATCAGGAAAATGACAAGGATGTATGTTCCTGCAGCTCTTATTCAAATGGAATTAGAGGTCTATCCAGGACAATTAGGCAGGAAAAAGAAACAAAAGGCACCCAGATTGGAATTGGAAAGAGTGCAAGTGACAGGTGGCATGATCTTATATATAGAAAATCCTAAGAAATCTACTAAAAATTATTAGAACTAATGAACATATATATCAGAATACACAAATCAATCCTATTATTATATGCTAGTAATGAAGAATCTGAACATGAAATAGAAAACAATTCATTTTACAATAGCATCAAAAAGAATAAATTTTGGGACACTACAATAGATTGTTGAAAGGAATTAAAGAGGATAAAATAAATATAAAGACATTTCATCCTTATGGATCATAAAACTTAATAATATTAAAATGGTAATACTCTCCAAATTGGTCTATACATTCAATGCAAATCAAATCCCACTTTGATATTTTTAAAAATTCACATGCTGATACTAAAATTCATATTAAAATGCAAGTGACCTAGAATATCCAAAAACAGTCTGGAAAAGAACAAAGTTGGACAATGTACACTTCCTGATATCAAAAACACTCTATAAAGCTACAGCAATAAAAAGTATGGTAATTGAGAGCCTAAATGTCCATCAACTGATGAACGGATCAAGAAGATGTGGTTTATCTATATAATGGAATACTACATGGCAATGAGAAAGAATGAAATCTGGCCATTTGTAGCAATGTGGATAGAACTCAAGGGTATTATGCTAAGTGAAATAAGTCAGGCAGAGAAAGACAGATACCATATGTTTTCACTCATATGTGGAACAGGAGAAACTTAACAGAGGACCATAGGGGAGGGGAAGGGGAAAAAATAGTTAAGGAGAGGGAGGGAGGCAAACCATAAGAGACTCTTAAAAACTGAGAACAAACTGAGGGTTGATGGGGGAAGGGGGAGAGGGGAAAAGGGGTGATGGGCTTGTGATGAGCACTGGGTGTTATATGGAAACCAACTTGACAGTGAACTATAATAAAAATAAAACAAACAAACAAACAAACAAACAAAAAGTATGGTAATTGCATGAAGAGAGACATATAGTTCAATGGAAAGGAATTGAGAGACTACAAAGAAATCCTCACACTGATGGTTAATTAATTTTTGACAAGGGTCCCAAGACAATTCAATGAGGAAAAACAGTCTTTTCCATGAATGAGGCTGGAAATAACTGGATATGTACAACAACAACAATAAAAGTTCTATCCCTTCTTTACACCATAGATAATCCAACTCAGGATGGATCAAAGACTTAAATGCCAATTAAACCCAATGGCACAGTTAATTTTTTTTTAATGGAAAATAACAAGTGTTGGTAAGGATGGAGAGAAATTAGAACCCTCAGTCACTGTTGGTCAGAATATAAAAGGTGCAACTGGAACCATTCCAGTAGCTCCTCAAAATGTTAAACATAGATAATTATACAACCTCGTCACATACAACCCTATGTATATTCCTAGGAGAAATAAAAATATACATCTACATAGCATTATTCATAATAGTCAAAAAGTGAAAACAGTCCAAATGACCATCAACTGATTAAAGGATAAATAAAATGTGGTATATCTATATTGTATCTATACAATACAATATCACAGAACAATAAAAAAAGAAATGAAATACTAAGACATGCAACAACATGGATGAACTCTGAAAACATTATTCTATGTGAAAGAAATCAATCACAAAGATCACAAATGGTATGATTCCACATACATAAAATGTCCAGAAAACATAATGTAGTCATAGTGACTATAGTCACTATGACTATGGTGACATAATGTAGATTAATGGTTACCAAGGACTGGAAAACACATAATTGGGTGGAAAGCGAAAAATGACCACTAACAGAAATAAGGTCTCATATAGAGTGTTGAGAATGGTCTGAAATTACACTGTGGTGAAGAGTATACAATTCTGTGAAAGACTAAAAACTACTGAACTTTAAATTGATGACTTTTATAATATATAAATTATATCTCAATGAAGTTGTTCAAAAATAAAAATTATAAAATATTAAAGTATCACTAGCCTACTCAAAATCAAAATTTATAATTATAGTAAACTTTCCTCTGTGTCGATCATTGCTGATTACATCAGATTCTTAGAAATCACAATGAAAAATGGAGAAAAGCTTTTTCTATTACATTTTAAACTTAGTATAGTTTTTTTTAAATAGTTTTTAATGTTTACTTATTTTTGAGAGACAGAGAGACAGAGCATGAGCAGGGGAGGGGCAGAGAGAGGAGACACAGAATCTGAAGCAGGCTACAGGCTCTGAGCTGTCAGCGCAAAGTCCAACGCGGGGCTCGAACTCCGGAACCGGGAGATCATGACCTGAGCCGAAGTCGGCCGCTTAACGGCTTAACCGACTGAGCCACCCAGGCGCCCCAAAACTTACTATAGTTTTTGAAATAAAAATGTAAACTAGCTCCAAATGGTTTTGATAGTTTCAAATCTTGCAATCAAACTCTAAATAATCCCAAACCTTATCATGGAATAGACTATAGAAGTAAATAAATTTGCATTACTTCTAAAAAAAAAAAAAGAAAAAGAAAAAATCACGCCATTACTGGTGTTGGCATTTTACCAGTTCAAATCAAGCGCAAAACCCTTTTCATTATGTCTGTTACTCTCCCATGTTGACAATATAATTTTCCTAAAGTTTTCCTTTACATAAATTGAAGTTACACTGGACAATGCTGTATATATTTTTTAATTTAACAAATATAATTTAGAAAACTTAAAAAAAGATAATCTATTGTATTAACCCACAATCTTGTCCTTTCCTTTGTTTTTGCCTAATGTTCTATAATTCCTTCCTTTATCATTTCCTTTTATTTGGATAAATTCCTTAGCCATTCTTTTAGAGTAGGTCTCCTCTGACAAATTTTCTTAGTTTTCCTTCAACTGAGAACATATTAATTTCTTCCCTTCATTTCAGAAGTATATTTTCACTGCATATATAAATCTGACCGACAGTTATTTTCTTTCAGTACTGTTCTATTTCCTTCTGGTCTCTATGGCTTCTAATGAAAAAACTGCTAGAAATGATATATGAATTCAGCAAAGTTGCTGGATATAAAATCAATGTACAGAAATCAGTTGCATTTCTATACACCAATAATGAAGCAGCAGAAAGGTAAATCAAGGAATCAATCCCATTTATAATTTACAATCAATCCCAATTTACAAAAATCTTAAGATACCTAAGAATAAAGCTAACCAAAGAGGTAAAAGATCTATACGCTGAAAACTATAGAAAGCTTATGAAAGATACTGAAGAAGGCACAAAGAAATGGAAAAACATTCCAAGCTTAGGGATTGGAAGAACAAATATTGTTAAAGTGTCTATACTACCCAAAACAATTTACACATTCAATGCAATCCCTATCAAAATAACACCAGGATTTTCCACAGAGCTAGAAAAAAGAATTTTAAAATTTGTATGGAACCACAAAAGACCTCCAAATAGCCAAAATAGTGCTGAAAAAGAAAACCAAATCTGGAAGCATCATAATTCCGGACTTCAAGCTGTATTACAAAGCTGTAATCATCAAGACAATATGGTACTGGGACAAAAACAGACACATAGATCAATGGAACAAAACAGAGAACCAGGAAATAGACTCACAAATGTATGGCCTTGAGGAGAAAATTGGCAATAACCTCTTTGATCTCGGCTGTAGCAATTTCTTATTAGACATGTCTCCAGAGGCAAGGGAAATAAAAGCAAAAATGAACTATTGGGACTTCATAAAGATAAAAGCCTTCTGCATAGCAAAGAAAAACGTCAACAAAACTAAAATGCAACCAACTGAATGGGAGAAGATATTTGCAAATGGTGTAACAGGTAAAGGGTTAGTATTCAAAATCTATAAAGACCTTAACAAACTCAACACCCAAAAAACAAATAATCAAGTGAAGAAATGGGCAGAAGACATAAATAGACACTATTCCAAAGAAGACATCCACATGGCTAACAGACACATGAAAAAGTGCTCAACATCATTCGTCATCAGGGAAATACAAATCAAAACTATAATGAGATACCCACTTCATACCTGTCAGAATGGCTAAAATTAACAACTCAGGCAATAAGAGATGTTGGCGAGGATGTGGAGAAAGAAGAACACTTTTGCACTGCTGGTGGGAATGCAAACTGGTGCAGCCACTCTGGAAAACAGTATGGAGGTTCCTAAAAAAATTGAAAATACAGCTACCCTACAACCCAGCATTTTCACTATTAGGTATTTATCCAAAGGACACAAAAATGCTGTTTCAAAGGAACACGTGCACCCCAATGTTTATAGCAGCACCATCAACAATAGCCAAAATATGGAAAGAACCCAAAAGTCCATCAATGGATGAATGGATAAAGAAGATGTGGTATGTATATACATATATATGTATATACACATACACATACAATGGATATTACTTGGCAATCAAAAAGAATGAAATCTTGCCATTTGCAACAACATGGATGGAACCGGAATGTATTATGCTAAGTGAAATAAGTCGGTCAGAGAAAGACAAGTATCTCATGATTTCACTCATATGTGGAATTTAAGAAACAAAACAGATGAACATAGGGGAAGGGAAGGAAAAATAATATAAAAACAGAGAAGAAGGCAAACCATAAGAGACTTAAGTACAAGGAACAAACTGCTTGGGATTCTGTCTCTCGCTCTCGCTCTCTCTCTCTCTCCCCCTCCCCTGCTCATGCTCTTTCTCTTTCAAAATAAATAAACATTAAAAAAACACAAGAATTCAATACATAATAAGCTTGCTTTCAGAAAATGAAATATGTGGAGCTAGAATCAAAAAGGATTTAAAATATCAAACACTGAGCTGTTCATAAAAACACAAGTGTAAACAAAACACAATGTAAATGCTTTCAAAATATTTAATTTAGAATTCATAAAGAAAAATAAGTAAAATGTAATTTCACCTAAGAATATATCACTTAATACACTAGGAAAATTAGATAAATTCCAGTATTTTAATCATTCCCACACTTAGCCTTAGGGGAAAAAAAAGATGATAGTTCAAAATAGATCCTATACTTTTATCCAACTCAATAGCCATAAAGCTGGTTTATAGTAGAAGAGCTAAAAATTCACAATATTATAAAAAAAAGAGCCAATAATCATAGCTACAAAAACGTGACATTTTTTCATGACTGTCTCAACAATGGCACTAGTTTCTACATTGAGTATGGTCACAAAAATTACCTTTCATGTCCCAAGACATATCTAACCAGACTATCTACCTTAGGTTTAAAAAAAAGCGCTTTTAGTTAAAATAATTTTGTATCTACTTCTTTTTCTACCTTTATTCAAATGACTTGTTACAAGCAGTTTTTTGAAAATAAATTATTAGCTAACTAAAATGATATTAATTCCTAACAAATCCAAGGATGAAGTTTAATCAACAATAAAAAAATTTCTGTATTCCACATGTGGTAGAAGGATTAAAAAAAAAAAACTAATGTAGTAGTGAACAAACAAACAGAAGAAAACTGAATGCTTACCTATACAGGTAGAGTTAATTATGGTACATATATATCGTGGAACACTATAGTATGAAAAAATAAGAAAAGTTGATACATACTGATACTAAAATACCTCTAAATCATAATGAATAAACACAGAAACAAAAGACTAGACTAAGTAGAATCACATTTTCTGTAAAAACAAATCAAAAAACTATATCACATGATATTAGCACACATACATATGCAAAAATGGAGAAAAACCTGTAGAAGGATGTACGTCAAACACTAACAGTGGTTACCTCTGGGGAGAATTGTTCGAATTTGATTTCAACAAGAACATATTCCTCATGATATAACATGAAATTTAGGGAGAAAAAGATTTTCGTTGATCAGGTATTACAACACCAATAAGAGAAAATTACGTTCACAGTTTTATCTCATGCCACAAAGTGAACTAGGAGGCAAATTTTCATTCATCAGACACAACTAATGGACAAGCTCTTTAAGGTTCAGGCTATCTTGAAAGCTTGCAACATACCAGTCCTCAGTTTGCTTTAAATCAGTAAGCTTGTGCAGACACAGAATCAAAGAATAATACTGTATATGTCCCTGATACTGACATTATCATGATTTCCCTAACAATATTCATAATAATATTTTTTTAAGTTTATTTATTTATTTATTTTGAGAGAGAGCAGGGAGGGCAGGGAAAGAGGGAGAGAGAGAATCCCAAGCAGGCTCTCTGCTGTCAGTGCAGAGCCCGACATGGGGCTTGATCTCACAAACCATGAGATCATGACTTGTGCTGAGATGAAGAGTCAGATACTTCACCAACTGATCCACTCAGGCACCCCATAATATTTTTTTCTTAATCCCCTTCACCCATAATATTTTTCATATTTATATCATGCCTTTTTTTTTTCTAAAAGAGGTAGAACCAGAGTAAAGAAAAAAATCTAATCTAGCAATTAATTCTACAGTATTTTGTTCTTGAACTTCTTCAGCTTCAGATTCTGAATTCTTAAAAATTCCACAACTTCTTGGGGCACCTGGGTAGCTCAGTCCGTTGAATGTCCAACTTTGGCTTAGGTAATGATCTCACACAGTGAGTTCGAGCCCTACGTTGGGGTCTGTGCTGACAGCTCAGAGCCCGGAGCCTGCTTCAGATTCTGTGTTTTCCTCTCTCTCTGCCCCTCCCCCACTCACAGTCAGTCTCTCTCTCTCTCTCTCTCTCTCTCTCTCAAAAAAAAAAAAAAATTCCATAACTTCTCAAACGCAGAGCAACATCTAGCACTACCTTTGTAATCTACTAAGTATGTTTTCAATGAACACATCAGACAACTGAAAGGAATCCTATACCAAAATAAGACCACTGTCATTCTATAATTTGTGTATGTTTGCATATGCCTAAGTGTATAAAAGTTTTATGAAAGTATGCTAAAGTTTAAAAAGAAAACAGATTCCCAAATCTCTACCTTATATTCATCCACAATAATGCTGAGAGCTTCATGACCAGCTTTCCTCATATCTTCCAATTCTTGTTTATGTTTTTCCTGAAAAACAAAAACAAAAACAAAAAACCATGATTTGTTCTTTTGTTTACAAAATAAAACCACTGACTTTTGCATTCATGAGTAAGTGAGTGGTTTGTGGCACATCAGCTTCGGCTAAAAGGAAAGAGAAAAAATAAAGTTCTGTGTGAAAGCATTGAAACAATGAAAAATCACAGCAAAACAGTAACTGAGAGAGGAAAACCATACTCAGAAATGAGAAAACATAGGGCAATGGTGGTGTCTCTTGGGACATTTGGCAATTCTGGACTTGACTTTAGAGACAGGAAGGCCCGTGTTACTTCAGTGAGCTTGGACTTCTACATATTTATTACTTTTCCAGTAATATATGCATGCCAGTAGTTTAATACATAACAAAGTTGGAAAACCACTGGATTATGGTGATCACCTCCCCATTCTACCTTCTTAGGAAAGGAAAGGATGAACTCTCTTTGGAGAATGTTAACATCCTACAAAGACTTTCTAATTTTTCAAACACTCTGTATAGCTTTCAAAACAAATGTATCAGAGATAACAATAAATGAGACCAAAAACACAGAAAACAGAAAAGACAAAAGGAATAGGCCCATGGGTGATTTATATATCAGTTATCAAAGAGTTTAAAACATGTACAATTCATATGCTCAAGAAAGTAGAGGAGAAATAAAGAAAATTAATAGGATACAGATTTTCATCAGAGAACTGGAATCCATGAAATAGAAATTTTACAGCTGAGAAATATGCACTATTAGTAACTCAACAGATGAGTTAAACAGTAAATGAAACAAAGCAGAAAGGAGGATTAGAGAACCAAAAGATAGTGGGGGGAGGGGGGGAAGAGGACTACAATAAAAAGAGAAAAAAAAGTATAGAAAACACACACAAAACAAAAAACAAAAAATGAAAACAACATTTTAAAATATGGAACAGATTAAAATGATTAAACAGACATATAACAAAATAATCTTTAAAAAAAAGTCCAAAGTAAGAAAAAAAAAGGAAATGCTGTATGATGATAAAAATAAAATTGAGAAAAATTAAAAATGCAAATTTCTAACATCATACATGAATTAGGATGTTACATTAACCTACAGATATTTCTTTAAAAAACCATTAAGATACTATATAATATATGAAAAACTGAAATTTCAGATAAAATTTAAAATCTCCTAGGAAAAAGAATTATCAAAATTTTTAAAAAGATGAAATAGAAAATCTGAATAGTCCTATATACAGACAAGAGAAACTGAAGCTGCATTAATGGAAAAAACAAAAAACTTCTGACCAAGGAATTTCTAAGCCTAGATGACTTAACAGGTGATTTTAATAAACACTTAAGAAAGAAGTAACGGGACACCTAGTGGCTCTGTAGGTTGAGTCTGACTTCGGCTCAAGTCATGATCTTGTGGTTCATGGGTTCCAGCCCCGCATCGGGTTCTGTGCTGACAGCTTGCAGCCTGGAGCCTACTTCAGAATCTGTATCTTCCTCTCTCTGCCCCTCCCCTGCTCATGCTCTGTCTCTCTCTTGCAAAAACAAACATTAAGAAAAAGTTTTTTAATAAAAAAAATTAAAATAGAAAGAAGTAACAGAAATCTTACACAAACTCTTCCAGAGAATAGGAAATGAAGGAATACTTCCCTACATATTTTATTAAGACAGTCTATCCCTTACATTAAACTTTGCAAAAATATTTAAAAGAAAATAATGAACCATTCTTTTATGAATACAGAAACAAATTCTCAACAAAGTATATTAGCTAATTGAGTCTAGCAATATATAAATATAATAACACATGTCAACCAAGTGGGATTTATTTTAATAATATCAGGTTGGGAGAAGTGATATACAGCATTTCAGGTTTGAATCACAAAAACCTCCCACACAATCTTCCACACACTCCCTTTCGTCCCCTATGTGTTTGCTGGATGTGAATGCCCAAGGTGACAATGAAAGCCAGGTTGGGCAGATGGCACAGCCCCTGCCAGCTTGAAACCCAGAATGACTGCACCATCACCCCAATGGACTCTGAGAGAAAATTAAACTTCAACTATATTTAGAATAAAAGATAATGCCAATCATTTTTGTCCATTTACTGCTACCACTTGCTCATTCATCATCTCTCCTCGCTTATTACACCTTACTGATTGAACAGGTTCTCTTCAATTATTAACATCTAATTTCCCTTTCTGGTACATCCCTTTATATACCTTAGTGTGACTAAATCACTCTTTCCCAAAACTGCCTAAACACAAAGAATCACCAGAGGCACTTGTTATAAATATATATTTTTGTTGGTATGACTATCAATCTATGACTCAGGGCAGCAATCTTCCTGAAGTAATTTTTCCATTTCTATGAGAGTTTTTTTTATAAACGCTAATAACATAATAGTCCAATTACTTGGTTAAGCAAGGGATGCACTCCTTACACTAAAAACAAGCAAATAAATGAGAGTATCACTACCAACTCATCACTTTGGATCTCCCATTCATGTCAGGTTATCTCACAAATAGTATGTAACTGTTTCATACAAGGACTTAGGGAGGCCAAAAAGCATTAATCCATGTGCTAAATATTAAGACAGATCTTCTCTTACTTTTCAAGATTAAAAAAATGTAAATAGTAATAGGTATTCTGACATCTACTTTCCATATCATAGTGGATCATCTCACGCAATTCTTGGGATGCGTATGTTCCACCTTCAGGCTGGCCAATGATTTAGGAGAAGCTCATATAAAATAGGCAACTATGGTCAAACTTTAGACATGAACAGCATATATTAACATATTAAACTTCGGACAAACCCAGAAGGAAATATGTTGAACTTTACCAAAACCAGCATTTTCCAAACTTAACTAATCAAACACTAATTTACTTTTTTCTCTCTTGACATTACCTATTACTAACTAATCCAGGAAACTGATAAACAAAAAGGTCAAAAAGCCTTACAGTTAATTAGTCTGAGCAAAGCAAATTAACCTACATCCACTAAATAAAACTGAGAAGGTATTCTACTTTCACCCAATTAATTACAAATTAAAGATGATGATGAACTATTTCAATGATCAAATTTGATAATTCAAAAACTACAGTCCTGAATAATGACACAAACCATTAGTTTTATAAAGTACTGATGTGCTTAAAAAAGCACAGAGTACAATGTGCTGAGTAATTCATATAAAAGGTATTTTCTTAGAGACATAACTAATCAGAATGTTCTATGACATTATATATTAAATGACAATGAACATTTTATCCATGGCTATATCTTCTAGATAGAAAGAATATCAATTCACCGCTTTGCATAGTATCTGAGAACATACCAGCCATCAACAAATGTTTGCTGGGTGATGCTGAAATTCTCATTACTGACATAATGGGTTTCTATCATCATTTAAAGATCAGAACTAAAATTTTGACAATATATTATATTCAACATGTATTTCATATTTTTAAATGATATGGAGATATTCAGTAATATTCATCATAAATCAAGATAGAAAATGTAGACTCTCCAAGTACTATGAATATATAATTACTGATGACCTAAAATTTTCCCAGATACCATTGTTTTGTACCAAATTTTCTCAGTAAGTATCATATTTAGTTTACACAATTACTATGTGCCAGACTGCTAGGCTTTGGGAATAAAAAGGTGATGAAAAATATAGTTATCTTTAGTCTGATATCATAAAAGATTGAGTAACAGTGTTATATTAATCCAAAGCCAGATAAAGACAATACAAGAAAAGTACAAAACAACGTGTCTTATAAATATAGATCTAAAACTCTTCAACAAAATAGCAGCAAACAGAATCCAACAGCATTTTAAAAGGATTCTGCACCAAGAACTATGTGGAATTTATCTCAGGAATGCCAAGGTGGCTCAACATACAAAAAGCAATCCATTTAATATACCATATTAAAACCAGAAAGGAAAAAAACAAAACTCACAAGATCATCTCAATATGCAAAAAAAAAAAAAAAAAAAAAAAAGTGAAAAGATCAAACATACTTTCTGTATAAAAATACTCAACAAACTAAAAATAGAAAGCAACACCCTTAACCTATCTGATAAGGAGCATCTGTGCTAACATCACACTATTGGCAAGAGACTAAAAGCCTTTCCCCAAGCATCAGAAACAAGACAAGGATGTCTACTCCTGACACTTCTATTTAACATTGTACTGAAGGTCTAGCAAAGGCATTAGGCAAGAAAAATTAATAAAAGGTACCCTAAGAAATTACTAGATTAGAAATGAAGTAGTAAAACTATTCCTATTTGCAGAAGACATGATTTTATATATGTCAAAAACTACAGAATTATTAGATCAAATAAATAATACACTATTAGACCTAATAAATAGTTCAGCAAAGTTATAAGACACAAGGTCAACCAAAAATCATGTGTATTTCTACACACTTGCAATGAACAATCCAAACATGAAATTAAGAAAAAATTCTAGTTACAATAGCATGGGAAAAAAATACCTAGGAATAAATTTTACCAAAAAAATACAAAACTTTTACATTAAAAACTATAAAACACTGTAGAAACTTAGTAAGTGGAAAGATATCCTGTACTACTGGAATGGAAGACTTAATGTGCTGTGACTAATCCCCAAATTTATCTATAGATTCAGTACAATCCCTATCAAAATTCTAGTGGCTTTATTTTGTAGACACAGACAAGCTGATCCTAAAATTCACACAGAGTTGCAAGGGATTATGAATAGCTGAAACAATTTTGAAAAGATGAGCAAAGTTGGAGGGTTTGGTCCCTTTCAATACTCAGCACAAAGCTGCAGTAACCAAACTGTGTGGTACTGGCATAACGATAGGGATTTAGTTCAATGGCAAATAGAAATAAAAGTTCCAAAATAAGTGTGTATGTCTATAATAAATGGATTTTTGTCAAAGTAACAAGGGCAATTCAACAAAAAAACAATCTTATCAACAAATGATGGTGGGACAATCGAATCCACATAAAAAGTAATAAATCTAGAACTCCACCACACATGATATATAAAAATTGAGTAAAAATGTATAAATACCTGAATATAAGAGCTAAAACAAACTCTTGAAGGAAAAGTAGGTGCATATCTTTATAATCTTGCATGAGGCAATGGTTTCTGAAAATAAGACACCATGAGTACAAGCAAATAAGAAAACAACACATGAATTAGATTTCATCAAAATTTAAAACTTTGGTGAATAAGAAGGCAAAAGGCAGCCCATTCCATATTTGCAAATAATGTATTTGATAAGGTTCTAATATCCAGAATATATAAAAACAAGTCTCCTAACTCAGCAACAAAAAGACAAGTTTTAAAGTGGGAAAAAACTAAATAGACATTTCTCCAAAGACACAAATGCCCAACACATCATCAGCAATTATGGAAATTCAAGTTGAAACCACTCACATCCACTAAGATAGCTATAACACAAAGAGAGGGTCAGCAAGGAGGGGAAGAAACTGAAATAGTCACACATTGCTAGCTGGGAATGCAAAATGGTGCATCCGTTGTGCAAAATAGTTTGGCAGTTCCTCAAAAAATTAAATATAGAGTTACCAAATATCCCAGAAATTTCATTCCTAGTTATACACGCAAGGGCACTGAAAACATACATTCACACAAAAACTTGTACACAAACGTTCATCTCAATGTAATTAATAATAACCAAAAACCAGAAACAATGCAAACAACACCTAATGAGCTGGATAAACTGTATTATCCATGCAATGGAATATTATTCATCTACAAATGGGATAAAGTACTGATGCTTGCTGTAACATGGCTAAACCTTGAAAACATTATGCTAAATGGAAATACCCAAACACAAAAAGCCATATATTGCATGATTCCATTTTATATGAAATGTCTAAAATAGGCAAACCCAGAGACAGAAAGTATATTAGCAGTTGCTGAGTGCTGAAGGAGAGGGGGATGAGGGTAACTGCATAAGGGGTTGCTTCTTGAAGTGATAAAAATGTCTGGTAATAGGTATTAGTAATTAACAATATTGTGAATATACTAAAAATCATGGAATTACATAGTTTAAATGACTTAAATGATGAATTTTATATTATGTGAACTTTATCTCAATTAAAAAATGATGAAAGAAAAAAATAGTATGTTTATGACATTTTAATTTCTAAGCTGGATAGTGTTTTATTTCTTCTTTGATTTTGTGTTCATTTCTAATTGTTTCATTTTTATCAGAGAATGCTGGTTTTATTATTTTATTTCATGGAATTCACTGAAGTGTCAGAAAGATTCCTCATAAAAAGAACATTAGAATAACATTCTCTAAGTTTTTGAATGTTGAAAACCATTTGCATCTTTTAAAACTGAACATTAGTTAGCAGTATATAAATCCTCAATTCACATCTTCTTTCTTTGAGTATTTTAATTGTGTTACATTATTTTTTGGCATAAAATTTGTTTTTTAAAAGTCTGACATGTATCCAATTTCCTTTACCTTATATTTTTGTTGCCTAAAATTTATTTTCCAAACTGGGTGACTTTTGAGAGCACAGGGGATTACTATTATTAATAATTCAAGGAAAATAAGCATAAATATGAACCATCCTGGGCAAAATTATAACAAGCAAAGTGATTATATTTGGATATCTGAACTGTTCTTTTGGAAGTTCTTTCTTTGAAGTCACTAGAATATTTCTCACAATTGACTTTTTGGGGTCTATTTTCCAGGTATACATGTATACTATCAAAATCTAAGGTCCTAGTCTCCTTTTATTTCCTGAAAGTATGATGAATTTTGTGTTTTCATAGACTTGTTTCACCTCTTCAGTTTTTTTCTTCAGGAACTCCATTTGTACACATACTGGGTCAGTTTTGCTTATTTCCTATAATTATTCCTTTCTCTCAAATCCCTTCTTCATTTATTTGGTATTTTTTCATTTTTATTTTTGTCATTTTTTATTTTTTTCTTCCTACAGCGCTGCACTCATTGTGTTATTCTTTAGAGCTTAGTCCTCATTTTGTGAGTTGTTTTTTTTACTTCTCTTTTTGTGTTTGTCAATTATCTCTTCTTATTTAACTGTTATCTTTTCTCATTTCTGAACCACTCTACTTCTGATTTATGCTATTCTTCAAAATGCTTCTATCTTTGTACATAGTACAAAGGATGGTCCCACCACCATCCTTTTCTCTTACCCATGTTCCAACTGACTTCTAGGAAGAGGTTTCTGGATAAGAAATGAGTTGGACTTGAACAAATATAATTCTAGGGCTTCCTCTTCTACCATTATTAAAAGGTAATAAAATGTGCATGTGTGAGTGTGTGCATGTGTGTGTGTGTGTGTGTGTGTGTGTGTGTTTACAATCAGGGTAGCCACTTCTCCAGTACTTTCTGATATCTGCTTTCTCTGAGCTACTCCTTTACCAGCACCTGAACATTCTCCTTCCTTTAGTGTGCTGTGCTACTCCTTACCATTTCCCTTCACCACACATCTCTGTACTTCAGGAAGGGTGCTTTCACCAGGTATTTATTTCCTAGAGAAATGAGGGCTCAGAGCACTCCTACAGTTTCAGGTGCTATCCTCAGATCTGTCTTCCAAGTCCTCTACTCTGTTGGCAATGGTTCTTCTGGGGCAGCAATTTCTGTTTGGATCACTCAGCTTTTGGGACCACCCTAAATCCTCTTTATATCCCACTCTGTTACTCCAGCACAGATGTGATAGACATATATGTCTCATTGTTGTCAACAATTCGGCTCTATCACTTAGGCTCTAGAATTCATTCAAACAACTGACATCTACTTTTTTTGTTGTTGACTATAGTGCTTATAACTTTTTTTCTTTAACTTAGTCTAATTTTACAAAAAAAATCTGAGTAAGATTCAAAAACCCTGCAGTCATTGCTTTAGCCACCACCATGCCAAGTCCATCCCTTCCTTCTTGGAATATTTTGTTTACATGGTTCTCTTCCTATCCATTTCTTCTCAGTCTATTCTGTTGTTTCCTTTTCACTGCCTTAACTTTAAAATGTAGAAGTTCCCTGGGAATCAGATCTCTTCTTTAACTTCTTTAACTTCCAACCTTAAATTAATTATATTACCTTAAATATTATTTATGTATACCTTATTAATTTATATCTCCAACCTTGCCATGGCTGATCCCCAGATTTATATATCCAATTATGTATTAAGGTTTTCACATGGATATCTGAAAGAAATCCCAAGTTCAATTTGGGAAGGTGAAATTTTACTTGCCATTGTATATATGTATCCCAAATGGTGCCCTTTATAGGACTGAATAAAGAAGAGAGGGAGTGGACAGGACTTGAAGGCCAAATATATTTGGGAAGTAAAAAAGTATTTCATTCTTCATCGAAGAGACAGAATTTTCTAACATCAAAATAAGTATATTAAAAATGTATTTAAAGCCTGGTATTCAAAAAGGAGGTTACTTAATAGGCCAACATACATGTCTGTTAAGTGAATGAATGAGATTATGATCATCATTCTTTTCCTGATATAAGTTCAGCATATAAATTAACAAACATTTTGGGGCATGTTTCTTTATCTGTTAAATGAGAGTTGGATTAAATCATTTTCTAAAATACCCTTTCAGTTTTCTTAATGCTATTCTATGATATAGTATGCTAAAACTAGACCAATCGACCTCCCTTTGCTTACTTCAAAGTTACTGACCATAATCATACAACCACATTGTAACACACAAGGCTGCCTAGTTACCAAAAGAAAACACAGGAATAACCAGATAGTCCTACATGGCCTGAAATTTTTATTTCAGGAATATAGAGCCAAAAATTTACAACCTATCTTCAAAGTAGTCAAAACCAAATTTAACCACAATGATAACTTTCTTTCAAAATGTCAAACTCAAAACCATCACTAGAAAGGGAAGATTCAGGAAAATGCCTTCACCTTAAATAAAATTATAGACTTTTTAAATAAGAAGAGACTTGAAAGGTAAGCCATTCCAATGCAGTCATTTTATAAATGAGGAAACTGAAGCCTACAGAGGTCAAGAAGTTTGTTCAAGGTCACTTAGTTCTGTAAGGGTGGGGTGAAGCATGAATCAGAATGCTGATAGCCCAAAGTTTACTGAAAAATATCCCATCAAAGACTCTACTGACTTGAGTATATTCCCAACTCTTTATCAAAAGATTTGTTTTCTATATAAATCTCCATAATTCATAGACTCATATGTCAAAAGTCATGCATTCTGATAAAAATAAGACACAAACTGGTCACTCTTGGATAAAACTTGACATAGTTATTCATCAATTCATTACTGCCAACCAGAAATTTTGGTCTGACAAGGAAGGTGTAAAGTAAGGTACTTTACAAAGATTATCAAAAGCACATTCTAACAATTCTCTACTACCCGTAATCACTCCAGATACTAGCTCCTTGGCAAAATTATTAAATATACATTGGTCTAATACCCTTGATAGGCCTGGACATGATTGGTATTGAAAAATTATTTGTTGAATAAATACATGTGTAATTAGGAACTACACAATTAACAAATATAAGTACTTCATAAAAAATGGGAAATTAGCAATTTTTTTAAGTAATGATCATTGGTCTATTGATGACAAAACTCAATTCAGGTATTTGAATCAAGATTTATACAAAAAAAAATTTTAATTAAACAATGGTACAAACTGATAAACATCTCTCAGTTAACATTATATTATTGTTGGCCATTAACAAACCAAGTATAACCCATATTAATCACATCGAATAAATTAATCCATGCATAGTAACAGGATCCTGTGCCACACAGATGGTTAAAAGCCAATAGTTGACTGCCATATTTGGAATGAATTATTACAGTATTTAAAAAGAGAGAGAAGAAAGAAATAGGAAGGAAGGAATGAAACTTCAAAGACCAATTAACCACTATATTCCACCTATTAGAAAGCAGTTGCTTCTCGCCTTCTAAATTCTCTGGCCAAGAGTAAGTCTATAATTAGAGTGAACATAATTTACAGAAGATAATTAGCCAATAATGTCTGATTGAGAAAGGTTTTCCAATATAGACTTCACCACTTTCTCTGGAGCTACAAGATTACAACCCTTTCATAACAACTAATCAACTATATTGGATAAGGCAGCTATAAACACTTCCAGATATTCCAAAAGGAAATTTGCAGGGCAAGAAATCAAAATAAAGATAATGGGATAACAACCAACCAATGTTGAAAAGGTTCTGACTGAGAAATGGTCAGAACCACAACCAACCCACCAAAACCTATAGAATACAACACATCAAAGTGACCTAACTAACTATAAATCCCAGAGAAGCACAAATAAGAACAGATAATCCCATATGCATCTACTTTGTCAAAACAGAACAAAAATGACAAAACACCATTTCTCCATCTCTCACTGACCCTACATTTGACAATTAAAACAGGCCTACTTGATTTCTTTAAAAAAGTAAGTTTTACTGGCATGCCACAGCATTACGTGACAAGAAGTCTTTCCCACTGAATAAATGCTTCGTCTCTTATCTCCTCATTCTGTCTCATTTCTTAGTCCCTCTATACAATGGGTAACAAATAACAACACATGACAAAATCTTTCAAAATGACACTGAGTCAAGCTCACAGACTAATTCAAATATTTAGCCAAATACAAAAAAGAAGAAAAAACTAACACAACCATGTAAGAATCAGTTTAAAGATATAAAGTCATATTACAAATGGAAATAGAGCACTTTCACCGTAGCAAACTATACCCAGTACTGAAACAAATAGGTTAATAAATCTGTTCTTTTAGTTTAAGATTTCCAAAAATTGTCAAAGAATTAGTTTTCATCTCTGGCCCTATCCCATTAATGGCTGCCTTAACACACTGCCTGGATTTCATCAGCAAACAGAATCCAAAACTATCAGCTTTGCTGAATCCTCTCAATCAAAAACAAGATAACAAAAACTCCTTATGGAAGTTTCCTAACAAATATAATGATGAATGTATGTCAAAGACACCCACAATTTATTCACACTAGCATAGAAGTAATTGATTTTTCTATACCCTAACTTACAAAACCCATACCTAACAATGTTATGTCTGTATCTAAACCAAAACTTGAGGAAAGGAATAGGCAGTTCGCAAATGAAGAATAAATAAGCAGGTCACACCTAATTCATCACTCTAGAGATGAAAACAACTAGGAAAGTGAAATTCATAAAAAAAAGATATGTTTACAACAGTGCCATTATTGTTGTCATTATCATTTCTCTGTTAGCACAACATCTCTTCTACCAATGGCAATCTGTTCAAGAATAAAGGCCAAATTCTGCACAGCCTGAGAATATGGCCTCTTGCATAACTCTGGCTAAATTCCTGGCTAATTTGTTGATTGGACTGGCCCTATTCCAACTGCTACTTCAATGTCACCTTATTATTTGCTTCAATAGGAAAGGCATAAACTCCATTCTGCAGCATATTTAAAAGAAATTACTATTTATCATCAACTTTGTTACAGTTTTCAAAAAAAAAGTGCTTTGAGAAGCAGATGATCAAAACTAACTCAAGCCAAGCAGGGGAAAAAAGGAAGGGGAAAAAATAAAGGAAAAGAGGGAGGAACAAAGGAAGGAGAAAGGCGAGGGGAGAGGGAGGAAAGAACAGTGTACAAGCATATAGTTTCTACCAGGACAACTGCAACAAATCCTCCTTGATTTGAGAGTACCAAAGAAAATTCTTTTGTCAGCTAACGTTTAAAGAAATGACTTATGCCTTATATATACAATAAATCTAAAAACAACACAACAGTCAATAAGGATGTAAACCTCCTAAAACTCTTCTGATTTTTATGACTTTTTTCATTTTAAGCCTACTCTCCAACATTTGATTGCATTTTAATTCTGGTAAGAGAACGGGCCCTTCTAATAATACAGCTTCTAAAATATTTAATAGATTGATCAAGAGAAGAAAAATGGCTTAACAAGAAAAATCACTATAGGTTTTTGTCATCTGTTTTTATATTGAGAGTGTTTCTGTCCACAATATTATGATTTGCTTGCACATTTTTAAATATACTGAAATTCACCTTTGGTGCTTACCGTAGATTGAAGATAGGTCCTAATCCCTGATATCTGTGAAGGTAATATTATTTGGAAATAGGGTCTTCACTAAGATACAATTAAGTATCATAAGATCAGATCATCTCAGATTTTAGAATGGGCCCTAAGTACTAGGTTTAGTTTCTTTCTAAGAGAACGGGGAGTGAAGAAAATTGAGACACAGTGATATAGAGGGGAAGGCCGTGTGAGATGAGGCAGGAGTGGGAGTTATGCTGCCACAAGCCAGTAGACACAGGAAGAGGCATGGAAAGATTCTCACCCAGAACCTGTGAAGTGAGTAGAGCCCTGCCAACATGTTGATTTTAGACACAGGATTTCCACAGCTGTGAGAGAATAAATTTCTGCTGTTTTCAGCCACTAAGTTGGTGGAACGTTGTTATAGCAGTTTCAGGAAACTAACTCAGGTTTTGGTGCCAAATATAGGGGTGCTACTCACACAAACACCTAAAAATGGGGAAGTAACTTAGGAATTAGGTAGCAGACAGAGGCTGGAAGAATCTTGTGGTGCTAGATAGAAAACGCCTAACGTGCTTTCAAGAGGTGGCTGGTAGAAATATGGATGTTAAGGGCAATTCTGGTAAGGGCTCAGAAGGAAGCCAAGAGTAAGGTAGTAAAAGCCACTGTTATGGAATCTGGTCTGGATAACCTGGAGGCAGAACCAAGTGGCAGTTGGAGATCTTGGAAGGCAGAAGGTTTATTTTACACCAGTGGGGTGAGAGATCATTCTCCAGAGGTCTGAGCCCAGAGCATTAGCAGAGGGAAAAATTTATAGCCTGTTACTTCCGCATTCCTCATTAATGCGCATGACAAGCAGGGCGGAAAGAAGAACCCGGAAGAGGAAGTCTTTGATCAGGGACAGGTGTTTTCTTATCAGTCCTGGCAGCCATCTTACAACAGATTTTCCCTATCACTATCAAGTTAGAAAAATGATATATCATCATGAATAGACTCGTGGTAGAAATGTGAATGTTAAAGATGCTTCCATGAGGTCTCAGAAGAAAGTAAGATACATGTTATTTATTGGAAACTAGGGGACAGGTGATCTTTGTTATAGAGTGATAGAAAACCTGGCTGAATTGTGTTCTACTATTGGGTGGAAAGTAAACTTCCATATTTAGCTGAGGAGATTTCTAGCAAAGTATTGAGGTGTAGACTGTTTTCTCCTTGCAGCATATGGTAAAATGCAAGAAGAAAGAGATAAATTGAGAAAGGATATGTTAAGCAAAAAAAAAACAAACACTTGATCATTTGGGAGGTTCTCAGTCTATCCAAATTGCAAATGATGCTAGAATTAGAAATTCACATTGACGAATGGCTCTGAGAGAAGGTCAAAGGTGCAACCGGACAGTGTTTGCTCAAGAGATTACATATGTGAGTCATGAACCCAATCCGGCATCTGCCGGAGAAAGAAATTACATTATGGAGAAAGATCTGTGGAGAACCCATTTGTCTAAGGCATGAATCCCCTCAACTTTCACAGAAGACCCATGAGGTTTTTAAGAATGTTGTACCAGCAGAAATACAGCAAGACTGGACCGAGACTACTCCTACACAATTACAATAGAAGAATAAAGGACAATTCTTTGGAGAGGGCAGCACAGGTATACCAGGAAAAGATGAGGGCAGGACCACCACTGAAAACAGGAGAAATACTGAAAGTTTATATTATTAAGTAGTAAACCCCAGAAATCTTTCCCTATGTAGTTGGATTATCCTCAGCACGTAGGAGACTAAACGGGCCTTCTATAACAAAACGTAGTACAATCTAGAAGAAAAGATAGGACCCGTGCATAATTTGTGGGCCACAGTATGAAATATAAATGTGGAGCCCTTGCTTAAAAGCTAAGAATTTCAAGATGGCAACAGCACATCACTAAACCAAGCATGTACCCCTGAAATCACGGGGCACTGTGCAGATGGACAAGTTGCACGCTCATGAAGCCAGCCCTGCTTAAAAACACTGACAATGGAAAAGTGGTGACAATCAACAACCTCGTCAGAAAACCCTACAGTGGAGCCTCCGCTACAACAACCCCATTCACTGGCACAGAACTTCCAATCAGCCTTTTGTGCCCCACTCCTTAAGAGATAGGTATGGGGACAGCTGAGTGGCTCAGTTGGTTAAGCGTCCAACTCTTGGTTTTGGCTCAGGTCATGAGATCAAGCCGTGTCAGGCTCAGCGCTGAGAGCACAGAGCCTGTTTGTGATTCTCTCTTTCTCTCTCTCTGCCCTTCTTCTACTCACATGCATGCACACATGCTTTCCCTCAAAGTAAATAAATTTTAAAAAAAGAGAGAGAGAGAGATAGCTATGGATCAGTGATTTAAAGAAAGCCTCTAATGGGGCACCTAGGTGGCTCAGTCGGTTAAGGGTCTGACTCTTGATTTCATCTCCAGTCATGATTTCACAGTTCGGGGGTTTGAGTCCCACATTGGGCTCCAAGAGACAGCATGAAGCCTGCTGGGATTCTCTCTCCCCTTCTCTCTCTATCCCTTCCCTACCCTCTCAAAAATAAATAAATAAACTTTAAGAAAAAGGCCAGAACACAGTAACAATAACAAAAAAGAAACAAAAAGCATCTTGAAAGAAACATTATGTAAGAATAAAAAAATAACATCAACATCTTCAAATAAATAAGAGAAGATATAATATCCATAAAACAAGTACCAAATGCTATAAAAAAAAAAGCCTTAAAGAACATACAAAACTCTTAGGAATTCAAACATAATGTATGAAAACATCAGCAGAAGAATTGAACAATAAAGTAAAAGTTTCTCTTCTCCAGAAAGGAGGGAAGAAATAAAGAAATGGGAAATAGATACAAGAAGACAATTCAGTGGATCCAAAGAAGAAGAGATAATAGACATTGTAATCCAAATAACAGAGAGGTCCTTTATACAAGGAACTCCCCAGATCTAAACATTATACACTAAAGGGATGCCTGAAGTTCCACCACAATGGGCAAACGTGGGCTAGGAACTTTATCTCTAGCACTAATAGAAACTTAAAAGGGCCTCCAGGAAAAACACAACTAGATCATCCAAACAGCTTAATATTTACAATATTGCTTGGTTTACCGAAAGTAAGGAAATTTACAAAGAGCAAAATACTTTTTAAAAGTCTGAACTGAAACCCAATTTTTATACAGGAAGCATTCCTAAAAAGTCAAAGTTATCTCAAGGACAAAGGCCGTTACAGGATATTCAATCAGAATAGCAAGTCCTAGGGTGGCACCAAATAAAAATAACTAGTTATTAAAGAATTAAAGTACAATAGAGACCCTGAAAAGTATACCAGGATAGTGCCAGGACAGTTGATACTCCCTGCTTCCAAAAAAAGCAAGCATAAAACACCTGTGAAAGGCAAAATTCTCACTTAAGGCCCAGAAATTCAATTAATTGGGATCAAATACATAGGAGTTAACAATAAAAACAGAACAATTGCATGAAAAAAATTATAATGGGTAAGGACACACAAAACCAGTATTTGCTTAAAGATAAAGAAAAAGTTGATCAAGAAAAGACAGGAAGTATAATCTGTGATTTAAGTATCAATAGCATTTACATAACCACTATAATGTAAACACTAAATAGTGATCTGATAAAAGTTTATGATATAATATACTGGAAGAATAAAGAGTCTCTAAGTATGGATTGGACACAAGATTTACAACATTTAAATATCAAGAGCATGAATATTTTAAGTGTTACTTGGAAATATTGGCATAGGGGCACCTGGGTGGCTCAGTCAGTTAAGTGTCCAACTCTTGATTTTGGCTCCTATAATGATCTCACAGTCATGAGATCAAGCCCTGCATCAGGCTCTGCCCTGCATGTGGAGACTGCTTAAGATTCTTTCTCACTCTTTCTCTGCCCTTCCCCTGCCTCCTCTCTCTCTCTCTAAAAAACAAACAAACAAACAAACAAACAAAAAACAAGGGCGCCTAGGTGGCTCAGTCGATTAAGTGTCTGACTTCGGCTCAGGTCATCATCTCACAGTTCGTGGGTTTGAGCCCTGCGTTGGACTCTGTGCTGACAGCTCAGAGCCTGGATCTTGCTTCAGATTTTGTCTCCCTCTCTCTCTGCCCCTCCCCCACTTGCCCACGTTTTCTCTCTCTTTCTCTCTCTCTCTCTCTCTCTCAAAAATAAGCATTTAAAAGATTTAAAAGAAAGAATTATGGGCAAAAATACTAATTTAAAATGTTGAAAGCGGTTGCTACTGGAGGTAGGGGACAGAAAAATGGCAGGGGCGGGGAAAACACCTTTAAGTGTTGCTTTCATAATAAAGTGTTAAGAATTACATGACTCTTTAAACCATATTTATAATTTTAATAATACTTTTTTAAGATGGAAGCATTATCTGTGTTAGATCTTATACTCTGCAATAACTGTATAAGGTAAATGAATAAATAACCATAAAACCTTAGACTTTCTGTATTAAGTAACAATGTCTAAATGCATAAGGTTACATGTACAAGGGAACTGAAATAAAAGATCAGAAACCACTTAAATGTTTACCATGGGGAACTTATTGAATAAATACATTTTTCTATTCAACAGATTATTAAGAAATTACTATACTGATATGAAATAATCTAAGATATGTTCTTAAATGAAAGAGCGTATGATATCTTTTCTCTTTAAAAAAAAAAAAAAACAGCATAGGAGGAAATGAATACAGGCACAGCTCAAAGATATGACTAGTTTAGTCCCAGACCACCACAACAAAGGGAACACTGCAATAAAGAGAGTCAAATTAATTCTTTGGTTTCTGGTGCCTATAAAGTAATGTTTCACTTTACTGTAGTCTATTAACTGTACAATAGCATTATGTCTGAAAAAACAGTGTATGTACACTTTAGTTAAGAATTATTGCTGGGGCGCCTGGGTAGCTCAGTCAGTTGAGCATCCAACTGTGGCTCAGGTCATGATCTCATAGTTCATGGGTTCAAGCCCCTCATTGGGCTCTGTTGGGCTCTGTGCTGACAGTGCAGAGGCCTGCTTGGGATTCTCTCCCTCTCCTCTCTCTCTCTCTCTCTCTGCACCCCCGCCCCCCGCTCATGCACACACTCTCTCTTTCAAAAATAAATAGAACTTAAAAATATACATATTGCTAAAAAGGGTAACCAACCTCTGAGACTTCAGCAAGCCCTAATATTTTGGCTGGTGGAGGGTCTTGCCCTGATGTTCATGGCTTTTGAATGGTCAGGGAGATGGCTGTTGAAGGTTGTGGTGGCTGTGGCAATTTCTTAAAATAAGACAACAATGATGTTTGCCACACTGACTCTTCCTTTCATGAATGTTTTCTCTGTAGCATGTCATGCTGTTTGATAACATTTTATCCACAGCAGAACTTCTTCCAGAATTGGAGTCCAAATCCTCTCAAACCCTTTACCAGATAAGTTGATGTACTATTCTCAATCCTTTGTGTCATTTCAATAATCTTCACAGAGATTCACCAGGCATAGATTACTTCTTAAAAAACCACTTTCTGAGCTCATCAATAAGAAGCAACTCCTCATCTGTTAAAGTTTTATCATGAGATTGCAGCAATTCAGTCACATCTTCAAGCTCCACTTCTAATTCCCATTCTCTTGTTATTTCTGCCTCATCTGCAGTATTTCCTCCACCAAAGTGTTGAACACCTCAAAGTCATCCATGAGGGTTAGAATCCATTTCTCCCAAACTCCTGTTCATGCTGGTATTTTGACCTCTTTCCATGAATCACAAGATTATTAATGACATCTAGAATGGTGAATCCTTTCCAGAAGGTTTTCAATTAACTTTGCCCAGATCCATCAGAGGAATCACTATTTACAGCAATTGTAGCCTTATGCAATTTATTTCTTAAATAATAAGACTTGAAAGTCAAAATTACTCCTTGATCCATGGGCTGCAGAATGGTTGTTGTTGGCAGGCATGAATACAGCATGAACCTCATTGTACACGTCTATCAGAGCTCTTGGGTGCCTAGGTATGTTATCAGTGAGCAGTAATATTTTGAAAGGAATCTTTTTTATGAGCAGCAGGTCTCAACAGTGGGGTCAAATATTCAGTAAACCATGTTAAAAGCAAATGTGCTGTCATCTAGGCTTTTTTGTTTCATTGATAGAGCACAGGCAGAGTAGATTTAACATAATTCTTAAGGGTCCTAGGATTTTTGGAATGGTAAATGAGCATTGCCTTCAACTTAAAGTCACCAGGTGCAGAGAGAGAAAGAGAGAGAGAGAGAGAGAGAGAGAGAGAGAGAGAATATCTTAAGGAGGATCCATGCACAGAGACCAACACAGGCCCCGATCCCATGATCCTGGCATCATGACCTGATCCAAAATCAAGAGTCAGATGCTCAACCAACTGGGCCATGAAGTGCCCCACCAGCTTTTGACTGAAAGTAAGAGATGTATAATTCTTCCTTCACTTAAATACTTAAAGGCCATTGTAGGGTTATTAGTTAAGCTAATTTAAATATTGCTGTGTCTGAGAGAATAGGGAGTCCCAACAGGCAGAAGGGACCAACTGTGGTTGCTGAAGCAGTCAGAACTCACATATTTAGTAAGTTCACTATCTTATATCGGCGAAGTTCATGGTATCCCAAAAACAATCACAATAGTAACATCAAATCACCAGTGATCACAGATTACCACAACAAATATAATAACAATGAAAAAGTCTAAAATATTGTGAGGAATACCAAAATGTGATACAAGGACATGAAGTAAGCAAATCCTGTTGAAAAGAGGTAGCAATAGATTTGCTCAAAGAAGGGTTGCCAAAAACATAAATTTGGGAAAAAATGCAGTATCTGTGATGTGCAATACAGCAAAGTACAATAAAACAAGATATACCCATATTATGAACAACTGAAGAGCACAGTTCCACCAGAAGATGGAACCTACTGGATCCTTACACACTCCCTTATCTAGTCAAGGACTTTCAACTCCCCTCCCCCCCACCTCCTTCACTTGATCGTCAATCTTCACATTCAACTCAATCAATCCTATAATGACATAAACATGCTATAGTATTTTTTTTTGGTAACTATAATATTTTTCATAAAAAAAAATCTCCCTTATTCCAAGCACACTGAAGTATTGTCTCTACCCATTGTGCCTCCATTTCCCTTCCTCCCACTCTCTTAAATCCACTCCAGAACCAACCTGACAATAAACTATTAAAAAAAAAAAAAAGAACATAAAAAAAAAATTGAAAATAGAATTACCATATAAAAAAAAAAAAATCCACTCCAGGAGGCCTTCATTGCCACCACAATACCAAAACTGCTCATCAAGGTAGCAAATGGCCTACTGCATTAGTTTTCCACTGCTGTCATACAAATTACTTCAAACCTAATGACTTATAACAACACCAATGTATTATCTTACAGTTCTATAAGTTAGAAATCAGCACAGGTCTCAGAGGATTAAAATCAAGGTGCTAGGCAAGACTGTTACTTTCTGGAGGCTTTAGGGAAGATTCCTTTCCTTGCTGTTGCCACAATTCAGTTTCTTGCACACAATTTCTACATCTCAGAACCAGCAACAGGGTGTCATATTCTTCTCATGCCTGCCTCACACACATACACACACACACATGCACACGCACACGCACATACACATATACCACAGCCAGGGAAATTTCTCCACTCTAAGAACTATGTGATTAAATTGGGCCTACTAAGATAATACAGGATAATTTCTCTATGTCAAAGTCCAGAATCTTAATCACATCTGTAAGGTCTCTTTTGCCATAGAAGGTAATATGTTCACATATTCTGGGGTGTAGGATGTGGACATCTGGGGATGGGAGGGGCATCATTTTGCCTAACATACCTACATTACAGTCATTTCTCAGTCTTCATTTTAAGTAAACTTTCAGCAACACAACACACTGGACCATTCTCTTCTTTCTGAAACTCTGTCTTCTCTTGGCCAAGACAGCCAACTTCTCAGTTCTACTTCTACCCTCCTGGCCACTTCATCCAAAATCTCCCTTTACTAACTCTTCTTCATCTTCTCCAAATACTGGAGTGCTTCCAATTCCAGAAGTAATGGTAATGGGGATGATGAACTAATAACAAGAAATGGCTACACAGAACTCAAGTTTTCAAAGGAATCCTGAGTGCAATAGGCCAAATAATGGTTTCTCAAAGATAAATACATCCTGTGAATGTATCAGGTTACATGGCAAAGGGGAATTGAGGTAGCAAATGGAATTAGCATTGCCATCAGCTGGCTTTAAAACAGAGTGATTATCCTGGCGAGTCCAATACCATCCCAAGAATCCTTGAAGGTGGAAGAGAGCAAAAGAACGTTCTGTGTCAGAGAGATAGTATAGGAGAAAACCACAACCAGTCATTTCTGGCTTTGAAGATGGAAGGAGGCCATGAGCCAAGGAATGTGGGCTGTTACAACAGCACAGAATTCTAATTCACTGGTGTTCCTGCAATGCTTTCAGAAAGTTCACAAACTCAAACTACTTTCATAAAAATACTAAGATGTTTTTTGTCCTTTTTACTCTCATTCTCTCATGAATATACAATGGATTTTTCCAGACATGGAAAAACTTGGTATCACCAAAGACTGAGAAAACCAGAAGATAAGAGAATCCAGAGGTCTTCCATGGAGCCAGAGAGTAGAGAGATATGCAGAAATGTACAATGCTATTCCCCTCACTAAATTCATTTTTAGTTTGGAAAATATACTGATGTTTTCATTTTAAAATGTTATTTTATATAATATGTACATAAAAGTAATAGGCTTACTATTGTTTCTTAAATAAATACATATTTTTAAAATTTCTGTTCTATATTATAATATGGTGAATATCAATAGATATAACCCACATAATCAAAAGCTCTTTGGGATCCACAACAATTCTTATGGGTATAAAATGGTCCTAAATACTACAAATGTTTCAGAACCGCTGATATGGAGTGTATTATGTGCCAAACATAGCTCTAAGTACTATGTATTTTAACACACAAAACACAGTAACCCTAATAGATAAGTATTATGTTTAGGCTTATTTTACAGATGAGGAAATTGAAGGTCATTAGGAGTAAGCAGCATGAACTACACTAAATAGCTAAAAGCTTATTAAATAGCTGATAAGATTCAAACCTCAGCATTCTGGCTCATGTCTGGCTGAATATGGCCTCTTAGGATTCAAACCTCTCTACTGACATTTATGCTGAGGTGATTTCATCTAGCTGCACTGTTTAAATGCTCCAGCCCCAAGCCTCCAGTTCCAGGCTCTTATACCTATTGCCTATGCTACATATCTAACTGGATGACCAGAAGTCATCTCAAATTTAACCTTCCCTACACTGAACGGATTCCCTCTCCTCCTCAAACGTTTTCTTCCCTCGGATTTTCCATGTCAGTCAATGGGAATTGTTCAAGCTTCTCAGACCAAAGATCTGAAGGGATCTCCTTCACGTTTCACATTAGTCTGTAAGAAATCCCTACCAGCTCTGCCTTAGAAATATACCAGAATCCAATTACTTACCACTTTCATTTGCTGCTACCTAGTTCAAACCATCTACTCTTCCCTGGAATACAGGAATAGCCTCCAACAGGTTTTCTTCCACCTCTCCAGAGCAGCCAAGTGATTTGATTTTTTTTTTTTTAATTAGAGCCAATCACTCTTTTGTTTAAAACGGCTTCCACGTAAATTGGAGTAAAATCCAAAGGCTTTACCTTAGCCTACAAGGCCTTACATAATCTGGCACTATGGTACCTTTCTAATCTGATATGCTATGATTACCCCTTCCAGCAACCCCACCTCCTTGCTTTTGTCTAAAACACATGAAATAGAACCTTACCTCTACACAGTTTGCTTTGCCTGCCCCACCTCCTACATATGCCCAAGATCCATGCCCAAAAAGCCTACTGAGAAAGGCTTTCCATTACTACTTTATCATACCCTACCATTTTTCAGCTCCTTTATTCTGCATTATTTTTTTTCAGTAGCATTTACTATGTCCTGACAAACTACAAATTTATCTATTTGTTCCATGTGTACGCCTCCACTAAAAGGCAGACTCTATATATTCAAGACTTTGTCTGTTAGGTTCAGAGCTTTCTCTCCTAACAAAGTTCTGGTGATTTGTTGCTAACTACTTATTAAGCATTCATTAAGTGATTACCTAGGAAAAATATTCACAGTGAAAATAATGGTTAATATCTATGACATAAAAGTATCAATATAATTTGTAAGAAGTATTACAATCCTAAAAGGAGAATGTTCAAAATATGGGAATAAGTAAGTAACAGGTAAAAAACAAACATAAAGAGTACTTGATGAAAATATTTTTAAGTCCAACACAATGTTTAATTTTCAAAAATTCAATTTTTAGGGTGATACTATTCTATGAGTTTCAAATAACAAAAATTTTTAAATATAACTGAAGTTGAGCAACAAGTCAAGTATGAGCCAAAGACTGATGACTTAACTAGGCCCAGCATTTCATAAGACTGATTTAACTCTACATTTATGCTTTCATTCTCCAATCCAGTAATTCCTCTTCTAATAATACACACTAAATAGAAAATCATCAATCAAGACAGGCTCTTCTACATAAAGATATTCCGGGATAGTGTGATTTTAAAATAGTAATGAAAATAAAAATAATAATCTAAATGAACAATGAGATAATTTTGAAAATTATGGCTCATTCCTATAATGGAATATCGTGGAGTTATGTTTGTAAAGAATTCATAACTATATGAGAGAATGTTTATGTCAGATAGATAACAGCATGTAATTCGTATGATTCTGACCACATTCATTAAAAAGAAATACATCAAATGCACATTATTTGGTGGAAGTATTATGGATAACTTTATGATTCCTGGCATGGAACACACTTATCTCCAAGGAACAGGGATTATCTTCAAAAGTATGCCATAACTTGAAAGAATGATAGTAAAACTGACCATTTCAAATCAGGGACAATTGGCATGGAAAAACTACTTGATACTGACGCCTTAGTAAGCATTCAGTAACTTGAACCAACAATGATGCTGGAAACGTATTTTGCAGATCAACCAGATAAAACAGCACTATTAAACCAAAGGCTTTTTTACAGAAGGAATTTTAATAAATACATCAAAAAATGGAAAATACCTTCTTTACTTAGTAGCAACTCTAAAAAAATGGAAATTTACATGTAATGGTCCATATAAATATAAAAATTTGAAGTAGTTATCACATTTTACTTTAGAAATAAAAATTTTCCAACAGAGTATTCTGGCAAGGGCTAGGTTTTTTCATCGTTAAGGTGATTCAACAATGAATTTATCTGTGGCTGCTAAAGCATAAGCAATGACAGACTTTCCTATTTTTCCTGTTTAAGTTTGCAACATTTCCCAAAATGCTTCTTCATAAAAAATATGCATGCTAGAAATAACAATTTATTAGAATTTGAACAAAAACCCTTCAAGCTCTAGAAAATAAATTAGTCATCAATGGGCTAAGCCTAACCCTGCCAAATGTTAGTCTAAAACAAAATTGTGAAGCTGAATTATTAAGCCTTTTATAAGTTTTCTTTAAGAGATAATGTAACCACAACTACAAAAATCACACTGTAACCACTGCTAAAAGGTCCAATATGTGTAATAATATACAGTATAAATCTTGTTTGTTCCAAGAGAACTTAAGGAACTCTTTCAAAAATCACAGCAGTAGAATATGGGTATGTCCCAATTTTCCAATACTTATTATCCTGATTAGTGTATCTATGAATCAGATTCTCTTCCTGTCCTGCCATCAATTACTAATTATTTTCTGCTCACAGCTATCCAGCCTAGACGAGAATAAAATATTCCAACCAATTCCACTCTGGGAGTATCCCGTTCTTTTAAATTAGCGCCCTAGTGACTGGGAGTTGCCTGTTTATTTTTTCCCATTTATTACTAAGAAATTAGATAAAATGATCTGTGATTCTTTGGGAATGGGGTTGGGGGTAAGAAAAAAAGCAAGAGGAGCTGCTTTTTGTTTTTTTAATCCTCTGCTTAAAGGTAACTCAAACACTACTCTCTGAAAATAAGCCAAAATCACTTCTGAGGAAGTTAAAATCTATGGCAAATATTTCTGCTAAATATGCGATGAAGAAAAAACTTATGTACTTTTCTCTTGGTTTTCTTATAGGGACAAACAGTCCTGACTTGCCTACAGACCATGATAGCAACACTGTTTACATGTAAGAGTTGGTCCTCAAAACGCTGTTCCTCCACCAAACAAATGTTAACAGATATTTAATAATCTCTAAAAACAAAAGTAAAAAGAAGAAAACGGGGAGGGGAAGATGTCTGCCATATGTTAGAGTTCTATGGTTAAAGAATTTAAATAAAATACTTTAAAAATTTAACCATAACAAAACAAAATTTATTTGTAGCCCCAAAATCAATACTCAAGGCACTTTATAGCAGTCGTTTGTGGACACACAGAGTGATGATAAATCTAAAGTGCTCAACATGCACATCCCAGGTCAGGTCAAACAAGGTGAGCATCTCTACCTTTTTGTTTCAGCTCTCATTCTATCAATGTCTTTTTCACAGTCAATTCACTGTCCTGTTTTTTGCATTTGTGCTTGTTCATATCATTGTTTAAAATGGTCCCTAACCAGGTGCTTGGGTGGCTCAGTTGGCTGAGTGTCCAACTTCAGCTCAGGTCATGATCTCACTGCACATAGGCTCAAGCCCCACATTGGGCTCTGTGCTGACAGCTTAGACCCTGGAACCTGCTTCGGATTCTGTGTCTTCTCCTCTCTCTGTCCCTCCCATGCTCATGCTCTGTTTCTCAATAATAAATAAATGTTAAAAAAAAAATTTAAAATGGTCCCCAAGCATAGTGCTGAAGTGCTATCTAGTGTTCATAAGTGCAGGAAGGTTGTGATATGACCTATAGAGAAAATACTTGTGTTAGTTAAGTTTCATTCAAGAATGAGTTACAGTGTTGCTGGTAGTGAGGTCAATGTTAACGAATCAATAACATATATTAAATAAAATTATTTTAAAAGAAACACACATAAAACAAGGCTATATACTGATCAGTTGCTGAAAGTGTTGTCACCAGGAGCCCTTAAGAATCTAACACCAAACCTTGTATTTTTCCTAACAGCAATGGTTTAGTATTAGCTAATGCAGTGTTTGTAGTGATTTCATGAAAGGTAACTAACATGAACAATGGGAATCAATTGTATTAGAATAAGAATTCCAGGGGAAAAAAAAAGATAATGATGAAGAAATTTGAGAACTTTCCATAACTGAAAAAAACTGCCTAAAAGAGACCATCATAGGGGCCTGGGTGGCTCAGTTGGCTAGGCATCCAACTTCGGCTCAGGTCATGATCCTGTGGTTCATGGGGTTCAAGCCCCACATTGGGCTCCGCGCTGACAGCTCAGAGCCTGGAGCCTACTTTGGATTCTGTCTCCCTCTCTCTCTGCCCCTACACCGCTCATGCTCTGTCTCTTTTTGTCTCTCAGAAATAAATAAATGTTTAAAAATTTTTAATAAAAAAAAGACCATCGAAAGGGGCATTTCAAATATTAAAGAAAAAGTAAAACAATAAAGGAAAACGAGTCTGACAATATAAAAATTTTAAATTATGTGCTTTTGCAGTAAGAGCCTCAATTATTTATATCTGCCAGGATCCATGCTCTTTTGGTAGTGCCTTTCCATGCTAGCTCTGGACATGGTCACGGGATCTATGTGGTTCAATGAGTTACTAGCAAATATGATGCAAGTAGAAGCTCAAAAGGCGCTTGCTCTTTGGAGTTTGCCCTGTATATTCTTGGAACCCTTCCCAGCCAGCACAAGAGTACATCTGAAGTATCCTACCAGATAATAAGAGACACATGGTCTATTCACCTGTCACCCTAGCCAACAGGCAGCCAACCACCACACATATAAATGAGGCTAGATGTGTCTGCCTCCCATTGAAAACTGACTGACTGCAGATATGTGAGAGCCCTGCTTATTCAGCTGAAGCTGGCCTAGCTGGGCATAACCAGCTGATCCATAAATTCATGAATAATAATAAATATTTACCATTTTAATCTACTGAGTTTTGAGGTAACTTGTTACTCATAAATAACCAATTTGATACATATATAAATAAAATTAAAGAAACAGCAAGTTAGGCCAGCAGAATAAACTCCGGCACACTACCTTCCTCTCCCAACATCTAATGAGATTTTTTTTCCAGATAGTGTAATGTAGTGTAGAAAATGAGCAGAACAGGAACTCTGGAGGGGCACAGAAAAGCGTGTCATGACACTGCTCCCACACCTATTCATCTAAGCCCCACTGGCAAATTTCTGAAAATTCTAATATTCTCAAGAGAAACAAGCTGAGGTGCTAACTTCAATGTTCCAGGTAGATTATGCATTGGCCAGAACCCACTTTAATTTCCTAACCTAATAACCCAAGAAAAGATAACTTATTTAAAAAATAATAAAAGTGAGGTGGCCACTTACTACACCTTAGTTAAAGCATATTGTTTCCCTTAGTCTTTAGTTCCATGCTAAGATACACAGTGTCCTGCCAGATCTGAGAAAACATCTGACTAAAAACTCTCTCATTTTCAAGGTTTATATCAACCATTCTGGAAGAACTTACATTAATAATCCATGACCCTCCATCTGAGAGAATGTTTATAAGCACTGGAGTCTCCTAATTCCTAAACCAAAGTCAGCATCAAAGGCCACAAAAGGGGTGGGGCATTGGGAGAGGAAAGGGAGTTAGAGCTGCATTCTCTGCCTCTAGCTTTCCAGTGTCTCAGGATGCCTTTTTCCAGCAGTCAATATTCTTTTATCTTCTTCTGAATGGAGACTACATGACTGCTAGATGAGGTAAATGAAAATAAAGTCTTCAAAACTACCCACTATAGTGAGGAAAAGACCCAAAGTTCAAAAGTATTAAAAATACAGGGAAGGAAAAAAACAAAAAACAAACGAACAAACAAACAAAAAAAAAAAACAGGTATATGGACCCTGACAGACAGAAAACATTTAACAAAATCTCTGAAGAGGTCAGAGCCCAAGTATTCTAATACATCTAAATATTGTCTCAAATGAACACTATTGGACTTAAACTATTGCCTCCTGGAACAGATCTGTGAGCCCTCACAAGTTGTACCTCACAGAGGATCAGAAGCTGATCTCCAAGTGGGAAAACATGTTACCCACAAATATTTATTTCACAGCCAGTAAAATTTCTGGACAAAGCCATTCAGGCACAAGCAACATAAAACAAAACAAAAAAAAGCATGGCCACTATGCCAAACACTCCTCCCTCCACCACACACACACACAGACAAAGAATAAAAAAGAACAAAATTTGTGAAATGATGTTGATAGGGCTTCTGTTATCTCAGAATTGCAATTAAGCCTCAAATCTAAAGATAAGACATACATTGTGCCCTCTCACTCCCAGAGTTTACTAAACGTTGGCAGAATTGCTCCTTAATCAATTTCAAATACCTATGCCACTGCTACCAGGAAAGGAGTAAGGAAAGAATAGGAGCCTACAGTCTATGGAAAGGACATGGAGAAAAGTTTCTCCTTCCCCTCCCCTAGAAGTAGGTGTGTTCAGCCTGCAAGAGAACCACTCACAGAAAGCAGTACCTGAAGAAAGGGAGACTGGCATCTTGGTCTTTCTTCATCCTTGCTGAGTTTTAAAACATGCAGACACACCTTCATCCTGCCATCAGTACAAAGCCAAGTACAGTGAGGGAGCTGTTGGCGGAACCTGGCATGCACCCTCTGGAGTCCTCTAGAGTCTGTGAGCATACGTAAATTAAGTGACTGGTGCCCATTTTTGATGTGGAGATATCTGAAGGCATGAGGCCCTCTAAAAGAGAGCCCATGTCAACAAGACTAAAGACAGGTGCTGTATAATGGATTGGGGAAAAAATGGGGAGTCAATTTCTCAAATTTCTTTGGAGGTTATTCTCCTGACTCTGGATTCTCTTGACTTGCTTAGGCAGCTGCTAAACTAAGTGAGCAATCAGACCATCTAGAGAAAAGACTGGCACCCTAGACCACAAAGAGAGCCAGGAGATGACTTCTTTAACTAAAAGAAGTTCTTGGCAAACTCTATGGCTGAGGTAAATCTTAGCACTGCTCAAAGAAAACCATGCATGATCTGTGTGGGGACCAAGAAATTAATAGGGGCCATCACAGGCCAACCAGAGAGAGCTAACCAGAGGGAGAACAGGCATGTCTCACATCACCTAAAACTCTAAAGGTGTTTACCCATTCCCCTACTTCTTCCCAATTCACTAAAAGAACTACAGCCTAGAAAAGTCAGAGGGGAGGAATGGGCATCAAACCAGACAGGTAGAATTTATACCAAACAAACATTAATAACCCCAATCTTTGCGATCTTTTCCAAATGATGTATTTAATAGAATGGATATTTGGTTCTACTTTTACCTCTCTTATGCTTACTAAATAAGTATACAGGGGCGAATATAATTGTACAAAAACAGTGAACTGTCTCCTAGCTCAGGGTGAAGAACTGTAGCACACAAAGTAATCCTTCCAAAAATAGGCTAATTTGTTATTACTATCATTCCCATTATGTTCTAAGCTGCAAAACAAGGGGAAAAATTATATTTCAAGATCTGTAGCACTTCCACAGTGTTTTAAAAATGATTTTCCAAAAGGAATTATGGCAAAAACTACAACACCATCACCATTTTCATAGAACACAATACTTCTCCTTTGTCCTGTAATTTTAGCCCAGCCTGACTTTTTTTCCTCACATGAACCTCTGTTAGGAGGATACTATGTTGGCTCCAAACAACTGGTCCACAGTATTCATCCCAAAGATTACTGACAACTCAAAAACCACAGCATGGAGTTAAGATAGCGTTTAAACATGCTTTGGGGTTAGAAAGTAGTATTTAGCCTGCAGTTTATCAGTTTTTATATGACCAAGGTGAAATAAATACAAGAAGAAATCTATGAGTGACTTTCTTTACCTCAGAATATTTTCTGATCCTTTTAAGAAACTGAAAAAACCACCAGATCACAGATGCTTGGACTTGGATACTTAACTGAAAACACAAAAATAAATTTTAATATGGGAACATGAACTTTTTTTTTTGCTAAAGTAAAAAAAAATCAGAAAGAATAGGCTAAAATCAATTTTATGATCTGCACTACTGATGACTAATATTCTCCTGTCAAGACTTTCTCCCATGACTAAGCTGCTGTTGTTTTTTAAAAAGGGCAAAGCTTTGAAGCACAAATGGTAGTAACTAAACACCGATAACCCATTAGATTGTAATAAGCTCCAAACAGCAACATACTCAGCTGCCTTATTTACCAATCTAGCTGCTACAACACCCAGTGGTGTTCCCACTGACGCACTCTATTATTGTTTTAGCAACTATGTCAATGCCAGGCAAAATGGTCTTAATAATATATACTTTCCGTATCATTTGGTCAATAATTTTCTGATGCTGTTCCTATACAATTAAAAAATATGCCAAGCATATGTAGCATATGTAGACTCAACGATATAAAATACAATATAATACATTTAGATATATGCAACAGGGTTTACAGCATATGGAAAAACAGCTTCGCATATGGACTGTATCTTTAGGTTTTAGATCCTATATGTCCACATTTGTGCCCGGGATGCAAAAGAAAGAATTCAGTGGGAATGAAATAAATGCCACAATACTATAAAAAAGTACTCTAAAATGAATAAAATGAAAGAAAGTCAACCAAAGGACATAGACTTTAAAATCCAATCCAAACACCTTGCTTTAGTAATACTTTCATAAAAATTATTGGCCCTTGAAGTCCAACATTGAACTGAATCATTATTTACGTAACAGGGAACTGATTCACATTTTAATTTGCTTTCTTCAGTATTATTTCAGGAAGACTTCTTTATTTTCCATTCAATATCATATGTAGAGTCCAGGTATGAAAAATGCATTTCTATTTTTGAAAAAGACCAATTTTATGAGGTTAGTGGAAAGTAAATGGATCACAATTTTTCCCCAAATACCATCATTTCTCATTTCTTTTCCTTTGTCTGAAGCTTATCATTGGCCTCTACCTTCAAGCCATCAATTGAAGGAAAATTTCCTATTTTAAGCATCTATTTTCAATGAAATTATCCTATAACTGAGTGGCCTTTTAAAAGCAAAGATTAGGAATACATTTCTAAATGGAATTCGACAGGCGGGATTCCACTGCCTCATTTATATGGGAGGTTAAATTAAAAAAAACAAAAATTGACATCTTTACTTCGTATCTAATACCTTCACAAAATACAATAATAATTACATTTTTTCATCACTGGCATGTAGAAAATGTGATGCCTTCCCATTAATAAACAACAGAACATCAGTGTGGGTAGAGAAACAAGTTTTATCCTCCCATATACCTTTCACTCACTACAACTATACTGCTGGAACATAGGCCCTTCATCCAAATTCCAAGGCCTCGTTTCTGAAAATTCTACTGAATTTCTATGCATCTTCTACTAAGGAAGTAGTAAGCTTTTCTTTACAAATTATAATGTGCCCTTTCCATTTAGTAAAAGTGATCTGAGAATAAAACCTGTAGCTCAATCTTAATAAACATTCAGAAGTAACATGTCCTGATTTTTCTCTTGGCCTTAATATTCCATTCCATCCTATCTGTATATTCCCTAATCCTGATTTTCTTTGATGTACACTTTTCTTTTTAATGTTTAAAATTTTTTAAAAATACTCAAAAATTCTGTGGAAAGAAATGAGTTGCAAATAAGGAAATGTAAAAACTACAGTGAAAATTTTTGTTTGCAGGTGACAGAACAACCAAAACTATAAATAACTGAAATGGGAAGTGGAGTTGAAATGTAGTCCAGCTATCTTTCTCTAGATATGAGGTAAGGTAGATGGGAACATCTGTAACACTCATTTTTCCTGTATTCTTTGAAAAGCTAGTAACAAGGGCGCCTGGGTGGCTCAGTCAGTTGAGCGACCGGCTGGCTCAGGTCATGATCTCGAGGTTCACAGGTTCGGGCCCCATGTTGGGCTCCGTGCTGACAGCTGGCTCAGAGCCTGGAGCTTGCTTCGGATTCTGTGTCTCCTGCTCTCTCTGCCCCTCCCCCATTCGTGCTCTGTCTCTCTCTGTCTCTCAAATAATAAATAAACATAAAAAAAATTTAGAAAGGTTAATAACAGCAATGCAAACATCAGTTAAATTTGTGATGGCTTTGAAAAGACATAGAGATTTAAAAGTAAAATTGTAGTGTTCAAATTAGCAGAGTGTCTCTGTATTATTAAGGATACATGTTACTAGGGCATTCTTTGAATTCTACATACAATAAAATCTGTTGCATTGGTCAGCTCTTCTTTCTTAAAAGCAAAGCAAAATATAAAAAACTAGCTGTGAAGTTTTCATAAAGAGAATGGAGACTTAAAATTGTCTTAGAAAATGGGTTTAAAAATCATTAAAACATTAAATCTGCTGAAAGTATACAAAAGATGAATTATATAAGAAATATCCCGAATGGTCCACCAAGTTTTAATCTTGCTTAAAAACTAATCCTAGGTTGAGCCACAGCCATATCTCACAATTACAGAGGAATAAAGATGGACTTGTGTTTTACTTCTAAGCAGAATGTAATCACCATGTTTAAAATGGCACAGAGGGAAAAAATGAGAAATCCACTGGTGGGAAAAATATGACTGCCGCAGAAATATTTTAGAGATAAGGAGCTAAAACAGTATTCAGAGGCATGTCTGAGCCACTCAAAGAAATGAAGAATGTTACTACTGCTGACCAGATTTCATTTGCAAAGAATATACATATTATAAAATGA
>CM053571.1:75717040-75727979 GCA_028646485.1 Cryptoprocta ferox
TATATGTATGCAGAATCTATAAAGAACATTTACAATTCTATATTATAAATAAAAACTAATTATTAAAAAATGATAAGGGATCTGAATAGACATTTCTCCATATGCAAATAATCATATGAAATATGAAGTAAGCACATGAAAAGATACTTAACATTATTAGCATTATTGTTAGAGAAATGCAAATCAAAACCACAGTGCATATTCTTTAAACACATTTTTATATCTATACATTTTTAATTTAAAATTAAACGTATTTTTATAAAAATAATGTTCCCTAAGTAAACGTCAAAAGTAAGCTCTCTCCATTCTGTGCTCACCTCTATTAGGTGACTATTTCCTCCTCCATTTTCCCCTCATTTCTTCTGCTTCAGCCACCCTGGAACCTCATGGTTCTAACAGTCTAAATATCAAGTTAAGATAACAAACAAGTAGCAAAAATAACATGAATTAAAAGACAAAAAAAAAACAACAACAACAGTAAACATGGACAAACATTTATATAGTGCTATGTGCTAGGCAATGTCCTTAAACGCTTCAGAACATGAATTCATTTAATCTTCACAATAATCCAAAGAGGAAGTATTATTATTATTACTTCTATTTTATAAGCAAGGAAAATGAGACTTTGTAAGTCATTTTGAAAGGCTGGTCTTAATCCTAAGGAGAACAGAAAGCAAACGAAGGATTTTAAGACATCATATGAAATGATCATATCTGAATAATTATTCTGGGTCGGCATGGATTAAATTGGAGCAAAGCAAAATTCCAGGAGGGAATCCGAGTGAAAGGTGGTTGCTTCCTAGCCTAGAGAAGTGACATTGATGAGGGAAAAAGTATTAAAAATTTGAGAGACTGAGGAAGAGAAACAAGAAGATTTAATGATTATGTGCAAGTAGAGGTTGTGTCCACCTCTGATAGTCCCTTACTCCACCAATTTCATATCACATCACTGTTATTAATAGAGTAAATGAAATAATCAATATTTATGAATCATATGTTTAAAGAAGCTTCAGAAGGAAAGTTTTTGAGCATTCTGCAAACTTGAAAACCAAGCCATCCAAGACTCCATCCTCTTCATGACTCCCAACAGTTAAATTCTCTAAGTTTTGCTGCCTACATATCTTTCAACATCTCTGCCTTTCCCATCTTTATTTACACTTTCCCACTTCATTAAGATCGCCATTGTATTTCTCTCAGACTATTCCATCAGGCTCCAGAGAGGTCTCCTAACTCCATCTCATCTCCCTCCAACTCATCCTTATCAACTGCAAGAAATATCTTTCCAAAATTCAAGTATGTTCAGCGTTACTCAACTACTATCAGATTATATGGTAACTGCTTACACTTATTCTTTTATTCATTTCACCATGAAATTATGTTTCTATCTTCATTGTGTGACATACTTTCTGAAGGAGTATATGTATTCTAGTTTGTGCACTGAATTTAAGCACAAAATCAATAGCAATCTTAGGTGCTTAAGAGCATTAACCCTCCAGACTGAAAGCAGGGTAATATTACAGAAAATCAGATTCTAGATAAGGAGTATATTACTATACATGAAACAAACAAAAACTCTTAAAATTTTTAGAAATGAGTTAACAGTAAATGTCCAGGAGCTATAAGAAGAAAAACTATGAAACACAGTTGTGGGTTTTTGAGGAGTCTGGAATAAATGGAGAAACATACCTATACTAAGTAGAAAGATTAAATATGAGCAATAATGTCAATTTTATATACATAAATACAAGAATTTAACAAAATTCCTATCAAAATCCCAAGGGTTTTCTTTTTAAATTTAACTTGTTTAATGACTTTAAAGTTTAATTGGGAGATTAAAAGAAAAGATTAGCCAAAAAAGAAAGTATAGACCTATCAAATCTAGATGTTCAATAAAATAACAGTAATTATATCAATGTATCTAGTACTACTATGGGAACAGACACATACCAACAGAAATGAAAATAAAGTCTAGAATATATCTAAGCATATATGGAAATATATGTCAGGCAAAGGTAATTCATTCCAAATAAGGAAGGGAAAGAGGGTTTATTTGATAAATATTGTCTGGACAACAAGCTAGGAATTTGGGGAAAATCATAATTGGACCCTATCTCATCTTATCAATAGGCAGTCAAGATGGATCAAAAGTTAAATGTAAAATGAAATTGTAAAAGGACTGAAATAAAACAAGGGTAAATATTTTCTAACCCAAAATTCATATAATATAGACTAACCTACTTTTTAAATTGGCTATAAAAGATACCATCAACATCAAAAATAGATCAGAAAAAATTTTCATAATATATGGCAAAGTGTAAATAGTAAATAACCCTTATATATAAAGGTTCCTATAAATCATTAAAAATAAGATAAATAGAATTTTTTAATTTTTTAAAAAGTTTATATATTTTTGAGAGCGAGACAGCATCAGTGGGAGAGGGGTAGAGAGAGAATCCCAAGCAAGCTCCAGGCTGCCAATACAGAGCCTCATGCGAGGCTCAAATCTACAAAGCGGCGAGATCATGATCTAGACTGAAACCAAAAGTTGGGCGCTTAACCGACTGAGCCACCCAGGTGCCTCAATAGAATATTTTTTTTCAATAGAATATTTTTTAATGGAAAGAAGAGAGGGGAAATTCAGGGATGAAATGAAAATGATTAATAGCCATAAACAAAAAAAAATCACATATACTAATAAAAATTAAAAGAGCAAGAGATGCATTTTACTTATCTAACTGACAAATATTGATAAAACCTAGTATAGGCAAGGATGTGGTAAAACAGGCACTCTCATTTATTTCTTGGTGAAACTGTAAATTTGTAAAATATCCTAGTGAACAAATTGATGGTCTTAAATTGTTATCTGTAAGGTATGAAATTATAGGCAACTTTCATGACACCACAGTTTTCTAAAATATTTGAATTTTTCACTAGACTATGTTGTTAGAAAAATTATGTGTTTTAAGAAAAAGAGCAAGAAAAATTTATAAGACAGAAGAAATAATAAAGAAGGCAGGGACCATATATTCAGACACCTATAAAATATACACCTACTGAAAAAATAAACTATCTAGGAAGTAGATTACTTGGGAAAAAGAAACTACAACAAAATGAAAGGGACTTCAGAAAACCAAGTGGGGAACAGCTTTGAGATGATGGAGGGAAAAAGTCTAATGAAACTGAAAGCAAAAGAGGGGTCAATGATTTCAAAACTGTGTGAGGTCCTTGGTAAATTCTTAAAGCAGAAGCAGGACTGGAGCTGTTGCCACATCCATAAATTCCTATGCAGTAAAGAGCAGGCTAGTGTTTGCCATGAAGGCTGCCTTTTTCAGACGCCACAGGTTTCATGCTGCTCTGTGAATTCAGACCCTGCTGTAACTTGTGAAAACCCCTGGCAGCTAGTTGGTAATTTTAGAAGCAGATGGAGTAAGTAGTATATTTGCCTCTACTTTTCATTATTAAAATGCTCTCTACTCTGATTCCACAGCTGAAACCAAATCTAGTATTTTCTTCTAAGATGTTATTTAATAGGATACAAGGATCATACTTGTATTAGCTTGAAAGAAAATATACATTGCACCTAATACTTTTATCACAAAAACTTCCTCCAGAAACCATAAATTTCTTTAGAAATTTTATAAACTAGAACATATTTGACTTTTATCTTTTAAAAACTGAATCCAAATAAATTTTAGCATACAGATGGATGACAACAGTGTTAAATGGATGATGAAACAATACATTATAACTTTAAACATAAAACACCTGCACTCTGTGTCTTAGTCTGCTTAGGCAACCATGACAAAATAACATACTGGTGTCTTAAACAACAGAAGTTTACTTTGTCACAGTTGTGGAGACTAGAAATCCAAAATCAAGGTGCCAGCATGGTCAGTTTCTGGTGAGAGCTCTCTTTCTGGCTTACCGAAGTCTGTCCTTTCGCTGTGTCCACACAGGACATGGGGAAGAGAGTGACCAGCCTCTCTGGTCACTTCTTCTAAGAACACTGAGCTGCTCGTGAGGACCTCACCCTCATATACTCACTGAAACCCAATTATCTCCCAAAGGCTCCATCTATAAATGCCATCACATAAGGGGTTAGGGCTTCAACATATGAATTTGGGAGAGGGAGAAGAGAGGCAACAGACTGAATCTATAGAACTCCATAAGCGACACATTTCAGTCAACCAATCAACCAATCAACATGTATGTTTTATGTGCCAGGCACTATTCTAGGAGCTGATAATGTAATGATTAAATAGGAGAAAATATCTCCCTCCAGGAACCTACATTCTGGGGGAAAGTAGGAACAGTCAAACAATAAATACATAAACAGTATTCTGCTAACTACTTTGAGGAAAGTAAACCAGGAGTGGGAAAGGGGTGAAAGAAGGAAACTATTTCAGCCAGAGAAGTCAGAAGAAGGCTATCTCAGGAAGTGGCCTATCAGCTGAGAGCTGAAGGATGAAGATGAAGTAGTAATGAACAAGCTAAACCAATCATAAAATGCTCAGAAAGAATTTATTCTATATAATCATCTTTCCAAAGTTTTAGATTTAAGCCACTATTATCTGTATTGTGAAAAGGTTTTAGACAGTAAATTCCTTGCCTATTCCCTTCAAAATCACAATATCTTCCCTCCCTCAGACAGAATATATAAAAGCACACACCCTTCTCAACAAGCAAAGAGGAGGAACGGTAGAGCTATACAAAGCAACTCTTACCTATTAACACACAGCAAATATCCCTTAAGTCACCTCTTTCCACATTTAATGTTCCTGCCTGAGAAAAGCCCTAAACAAATCATCCATTAAACAAGTAATAGAAAACAAAGACCTTGAAAGCCACCTAAACTACTCAAAATTTTCTCATATTTTGAAGCTTTGGGTATGTCTTCTCCTTCAACATTCATCTCTGGCTACTATGAGTGTGGGTAGCCTTTACTTCTTTATACTCAATTGTCTGGTTGAGAGACAAAGTCTCCATGACTTACCTATCAAATAAAATACATTGATTTTAGATAAATTTGCTTCAAACCAGTCTTTCAATTTACTGTTGAGGTCTGTGGCTTTGTTCTAGAATGGTTGAGGTCAGAGTTTGACCTCAGATAAGTAAGGAAATACAGTAAATATATCCCTTGAGATTATAAACTAGAGCATTCAAAAATAAAAGGTTTGCCTCAGCACTGGATGAGAATGAGGCTTACCCACATTACAAGTCCATGTTTTCCTATTTTTTTGGCAATACCATTATGTGCGTGCATGTGCGCACACACACACACACACAGAATCACTAAGCACTTCTCAAAACCATTAATGGATACAAAAAAAAATCTGTGTGCAATCTAAGACTACTACTTGGATGATTTACAATCTAGTAAAGATAAAATATGCCCCTAAAGTGATAAATGTGCTTACAAACATCCTAATAGCATATGGAATGACTATAAATAAATACTAAAATTATATTTTATCAAATTATATGCTAAAGAGACAATTTAAAAGTTAAATTTTTAACATAAATTAAATGTTATGTTAATTATGTTAAATTAAAGACTACATTCAATGTCACAGAATAAGTATCATCATGACAATTCTATAGCATTTCTGCAATGTGTCCATATAATTCTCTGCATTAGCACAGATCTCAAATGCACATGTACTAATGATATTTAAAGGAATTGTAGCTATGAAGTTAGCATCTAGGCTTGAATCACTCACAATTAAAAATGACCAAAAATTTTTAGACCAAGTAAATATACAGCAGTAATACATGCTTGCTGAAGACATTTTATGCAGAATCATACTGAGAAGTTAGGTGGGACCTAAATTTTAGACTCTCAATCCATTGCTTGGTATTTAATTCTTTTTTCTGTTGGAAATTTCTTTCATGAGGCTAATTTATTTAAATTGAGGAACTATTTTTATATTTAAAAACAGGAGAAAACCCTTCATTTCCCTATTTACTGAAATAGTTGAAGTTTAGTTTAAACTGACTGAAACAGTTCACTTGTTTTATTGCTTTTAAACATTTTATATTTCTAACTACTTATAAATTCTAAATATGAAAAGTATTTGGAACACAAATTTTATGTACTGCATCAAATCAAAGATGTATATTTCATTGTACTTTAAGATCTCCAAAATTAGGATGCATTGAAATACACATTGAATGTTGTCTTTTCTGTCCCTTCAATTTTTAATTGGGTTGCCTAGGTGGCTCAGTCAGTTAAGCGTCTGACTCTTGGTTTCGGCTCAGGTCATGATCTCACAGTTCATGGTTCAAGCCCAGCATTGGGCTCACTGACAGTGCATGCAGAGCCCACTTGGGATTCTCTCTCTCTCTCTCTCTCTCTCTCCCCCTCTCTCAAAATAAACTTAAAAACAACTATTATTAAATTGATGGTGTGTCTTAAAAACATCTATGTTAGGTTAGACTTGAGGAAATACTGCAAACAATTTAATTTCTATTCTTGTATGAGGGAAGAAAAACATTCTCACAATGGCCAATTAGCCTGTAGAATGCAAGATGGTATTCTTCCAATGATTTCAAAATTAATCAATTTCATTTTGGCAAATAAAAGAACAATTTGATTTTCTGAATTATTAGAACAGGAATGAGAAAAATCACACACTGCCTTCAAAATATGAATAAGCACGAAATTTAAAAAAACTATAGTTTTCAAAAATGCCCCCAATCATGGCATTTTGGGGGACTAAAAGTTCAATTTTCACATTACTTTCATATTAATACTATAACAAATAGTCCAATTTTAAAGTATACATTTTTTACATTGGTTAGAAAAGTACTAAAGAAATTGTTTTTATTTCTTTTTAAAACTGTCTATTTTGATGATAAAATTGGGGGGAGCTTTCATAATTTTGTCATTGTTTAAACTGTACCAAACAAGCTCACTTTTTATTTTTATTTATTTATTTATTTTTTGTATTTCATGATATTTGTATTTCACATGGGGTTTGAACTCACAAACTGTGAGATCATGACCTGAGCCAAAATCAAGAATCCAACGGTTAACAGAATGGACCACCTGGATGCCCCTCAAATTAATTTTTTAAAAGTTATTCATCTTTACTTAAAAAATGGAATGAAGCATGAAAAATTAAGTGACTCTCCGGAAAACATGATATAACTGACGTTCTATAAAATTGAAAACAAAAAGAGTAAAGCAGTAGTTTTCCCAAGTGGTTTTTTTTATTCTCTAGACATTGTCTTCTTCATTTCAACAATTCTCACAGGCACCTGCAAGTACCAAATAATAGTATAAAAAATAAAACATGGTCTTTTTCCTCAAATTTTATTAAGCGTGATTGAGTCCTCCAACTCCCTGCAAACTACTTCTAATTCCATAAGAGGTAAGTATACTCAGGAAAAGCATATGTGTAACCCATACTATCACAGATAATTCCTTTTAAAAATAAACAGTGAGTGGATAGTGGGTACATGGCAGTAATGGCGGTATAGTTTTCAGATCTCTGAAAGTCCCTCACAAAAACACAGAGCACTTAAAAAAGTACAATCAAACACTCATATTCAATAGCTTTCACAAAAATAGATGTCGCAATGTTCTATGCATGTAAAAATATGAGCAAGATAAACTGTGAATAGTCCCAAGACCCTCATGGCAACAGATTTTCTATAAGAAGAAAGCTGAAAGCAACAGGCTACTAGATAGACATGAGAATTCCAAAATAGCTAACAGATACTAACCAGAAAGATCAGCAGGCCAGTATGAGGACACAGCAGTTGAAACTGAAGGGCCTATATTCCAACAGGAAGCATGTATAAGTGGTCCTCAGTAAGTTATCAATGGCCTAGCATACCCTGGGTCTAATAAACTCTAAATACTTTCAGGAGAAAGCCCCGGACTGAGGAGAAATAGCTGAGAATAGAATCCAAACTGACCAGGCCAGAGACAATAAAGAGAGAAGAAAAAGAGATTTCAAGATAAAAGTAGAAGAGAACAGTCAGAAAAATCTATAAATGTGGCATCAATTTTTTAATCATTTAAAATTATTAAAATCTGTTAAAATCTATACGGAGAAATATATAATCATGAGGGCATAAAACTATCTTCAATCACTCTTCTCTTTTAAAAGTTCAAGAAAACTAATGTTGTATAAAAACAAATAACAGAAAAGTATTAAAGTCAAACCCCATAGAACATTATATATATATAATTATATATATAAAGGAAGGAACCAAATGGCAGACCTACAGAAAATAGAAGCACAGCAAAACTATAAAATAAAAAAAGAAATTTAAAACTCTACACTTATATTTCAAAATGAACTAAAAGATATTAAGAAAGTGATAAACTAAGGAACAACATAAATCATAATACAGAAAGACTCAAATGATAGGATGAATTTCAGGAAAGAATTTTAACAGAAGGAATCATTTCAGAAATCATAACTTAACTAAAAAGAACATAAGACAAAATAAGCTAAATTGAAAATGCCTTAATAAAAGAAAAAAATACAAGGGGAAACATGTTTTAGATCAAAAAGAAATGAAGAAAGCAATGAAAAGGATTCAACACTAAAGGCTAACAGAAGACAAACACTATCCAACACATACAAGATAAGGGTCACCAGAGGGGAAAAAAAATAAGAAATAAAACAAGGATTAAATTTATAATTTAATAAAAACTCCTTGATATTTTAAAAAAGGAATTGAAACTATGTATATTAAAGGGACACATTGTGAATCTAGGAAAATCAACCCAGACTGACCAATACCAGGGCACATTCTAATAAAATTATTCGACTTTAAAGAACAACAAATTAGAAATTTGTTTTTCTAAAGAAAATTAATGATCAAAAGAATAAATAGATTGAAATTAAGACTTTGACAGCAATACTTCATAATAGAAAAAGTGGAATAATATATTTAGGTAACTATAAAAAGAAAAGCAAGAAATCTCTTAATGAGCCACTTATTTTTTTAAATTTTTAAAATTTATTTTGACAGTGGAGGGGAGAGAGAGAGAGAAAGAAAGAAAGAGAGACCGAAACCCAAGCAGGCTTTGCACTGTCAGAGCAGAGCCTGAGGTGAGGCTCACTCTCAGGGACAGTAAGATCATGACCTGAGTCGAAATCAAGTGTCAGACGCTTAATCAACAGAGCCACCCAGGTGCCCCCCTCTAAGAAATATTCTTAAATAAGGAGGAAATTTTTTAAAAATGAGTAATTAAAGTGTATTTCTCTACTACCTAAAAGGGGAAGGGTATTTATTCACTCATTTGTTCATTCATAGTTGGCTTCTGTATGCATTAGGGAAGATTCTGGAAGGATAAAGGAAACCAACAGTGGTTCCCTGCTGAGAGGAGGAGGTAAGTGGATTGTGCAGGGGATAAGGAGTGGGCTCTGCAGTACATGTATATATTTCTTTTAATGTTTATTTATTTTAGAGACAGAGACAGAGCACAAGCAGGGGAGGGGCAGAGAGAGCCAAAGACAGAATTTGAAACAGGCTGCAGACTCTGAGCTGTCAACACAGAGCCCAACGCGGGGCTCGAATCCACAAAGCATGAGATCATGACCTGGGCCGAAGTTGGACGCTTAACAGACTGAGCCACCCAGGTGCCCCACCTTTTGTACTGCATGTACTTTTGCTGTTTGAACCACCTGAACACACATCATTTAACTGGTGAGAGATAGTTTGGGAGCACTTTCTAAAGCTTTTCCTAAAGATTCTAATGTGAGCCATGATTGAGGACTACGGCTTCAAAATTTAAAGGAAGTCAAATTAGTGAGGTAAAACAGATAAAATCAAGAAATCAGTGAAAACTATCACATAAAGCAATATTTTTAAAATACATCACCTGGACCTAAAAATCTTATTTTTAAGAAATGTATAACTGACACATTAAATAAAATATCTTCAAAATGAGGCTTTTTATATATGTAATTCTACCAGCTTATCTTGAATAAACTTTTTAAAAACATATACCTGTTACTTCAATGCATATTTTTTAAAATACAGTTTGACAAAAAAGTCGTCCCAATTTACATAGGATTTGACAATTCAATTTATTTTGGAATAAGAAAGAAAATTCTTAGATGCATCTGTTTTTAAAGTTTTCATCTTTTTAAAAAAATTTTTAATGTTTATTTATTTTTGAGAGAGAGAGAACAAGCAAGGAAGGGGCAGAGAGGGAGACACAGAATCTGAAGCAGGTTCCAGGCTCCCAGCCATCAGCACAGAGCCCGATGCAGGGCTCGAAACCGTGAACCTTGAGACCATGACCTGACCTGATGTCTAAGGCTTAACTGACTGAGCCACCCAGGTGACCCTCCCTTTTATAAAGATTTTAAAGGGGATGGGTTTCCTAACAACTGAAATGTATTCATTTCCCAACATCTCACCCAATTTAAAATACGGTATTAAAAATGGGGCACCTGGGCAGCTCAGTCAGTTAAGTGTCCGACTTCAGCTCAGGTCATGATCTCATGCTTCATGAGTTCAAGCCCCCTGCCAGGCTTTGCGCTGACAGTTCCAAGCCTGAAGCCTGCTTTGGATTTTGTGTCTGCTTCTCTCTCTCTGCCCCATCCCTGCTCAGACTCTGTCTCTCTCTCTCTCAAAAATAAAAACATTTTTAAAAATACAGTATTAAATGAAAGGCATATGAGACCAACCAAAACATAAAATCTTTATTTTCCTTTCATTTTTTCCCTCTTCTTCAGAATGATATTAATCATTCTTAAAGATAGGTGAATGTAGGGGCACTTGTACCCCAATGTTCGTAGCGGCACTTTCAACAATAGCCAAATCATGGAAAGAGCCTAAATGTCCATCAACTGATGAATGGATTAGGAAGATGTGGTTCATCTATACAATGGAATACTACATGGCCATGAGAAAGAATGAAATCTGGCCATTCGTAGCAAAGTGGATGGACCTCGAGGGTGTCATGCTA
>CM053571.1:75728079-75810098 GCA_028646485.1 Cryptoprocta ferox
AGGCAGATACCATATGTTTGCACTCAAAGGTCTAACAGGAGAAACCCAACAGAGGACCATGGGGAGGGGAAGGAGGAAAAGAGTTAGGTAGAGGGAGGGAGACAAAACACGAGAGACTCTTGAATACTGAAAACAAACTGAGGGCGGAAGGGGAAGGGGGAAAGGTATTGGGGGGTGATGGTCTTGGTGGAGGTCACTTGTGGGGAAGAGCACTGGGTGTTATATGGAAACCAACCTGACAATAAACTATAAAGTTAAGAAAAAAAAAAAGATAGGTGAATGAACAGGATATCTTTAAGAGAAGCTTAATCTGTATTTCCTTTAGCATACTCTATGTCTTGACAGGGCTGCAACTACGTTTTGGGTTCCCTGTGCAGAATTGCAGAATTGGGTAATTCCTTGCATACCACCTCCCCAAGCTACATGCTCAGAGGTATTAAGCCACTGCTCAAATCTACACTCAGTCAAGTGCCATAAAGCACAATTATCAAAATAGCTCTGGCTAAGGGCCCAACTGTCAGACACCTGACTAGTATTTACTTTTAAAAAGTATACAAAAACATTAAGAATAGTATCTATTCATATTTAATTAATATAACCTGTGATATCAGCAACAGAATATAGGTAGTAACCTGAAGCAGTATAAATTCCATTCATGCAATCAACTTAAACACTGTATTAAATGAAAACGGTATTTTCACATAACTGCTTTTGTTTTGTTTTGTTTTAATTAATTACCAAACAGAATAATCAACATACTATAACCAGGAGGCATTTCAATAGGAAATGACATTTGGAAGAATAGGCCCAGGCTTTAAAATGTTTATTCCAGAAAATTCCCAAAGCTAGCCATAGCTACCAATTCTGACAACTATCAGACATGATAATTTAATAGTCAGCTGTCTGTTAATTCATTTTCTTAATGTGGTAGCATTATGAGATGTGCAATCTGCTAAGCTGCCAAATTTCTTCAGTGCTCCTCACACCTGCAGACAAACTTGCTATGGGAGTCAGAAAAAGAAGACAAAAGAAATTGGCATCCAGGTTGTACTATGAGGAGTTCTCTACTCAAGTTTCATGAAAAGTGCTCTAAATAGCTCCCTTTGACAAACACAGCATGAGTCACTTTTCTTCCTTGGGTGAGGGGGTGAGGTTACACACCCTGGACAGAACAGGAAAGGAGAGGTAGTGCACACCCCCATTGTACTGCACAGTTCACAGTATTCGCGATTTCCTTCTGTTATAGACACATTCACACCCCTCCACCTATCCTGGTAATTAGACCATATCACATAAAACAACACTGCTAGAATTTTCTGTAATAGCTAATGTTGTTTTTTAAAAAAAAAGTTTGTTTAAGGTTTTTCAAACACTACATTTATTAATTACTCTTTCTCTGGTAGACTAAAACCTTAACAATGGCACACCCAACAATGGTCTAAGTAGAGGTAGATTTATTTACAAAACTGAAAATTTGAGCCCTATCCTGAGATCACATGAAAAGACCTTGTTTATGGTGATGAATTTTGTTTTATTTTTATTGTTCTGAATTGTCCACATTTTCCACAATAAACATATTATTCTTGCAAAATCATAAGCGTACATTTTTTAAAGAGAAAGGATTTTCAGCTAAGTTGATACAGTCTTGTCAGTACTCTCTTTGTATTCCAAAATGTTCTGTCTTATTTAAGACACCATACAGAAATAGGCACCAATATATTAACCCTGCCATCATAAGTAACAGAAAATTATTTCTATTTCATTAATCTCTACAAATATTTAGAAGATCTATATGTTATATATGTCTTAATATACAAAATATATGGACTGCCATATTCTACAGAGAATATATTGACTTTCAGATAGCTGAAGGATGACTTTCAGGCCATAAATTCGAGCAAGAAATTTAATATATATCCCCTACTTAAAAACTCACTTTTGCAGGAGTGCCTGGGTACCCAGGCCCAGTCAGTTAAGCATTTGACTGTTAGTTCTGGTTCAAGTCATGATCTCACTGTTTGTGAGTTCAACCCTACATCTAGTTCCATTTAACAACATGGAGCCTGCTTGAGATTCTCTCTCTCTCTCCTTTTCTCTCTGCCTCTTCCCTGCTCATGCGCTCTCTCTGTCTTAAAATGAATAAACTTTAAAAAATATTAAAAACTCAGTTTTGCTAATATTTCATTATATATACATGTGTATATATATATATATATATATAGCATACAATGGCCTCTTTTGACACATATTTAAGCAATATAAAAAGGTCAGAAAAAAATCAGTAAACTACAAGATAAAACAATAAAAATTATTCAACCTGAACAAAAGCAGACTGAAAAAAACATGTAGAGAACAACACAGACCTGTAGAACTATAACAACAACAACCAAAACTTTGCTAAATAGCATGCTTGCCTTTTAGTTCAATTTGGCTATGAGACCACCTAGTACATTTTTCTGTCACTTACCTAGCCAAGGTGATAAAATACCACCTAAGTTAACTTACCCTTTTATTCACGTAGTATAAAAAGGAAAGAGATGCTTCTTGGTGTGCAAGTAAAATCATCTGAAAAAAGTTTTCTTTGGAAATACTACTTTCTATAAAAGACAGATCTTTTTAAATTGAATGTGAGTTTTGAAGACTCAAGTTGTTACTCTTATCACTGTTAATGGTAAAAGCAAAATGACAACCATGACAATATCACTTGGAATTTATACTCGTCTTTACAGTGTAAAGGTCAAAGTATATGTGAGGTCTTAGATCCTATCTCAGGTATGTTACTGTTCTCATAAATAGACTGAAAACCTTAAACTGAACTTGCAAAGGTATATGTCTCACTAAAGGGCCCAGAATAAGTCACTCAGTATAGGCAGAAAAAAACCAGAGTTCTCTCAGTATTCAGTACATCTTCCAATAAACACTATAATTCCAAGTATGGGACTGGTAAGTGTGGCCTTACACAACATAACTAGCCTTTGGGGGGGCAGGCTGCATTATATTAGTGAATTCATTCATTCATTCATTCATTCAAGAATATTAAGTGAGCTCATACTATATGCCAGGTATTGCTCTAGGCACTGGGAAGGAACGTTCGTAATCTCACAGATTACATTCTGGTGGGAAAAAGCAAAAAATAACCAAATCAAAACAAACTAACAGGTGAATAAATGCTAAGAGGAAGAGAAAAAAGTAAAGAAAGGTAACTAGGAAATGCTAAGCATTTACAGACGGTCTTATTTTCTATTGCATGGCCAAGGAAAGTATCCACAAGAAAGTAGCATTTGAGCAGGAATTTGAAGGAAGCTAGGGTTCAGTGAGAATGTTAAAAGTATAATTTTCAGGGGCACCTGGGTGGCTCAGTCGGTTAAGCGACCAACTTCGGCTCAGGTCATGATCTCGCGGTTCGTGGGATCAAGCCCCACGTCAGGCTCTGTGCTGTCAGCTAGCTCAGAGCCTGGAGCCTGTCTTTGGATTCTGTATCTCCCTCTCTCTCTGACCCTCCTCTGCTCATGCCGTCTCCCTCTCTCTCTCTCAAAAATAAATAAAACGTCAAAAATTTTTTTAAAAAGTATAATTTTCAAACAGTTAAAATGTGACTCATATAAATATAAACTGAATATATGCCAAGGATTTATTCTTCTCATTTATTAATCAATGAGTAACTTATGTTAAGATTGAGGGAATCAGATGTTAAGACTGGTTCAAAGAGCATTTGAAGATATGTGTGTGTACATGTATATCATATATATTATATGTATATCTCATATATATCATATGTATATCTCAGATTTTCTATATATATTCTATATTGCTCTATATATATTCCATATATACTTCATATACATATATGTAATATGTATGTATACATGTATATATATATAAAGAGAGAGAGAGAGAGAGAAGATTTAAATAATGACGTGTTAGACTAAGAAAGAGTGGTAGATTAGAGACAAAACTGGCCAATGTCCTACAGAGCAATAAAGAGTATTTCTGAAGTTATCATTTCTAACGGAAATTACTTACGTCTCTTCTAGAAAAAAAATTAATTAACATGGAATGTCAATATATCTGGACTTCCAATCAATAGTAAACAGTGAGTCAAATAAAGTACATTCTCCAAAATAATCCTAAATCTATTAAACAATATCCCCATAAGACACTGAAGGAACACAGATCACTCTTTCCCTTATATTCAAGTTTTGCTTTTTTCTTTTTTTAACAGATCTATGCAGATAGAAGAGCATTTCAGTCAGAGGACTGTGAATGAATCACAAACCATTTCCCTCCACTTCCCACTCCAACAGCCACGGAATGCCCTCTCCAACACAGACTCACACATTCACCTGGACCTTATTAAGAAGTTTGGTGTAAGTAAATAGCTGGAAAAAATTGGAGAAGCCAGAGATTTATATTGGAAGGAGACTGAGAATTGAGGTTGGGATATGATTTGATTTACATTTTTAAAAACATTACCTGCTGAAATAAAAACTCATTAAGGAGAAGAGCAAGGGTACAGGCTAGAAGACCACTTAGGAGACCATTAAAACGATCCAGGCAAATAAACAACAAAATATATAGTTTGTCAAAAGAAAAAGCTCTATGGAGAAAAACAAAACAGAGTATGAGAAGGTTGATAGGGATGGTAGCATCTGGAAAGGTCTTCTCTGATAAGGTGGTATTTGCACAGAGACCTGAATGATATAAGAAAGAAAACCATGCAGAGAATTGAGGGAAGAGTGTTCCAGACATAGGGGTATCCAAAATGATTGAGGAGAAAGAGGCAGGGAAAAGATGGGGATGGGGGGGATAAAAGAGAATGCACGGCCTTGCAAACCATTTTAAGGACTTACTTGGCTTTTAATTTGGGTGAGATGAGAAGCAATGAAGGTTTCAGAGCAGAGAAAGGACATGATCAGCTTTAAGTATTAAACAGATCACAGTGGCTGCAATGTGGAGAATGGTCTGTAAGTGGGCAATGACAGAAGCAAAAAGATTAGTCAGAAGAGCCTTTAGTATTCCAAGGGAGAGATAAGGATGGCTTAGAGTAAGTTGGTAGTAGTGACCCTAATGACAGACAGTCAAAACCTGAAGGTTTTTGACATTTTGAAGGCAGAGCCAACATGTTTTGATAAAGGAATAGACATGGGGTAAATATATCAGCCCTAGCAACTGGAAATACAGAGCTACCATTTACTGAGATGGGAAAGACAGTAGAAGAAACAAGTCTATTAAGAAAATTTGGGGAGAAGTGGAGGAGACATTGATTACAATTTATGAAAAAGGTTAAATATCTCAGTTTGGAATTTACAGGATTCCAAACTCTTTCAATGTAATCATAGTAAGAAAAATCAGAATATTAATTTTTTTTCAGAAAATCAATTTCTAAGTTTTATCCTTCAGAAACCATATCTTACACCAAATTGGGTCTCAACTAACACTTATGGCTTCTCACAGATTCATATTTTTCAAAATGGCCATTTATCATCAATTTCATCCATTGTTGGTCAATCTTTTACATATTTAAACAAAAATCTGACCCTTCATAAATTATTTATTAAACACTTTTTGAAATTACACTACATACTTTAGCAAAAGGCGCACATATTAAATTTTAAATTCACTGGGTTTACCTGAAGTTCTTTGTATCTATCTTGAAAAGAAATGGCCTCTTGCTCTTTTTCTTTAAGGAAATCTTTTTCTAAGACACTATGCTTTTCCATCAATGATTCCACATCCTAAAGAAAAATCCAAGCATAAATGTTATAATATTTTATAATGGCATACAATATATTCAGTTTTTTCAATGAACACAGCAGAAAACATTTGGTAAGGAAAGAACCCACAGGAGTATTAAAGTTCAACAATATTACAGATTGCATGCCCCCCTCTCATTTCCAGACCAGTATTAATATTGATAGAACACCAAAATTATTCACACTAATAAATGAATAATAGCATCTAAACTAACTGTAATCAGCACAAACTATCTCTACATATACTTTCTATAAATTTGCAAAAGTATTTTTATAGATATATTTGTAGGAAAGAGAAATGAGAACATAAATAATTCACTACAACATCTGTTTATCTAAGTACTCTTGGCAAATATCCCATGATACATAACTTCCCATAGGGACAAGTCAAAGTTACAAACCTTCTAATTGTATAAGAAACACAGTACATACAATACTACCTGTTTTCAAAGTAAATAAAAATCAGAAGAAAAGCATTAGAGAAAAAAATCTAGTAGATTCTCATATCTTTAACAGTACATGTCTAAGACTATCAATTGCTTATCAGAGACTTTTCTAAGTGATACACTCATAAAACTAACTTAAATCTACAGCCAAGGGAAGATAGTATCTTCTTCCACTCATGAGTTCTTTTTTTTAATTTTTAAAAATTATTTTAGAGAAGGGGGGAGAGAGAGAGAATCTTAACCAGGCTCCACATTCACCATGGAGGCCAATGCAGGGTATGATCCTATGACCCTGAGATAATGACCAGAGCCGAAATCAAGAGTTGGACACTCAACTGACTGAACCACCCAGGCGCCCCAACTCATGAGCTCTTAATCAGAGATTGGGACTATATCAAGTTTCAAGTCTTATACAATCCAAACATTTATTTTTTAGGCAAATGTAAATATACCTTTTTAATTCTCTGTTTTTCTTCTTCAGAAACTTTGAGTTTAATCTCCAGACTTGAAATTTTCTGCTGAAGCTGTATGTTTGATACATTGGCTCCAAGATCCTCAGAATCATCCACAAGGGCAATTGTTCCATTACTTTTCTCATCATTTAAACCCAATGGAAAAAGTGAGATATCCAGATGAGTGTGTGTTGATTGCTGAATCTAAACCACATTAAAAAAAAAATACACAAGAGGGAAAAGTTTACACTGTACCAATAATGAAAACATCCAAAGGGCACCAGAAACCACATTTGGAAATTAAGTTGTAGCAAAGGTTCTGAAATTATTTCACCCTTTAAGTAAATCAACAGAAGACCTCAAACTGTTACAACAACCTGATTTTTGCAGTTAAGAAACAAAACTCCCTCTAAACTTCAGAGTCTACAGCATTTATTATTTTGCAAGCAACGCAGTAAAAAACTTAAAACGTTTTCTTATGCTTGAAAGCATACAATTAAGTATAAACACACCTGACACTCACCAGTCCTTAAATTTATACACACATCCAGAATTTGTATATATTTCACACTGTAAGTCAGAATTTGAAATTCATCAGTAACTGTTACTTGATCATCACTCTCTAGTAAGATAACAGGTGACTCAAGGTTGTGTACTGCACTTCGGAAATCAGGACTAACTGCAGCATCTAACACAATGCCTGGATCAATAAATATGTGAATGAATAAACCCCATGACTACTGTCTTTTTGGTTTTTACTCAAATTAAAATGAACATTCTAATATCTAAAAACACAGCTTCCTTGAACAGAGAAATATTTTTTTGGTGATTATTGTTTTCTTTTGAAGTCCAAGATTTGAAATGCAAAGCTAAGCCAATTTTAACAAATGATATACTCAAAACTATATTTTGGTAACTATGGCTACATAAAATTCTTTGCAATTATGCCACAAAACATATTATTCAGTTTTTGGAATTCTAGATATTAGCCTCCAAGTTAAAATATCTGTAAAAATATTTCTTTCAGAAAAATAAGTAAATAAAGAAAAAAAAGAAATCAGAAAAGCTTCATTTAAACCAGGAGGCAATTTTTTAAATATGCAAACTTCTTATAAAAAATACACTTGTCTTTACCTGTGCTTTAGGAACAGTTTGATTGACAATGCTGTCGTCTGTGTGTGTATTCTCTGGTGATGAAATGATGGACTCTGAAGAGAGGCAGCCAACTGAAGAAGAGAGGTCATGGTCCAGGACAATCTCAGGAGAAGCTGGAGAAAGATGGACTCCAGATACTAGAGAATGAATGAATGAATGAATGAATAAATAAATAAATAAATAAATAAATAAAGGATTATCAAAGGGAAAGGAAAGAATAGGTTTAAAGGAAGAAAGAGAACAGCGGGAAGAGAAAAGAGTAAGGGAAATAAAAGCAATGAGACTGAAAATAAAGATTCCATGACTATTCCTCAGGGACTATTATCTGAAATCTAAAAGTAGTATTTCCAAATTTAACATGACATTTCCATGTGAGACCTGGGCAATTAAACAATTTAATAGTGTCTTAGTGTTTACATACTAATACACTACCATAAGAAGTGCATTTCTGAGAGAAAGTACTCAAATATATTTTCCATCTATATTCAGCTAAGAAAAAGCACTCGTGTGCCTACTAGTGCCAGGCACAGATATTAGGCACTGAGAAGGTAACGGCAAGTCAGGTAACAGTGAGCAAGACAGAGGCATTCATGCAGGCAATGGCCTCAAATCAACTGAATATTTATTAAAATAAACTGAGCTAAGGGGAAGAATAATTACTTTAAAATAGCTAATCCAACTGCCTCTGTGTTAACTTCTTCTTTTCTAACAGGCAAAAGAATTTTCATATTAAAATCAATTTGAATTGTTTCTATAAAAAAGTAATGTTGAAATTAGTTTGTCAACAAAAACATTATTAGATTGCGAGTAGGTTCAAATACAAATGCCATGAAAAGAAAGCTAACTGCCAAGATGAAATAAGACAAAAATACTGATAAGGATTAATAGAAAGATTATATTACTTTATTTTCAAATGTTATTCTAAAAATTCAAAAATATTTGCATTATGTGTTTTGAAGTTTAAGAAGAGTAACTAAATGAATTTTAACAGTAACTGATTTATACATTTTGACTTTCTATTTATAAAGACCTATATTCCACATTGGCATCAGTGGCAACATCAGTGAAGTTCTACCATAGATTCTGGAAGGCAGCCTACAATAGAAATTGCATTTTTCCATGAGGAAAAGACATTTATAAGGTCAGTAGGTATTTAGAAGTTAAAGAATATATCAATTTATGACTAGTGCCCTCTGGGATCATTCAATTATCTTATATATACTATGATTGTGTTGTAATACTGAATTTTTAAGATACTAGATTTTACCTTGTCCCACACACATTTCACTTTTAACTAAAATACAGAATTTTAATTCTGAAACTAGAATTTCAATTCATGTTTGTACTTGATATATCTTTTTCAGAAATTCCTTTTTCTAATCTTCACTATTCTGTATGCTAACAGATTTCCCTAAAATGTCAAAATAGTCTAGCTTCTAATTCTGAATTATAATTTGTAACAAAAAATATTACTGATGAGTTTTTAAAGGCATGAAAACAAGTACTACAGTACAGTGAGAGGGAATTCAGCCTTGTTATTGGCAGCATAGACTCTAGAACCGCACTGCCATAGAAGGTGTAGAACCACCAGCAAGTTTACTTCCCTCGGTTTTCTTGTCTGTAAAACTGACAAAGAGGTGGTGATGAGGCTTAAACTGACTAAAGTATGTAAAGCACACAGCACTGTGCTGATATTATTTTCATTACTATTTCAAAGATCATTAAAATTTGTTAGACAATTACATTTATTACTGGACATAAAGGGTATGTGTGACTATGACCCTGGGTTCAAGAAACTCTTTTTTCTTTTTAAGGGGAGACTTAGGAACTTGTCTTTTTTTTTTTTTTTTAATTGATTTTGAGAGAGACAGAGAAAGCACCAGTTGGGGGGGGGGGCAGGGAGGGGGCAGAGAAAGAGAGAGAGACAGACAAACAGACAGAATCCCAAACAGGCTCCATGCTGCCAGCACAGAATCCAACACAGGGATCAAACTCATGAAACTGTGAGATTAATGACCTGGGCTGAAACCAAGAGTTGGACTCTTAACTGAATGACCCACACAGGAGCTCCCTGTGTTCAAGAAACTCTTAAAAATATCATTCTAATACCTTTACATTTTAACATCTTTTTATGTCACTCATATTTATAGACATAATCTAAGACATCAAATTGTCCCAAGTTAAATTCTCATTCTGTAACATATGTTCGAGTATATCATATTAGGAAAAGATGAAGGATAAGTGGGTAGAATAAAGGGAGGAGAGGAGGGAGAAAAGAAAGGAAAGAGATTCGTACAGGGAAGAGGAAGGGAGAAGCTGAGGGAGGAAAGGAGAAAGAGGGGCAGGGAGGAACCCTCAACCTCACACTGTCCCTTAGCTACCACCACCCTATATCACACTTTCCCTTTATAACCAAACTTCTTGTCTCCAAATGATTTGTTTACATTTTTTTCTTCCTCTCCCAACCCTCACCACTCCACTGGATCCATCATTTAAGATAATAATTTTCCTCTCAGTTACTATTAAATTAAATGAACACTTCTTTCTTGTTCTTTCTTTAGTTCTCCAGAGCACTTGCTACCATGGTCCTCCCTGTTTCTGAACCTCCTTCCTTGGAACCTACGATACCACTATGTCCTAGATTTCTTGGTCTAAAAGTTTGACTATTTTTTCCTTGTTTCCTTTTCAGGCTCCTTTTCCATTCAATCTCAAGTTTCACTGTTCCCTTATACCCTCTGATCTTCAAAATCTATTATTTAGATAATGTTTAGACATTATAAGCTGATAACATCTAAGTTCACATGCCTCAGTACACACCACCTGCAGACCTCCAGATCCATGTACTCACCCAACTACCAGACAGCTCCATTTAGCTGTCCAGTAGTATGTCACACTTACCCATCATCTTACATAAACCTGCCCTGCTTCATGCTTTCCATCTGAGTTAACAGTACCTCAAAGAACTATGTGCCCAAGCCAGAAATGATACCATTAAGTGCCAATCTCACTCCAGTCACACTCTGCTACTAATTATGTTCTAATTCTGCCATACTGTTCAATACCTCTGTGACCTCACAATATAACACCTAAGTAAAAGCCATAGCCGTGGAGTCAAAAATGGATTCAAATTTGGGGCGCCTGGGTAGCTCAGTCAGTGAGCCACTTGGTTTCAACTCAGGTCATGAACTCACGGTTCATGAGTTCAAGCCCCACATTTGACTACACTGACAGGGCCAAGCCTGCTTGGGATTCTCTCTCTCCCTCTCTTTCTGCCCCTACCTTACTCATGTCCTCTCATTCGCACAAAATAAATAAACTTAAAAATAATAATAAAATAAAAAATAAATGGATTCAAATTTAAACAATAACAGTTTACTCATTACGCAGCCTTGGGCAAATTACATAAACCCCTCTAAGCCACAGTTTCTTCATCTGAAAATGGGGAATAATATGTAGCTCAAAACAAAGCTATACTGCTTAAATTAGATGATGTATATAAATCACTTCATTACACCAGATAGGTACACGGTAAATATTCAGTAGAAGGAAACGGTCATTGAAACTATCATTTGTCAACATTCAAAACAAGCTTAAGGAATCTTTCCACCTGCTCCATTACCACCCAACCATAATACAATTTAAATGTCCCACTATCAACATATGACAGAATTTCTAAGAAATAATTATAATTAAAACATTATATATAATCTGTGGGATACATTTAAAACAATGATTAGGAAAAAATCTATAGTATTGAACACTTCAATCAATTAAAAAAATTTAACAAATTAAATGCCTACCTCACAAACTAAAATAGAAATGATAAAGAAAATAAAGATAATGCAGATATTGAAGCAGATTAAGAAGAAAAATAAATCTTATTAACAAAATCCCTGAATTTCTAATAAATAAATAAATGAAATAGTAGTTAACTTATTAAAAATAAAAGGGAGAGAGGAGTGTCTAGGTGGCTCAGTCAGTTAAGCATTGGACTTCAGCTCAGGTCATGATCTCACTACAGTTTGTGAGTTTGAGCCCCGCATCGGGCTTGCTGCTATCAATGCAAAGCCCACTTTGGGTTCTCTGTCTCCCTCTCTCTCTCTGCCCCTATTCCACTTTCTCTTGCACACACTCTTCTTCTCAAAAATAAACATTTAAAAATATTAAAAATAATAAAAGCAGGAAGGTACAAATATACAAATTAAGTGACAAGGGGAAATAATTAAAGCAGAAGAATATTTTTAATAATAAAACTCCTCTGCAGGCTTCTAAGTAAATAAATTTGAAAACCTAAATAAACTGAATAATTCTCTACAAAAATGTAGCTTATAAAAGTTGTTCTGATTAGAGCTAGAAAAGTAAACACTTAAAAATTGACCAACTTCTTTTGGAAAAAAATAAAGTTATCAGGCAAAAACCTCACTGATAAAGCACTTCAAGAAAATTTCTATCAAAATTTCAAAAAATGAATAATCCTAGTGCTCTAAAATTGTTACTGAATATTGAAAATAAAGGAAAATGTCATTAGCATTACATAACATTAATGTAACATTGACAGCTAAGCTTGATAAAGACAGTACAAAAAAAGAATAATTACAGATTTTTAGAGTATCACTTACAAATAACGAGGTAAAGTTATAAATAAAATATTAGTAAAAAGACTCCAATACCATATCGAGAAAATGATATGCAATGAACAAGTCAGATTCGTTCCAGTAATGCAAGGCTGGTTCACTATTAAGGAATTCCTTAACAAACTACTCCATATTAATAGATGTGAAGAGAAAAATGATATGATTATTACCAAGATTCTGAAAATGCTTCTGATAAACCTGAATACCCATATCTTTTAAAAACACTCAAGAAACTAGGAATTGATGAACACTTTCTTAACATCATATAGACCTTAGTCCTAAAATCAGCATGTTAATTAATGTGAAAAAAACTAAAGTTGTTTCCTACTGAACAGGGAACAAAACGAAGATGACTACTAACTACCTCCCTACACCATGGAACATTCCACTAAAGGGACAGGCCAATGCAGACAGGAAAGCAAAATTAAACACAAGTATAAGAATAGGAAAAGGAAGAAAACTATTTCATGTTCCTACTAACTAAAACAATACACACATTTCAATAAAGTAGCAGGATACAAACTTAAACAGAAATAGCAATCACCTGTAAAAAACAGTAACTATTTAAAGTATATAATGGTAAAGAAGAATACTATCTTCCGTAACAACAAAGAAGATAAAGTACTTAGTTACAAATTTAACATGAAATATGAGGAAAATTGTAAAACACTTCTGAAAGACTCAAAGGTAGACCTGAACAAAGGAAAAGACCTCCTGGAATTGGATAGGGCAACTACATTACAAAGATGTCAATCCTCCCTTAGTTAATTAACAGTTCCAATATAATGCCAATAAAAGCATCAATAAGCTTTTTTTTATAAATGAGCTAGACAAATGGACATTAAAGGTCACATGGAAAAGTAAAAATGCAAAAATGGGCAGAAAAATATGAAACATGCAAAAGTATAAGGAAGATACTACCCCCTCATTATAGTATACCAAATTAAACTATATTAAAACATACTACAGACCTTATTAAGACACACTGTATTTTAAATTATATTAACACACACAATAAACCCTTCATAAATAAAACAGTGTGCTTATTTGGTGCAGCAATAAACAGACCAAAAGAATATACCAGAAATAGACCCATGTATGTGTGAAACTTACATATATGATAAAAATGGCATTTCAAATCACTAAGGCAAAGATGGGCTTATTAATAGACAGTGCAAGGACAAGTGATTAGCCATTTGGGAAGACATAAAATTAGACTCATACCTCACACTATATACAAAAAAGTAAACTCTAAATTGATCAGAGCTCCAAATACATAAAAAATGAGACCACGTAAGTATTAAGAGAAATATGAGTGAGTTCCTCTTTACCTTGCATGTAATAATGGGCTTTTTAACTAGAACTTGATTCCAGATACAATAAAAGAAAAAATTGACAAATGTTGACTAGAGAATAAATATACAGAAACTCTGTAGGTATCAAAACTTATCTTCAATAAAATTTTTAAAAGCTAATAAACAAAAAGTATGCATAACATGTATCACAGATAAGGATTAACATTCCTAATATATTAAAAACACTTAAAACTTAAGAGAAAAAAAATTAGAAAAAAAACAGCCTATAGAATAATGGGCAAAAATGTGAACTGACAAGTCACCAAAAAGAAAATATACAAATCTCCTTAAATACATGAAAAGATGCAGATGCATGCACCTACTCATTTGTCATTAAAGAAACACAGGGAAGAGAATAAAGCCAAAACTAATGAGACTGACACGTGGAAGACAGGTGGCATGAAGTGGAAAGATAGAAGAAAGGGGTGGTGGAAATACCTTGTCTATGAGTGTGGTTTTTTAATATGGTTCTTATTTTTGAAACCATGTTAATGTTTCACATAACTCAATAAAATAACACTAAAATCAACAAGCAGGGGAATAAAGGAATTGAATCCTAAAATAAAATACAAAGAGTAATAAATGAACTAAACCATATTTCAAATGGATAATCTTATCACACCACAAAGTGTGGGCGGGGGAGGGGTGGAGGTCAAGAACTAACCCAAGTTAATTTGGGACATGGTATTTTAACTGTATCTCCTCGGCATAAGAACAAAAACAATGCTAAATTTTGAGAAGAGGAAGAGGTAGAAAAAATAAGAGAAGGAGAAGGAAGGGAAAAGAAAATAAAAATAAACCAAATATGGTAACATGTTAATATCTAAACAAAATTGATGATGGATATACGGGAGTCTTTTGTTCATTTCTTACTGCTTTTCTGTTAAGTCAAAATAAAAAGAGGAAAGAGCAAAAAGGGAAATTACATTAAACAGAAAATAAACGAGAGATCTGAAGAATTGCTCTTAAGGGAAAAAATACCTAGTCTAAACAAAAGTCTTGCCTATGCAGAACTGCTAAATAAAGACGATATCACAGAAAACATGTATCAGAATACCCCCAGCAATACTGTTCATAACAGCAAATAAGTGAGAACAGCCTACTGACAGTTGAATAGCTAAATGAGCTGTGGCATAATCATACATTAGAGTTTTTACATCAGTGAATGTAAAGAAACTATAAGTATATACAACAACACGGAGTCTTAGAAACATAAATTTGGGTAAAAAAAGTAAATGATAGGGAATTTACACAGTATTAAGCTATTTTTATAAGGCATATTAATAAACAAAACTCTTTGGAGATATACATACATATACAATAAACTACATCTTTACGAAAGTAAGGAAAACATAACACAAAATTTAAGACAGCAGTTCCCTTTGGAGGAAAGCATAGGGAAAGGGCAGAATAAGAGTACTAGAATTGCTAATATGCAGGTTATCAAATTAAATGGCAGATTCATGAGTGTAATTTTCAAATATAACCCAGAAAAAATCATTACATATGCCTAAAAATTTAACTCTGAAGACTTCTTGTTTCAATGCTCTTCCTGGTTGAAATACCCTCATGAGCTACATTATCCCACTGATCAAAACTTGGTCTGGGTAAGTAAGATAGGAAAAAGTCTAATTCACACTAAAGATAAATAGGGATGAATTAGTTCACTCAAATAAATTATGCCTTATTGAAAAGATGTCAAGACTCAGCAACAGACTAATAAACACAAGACTTGAAGGTACAAGCCTAACTGGCACCCTGCTAATCACAATATTTATTCCAGAAACAAAGAAAGTTGAACCTCAAATGCCTAGAATTTACATATGCTTTCAACTTATGAGGTATTGGTGGAAGTTTTAGAAATCTGTTTAACTTGATAATATGAATGCTTACTGAATATATCATAATTCACACCCTACTTCAAAAATAAAATGAGAAAACAAATGAGTAGTGCCATGAAAAGAGAACATATAAATGCATTACTCTCTAAGTGGAAACTAGATATTTTCAGTTAAGCCTCTAAAGCTTTTCACTAGGCTATAAATCACACAACTTCCCTGTATTTTAGGTGACTATCCAATAACAATAATTTACCCTAAAAAAAGCCACATTGGTAAATACTGTCCATACCTATAGACCAAAAATATTATTCGATAATAATGATGGTACACATTTTATGTATGCTTAGAAAATTACGAATTCCAATACGTAAAATATAATTATCTTTTTACCTAGCCAAGAAAATACAGCTGTTAAAGTTTCAAACTGCTACAGTATTGGTCTATTAAAAGGTTGACTAGTGTCAGTCTTCATGTTGAAAATCTTTATAAGATCAAGTATACCGAGCAAAATACCAAGCATTTTCCACATAAAAACTTGGCCAATTATTTTTAAGAAGTGAAAATCTTGTTTCTTTGGGTATTTTGTTTGTTTGATTGATTGCTTTTAAATCTTAAGCAAGAAAGAGTACAGACACAATTTGCTTCATTTCAAATGTGAAACCCTTGGTTTTCTAAGACAGAGAATACAAGCTCAGCATATACTCATGACTGTGATAAAGCTAATCAAAAGTGCCATGAATGGCAGTTCTTCCTCTTCCATTTTGTAACAGTAATCATCAAAGTGATTGGGCATATCATTTTTCATTGACAGACCTTTTCTAAAATACAAAAAAAAAAAAAAAAAAAGAGTCCACTACGCCAGAACACCACATAAGAAAAGGAGGACTAAGTTTCCAAATAGTATGCAATTTTTTTTCCAGTAATTCTGCCTGTGGTCAACTCTGTTTTGTTTACATAAGCATAATAACGCTTATAAAATCTAAACAAGAAACAGGTGTAAATGCTCATCCACTCTTAACTGTACCCAAAGAAATCTATTGATCTCCACTAATAGTTAATAATTCACAAAGAGAACACCAATAAAATGGTAATCGTTTTTACAACTTTAAACTTAAATAATATTTGTGGACTTTTTCATTCAGACATTCTTTAATCCAACCGAGGCTCCTCTCTTTCAACATCCTTTCACTTCACAGAGGCTGGTGATTACCTTACACAAACTGTCATCTCCCTGAAATCCTCTGATATCCTAATTTATTATCAGGTCTATGCATGAACCCACCTCTTCCAGTTCAGGGCTCATTGCTGAGACTCTACAATTCACTCATGTAAGGAAACCACTCAGTTATGGAAAACAAAAAATATGCAAAAGTTGAGGAATATCTAAATAATATATCTACATATGAAAGTTTGTTAGTAAATACAAAACAAGTGGATAGGTTTTTTTTTTAAGTGGCAGAAAACATTGCTTAGAAAAGTGTTACTTCTATCCAAGAAGGTTCTCTCCAAGAAATGCTCCCTTGATTTATTATTTAATGGATTTCAAGATATTACATATTATATCTAGGTTAGAGACTTAATGGAGAAATATATAATAGCTTTTAAAAGGCTAAGCTACAAGAACACAAGGAATAGATTTGATCACTTTCTTAATAAGAGTGATTACAAAATCCATGAAATTTCTACCAATATAGTTATTTTTAGTTACTCTCCGGAATATTCTGTAAATACAGCCTCCACCCTCTTTGAGGAATAACAGTGTGTTCCTAAAAGCTGTTTTGGCAACACCATACCCTGCAAATTATAATGAGCAGTTTTTTCAATTATACGGATGACTAAAAAACTATGTTTTACCTTATAAAAGAGACATACAGACAAAGAGTCCTCAAAATCCATCACTAGAATGTTGAACACAAATTCTTATCATATAAATAAGGCTTTTTGACCGGGGAAATTAAAAAATAATCTATTTAAATCCCCACTACTTCGTCATTATCATAGTAGGAAGAAAATGCCACAGCATCCAAAAAAGAAAAAAAAGAAACAAATTAATAAAATGCAGACAGTAGTATCTAATGACTCTAATAACTTTAAAAAATATGGAAAAAACTCTCAGAACCATAAATATATCTTTAAGCCAACTTACTATCTGAGATTTGTAATCTTTCAACTCTTGCTCACACAAAAGTGACCAAACACAGGCAAATTCTAAGCAATTTCCAAAGAGGAGGAAAAAAATATATATCACAATTTAAGTTAAAGCAATCTGTTAAACTGATAGGCTGAGGCAGTTTTTGACTCTCCAGTCTATGGAAGCTGGGTCCTTAAGGATTTCTTTTAGAAACCAAAAGCAAAGGCAAGCAAAATTAAACAAGTGAGGCTACATTAAACTAAAAAGCTTCTGTACAGCAAAGAAAACCACCAACAACATGACAAAGCAACCTATGAATGGGAGAAGATATTTGTAAGTCATATATCTGATAAGGGGTAATATCCAAAAATTATGAAGAATTCATACAACTCAACAGCAAAAAACAACAACAACAAAAACCAACCCAGTTTTAAAACGGGCAGTGAATATGAATATGTGTACATTTTTCCAAAGGAAATATACAGATGCCCAATAGGTAGATGAAAGGTACTGTACATTACTAATCACATGGAAAATGCAAATTAAAACCACAGTGATATATCACCCCACACCTCAAATGAACAGTAATACTAGAATGGCTATTACCAAAAAGACAAGAAATAACAAATACTGGCAAGAATGAACAGAAGGGAATCCTTGGGCACTGCTGGCAAGAATGTAAACTGATATATCTAATACGGAAAACAACATGGATGTTCCCCCCAAATTAAAAATAGAACTACCATATGATCCAGCAAATCCACTTCTCGGTATCTATCCAAAGAGTACAAACACTAACCTGAAATGATATATGCACCCCCATGTTCACTGCAGCATTATTTACAGCAGCCAGGCCACGGAAACAATCTAAGTGTCTGTCAGCAGATGAGAGGATGAAAGGGTAAATATGTGTGTATCCACCCATAAAAAAGAAGGAAATCTTGCTACCTATGACAACATCAATGGATCTTGAGGACATTATGCTATGTAAAATAAATCAGAGAAAGTCAATGCCATATGATCTCACAAACATATGCAATCTTTAAGAAAGAAAAAAAATGAGTTAACAGATACAGAGAACAAATGGTTGCCAAGGGTGGCGAGCAGGGAAAGTAAAGGAAGTTAAAAGGTATAAATTTCCAGTTATAAAATAAATTAGTCATAGGGATGTCATGTACAGCATAGTGACTAAAGTTAATAATACCAAATTACATATTTGAAAGTTGCTAACAGATCTTAAAAAATATTCATAAGTAAAAAAATAATCACATATGAATGTTAACTCAAAGTATTATAATGATCATTCTGCAATATTCAGGCATACATCATTTTATTGAGCTTTGCTTTATTCTACTTTGCTCACACTGCATTTTTTACAAATTCAAGGTTCATGGCCACACTGCATCAAGCAAGTCTATTGATGGCATTTTTCCAACAGCATTTGCTCACTTCATGTCTCTGTGATACATTTTGGTAACTCTCAAAATGTTTAACCTTTTTCATTATTATATTTGTTATGATAATCTGTGGTCACTGATCTACAATGTTAACTACCGTAATTGTTTTGGAGCACCACAAATTATGCCCATTTAATATAGCAAATTTAATAAATATATGTTGTCTGTTCTGACTGCTTCACCAACCAGCCATTTCCTCACCCTTCACCCTCTCCTCAGGCCTCCCTATTCCCTGAGACACAATACTGAAATCAGGCTGATTAATAACCCCACAATGGCCTCTAAGTGTTCAAGTGAAAGGAACAGTTGCACATCTCTCACCTTAACAGAAAGCTAGAAATGATTAAGCTTAGTCAGGAAGGCATGTCAAAAGCTGAGACAGGCTGAAATCTAAGCCTCTTGTACCAAATAATTAACCAACTTGTAAATGCAAAGGAAAATTTCTTGATAGAAAGTTTTACACCAGTGAACACACAAATGATAAGAGAGCAAAACATCCTTATTGCCGAAATGGAAAAAATTTTAGTAGTCTGGATAGAAGATCAAACCAACCACAACATTCTCTTAAGCCAAAGCCTAATCCAGGGCAAGGCCCTAACTCTTCAATTTTATGAAAGAGGAGAGAAGTGAAAAAGCTGCAGAAGAAAAGTGTGAAGCTAGCAGAGGTCGGTTTGTGAGGTTTCAGGAAAGGAGCCATCTCTGTAACATAAAGTACAAGGTAAAGCAGCAAGTGTTGATGCAGAAGCTACAACAAATTATCCAGAAGACTTGGCAAGGTAATTAATGAAGCTGGCTACATCAAACAACAGATTTTCACTGTAGATGCAACAGGATCCACACCTCTATTGTAAGAGGATGCCATCTAGGACTTTCATAGCTAGAGAGAACTCTATGCCAGGCGTCAAAGCTTCAAAGGACAGGCTGATTCTCTTTGTTAGTGGCTAATGCAACTGGTAACTTAAAGTTGAAACCAATACCCATTTAGCATTCCAAAAATTCTAGGACCCTTAAGAATTATGCTAAAATCTACTCTCCTATATTCTATCAATGGAAAAACAAAGCTTGGATGACAGCACATCTGTTTACAACATAGTTCACTGAATATTTGGGGCCCACTGTTAAGACCTACTGCTCAGAAAAAAAGATTCCTTTCAAAATATTACTGCTCACTGATAACATACCTAGTCACCCAAGAGCTCTGATAGACATGTACAATGAGATTCATGCTGTATTCATGCCTGCCAACAACATCCATTCTGCAGCCCATGGACCAAGGAGTAATTTTGACTTTCAAGTTTTATTATTTAAGAAATACACTGCATAAGGCTACAGCTGCTGTAAGTAGTGATTCCTCTGATGGATCTGGGCAAAGTTAATTCACCATTCTAGATGTCATTAACAATACATGTGATTCATGGAAAGAGATCAAAATACCAACATGAACAGGAGTTTGGGAGAAATAGATTCTAACCCTCATGGATGACTTTGAGGGGGTTAAATATTTCAGTGCAGGAAGTAATTGCAGGTGTGGCAGAAATAGCAAGAGAGCTAGAATTAGAAGTCGAGCCTGAAAATGTGACTGAATTTCTACAATCTCATGATAAAACTTTAACAGATGAGGAGCTGCTTCTTATTGATGAGCACAGAAAGTGTTTTTCTGAGATGGAATTTATTCATGGTGAAATGCTGTGTACATTGTTGAAATGACATGAAAAGATTTAACACATTACATCAACTTAGCTGATAAAGCAGTGGCAGGGTTTGAGAGGACTGACTCTAATTCTGAAGAAAGTTCTGTGGGTAAAATGCTATCAAACGGCATCCCATGCTACAAAGAATTCGTTCATGACATGATGAGTCAATCAGTATAGCCAACTTTACTGTTTTATTATCTTAAGAAATTGCCACAGCCATCCCACCCTACAGCAAATACCCCCCGATTCACTCATCAGCCATAAACACTGAGGCAAAACCTTCCCTACCAGCAAAAAGATTACATATGACTAGCTGAAAGCTCAGATGATAGTTAGCATTTTTTAGCAATAAAGATTTTTCAATTGGGGCACCTGAGTGGCTCAGTTGGTTAAGCATCCTACTCCTGATTTCAGCTCAGGTCATGTTCTCACAGTTAGTGAGACTGAACCCCGGATGGGGGTCAGGGGAGGCTGTCAGTTTCAAGCCCACCTGGGGCTGTCTCTCCTTTTATGTCCCTCCCCTGCTCATGCACGCACTCTCACAGTCTCTCTCAAAATAAATAAATAAATATTAAAAAAAGATTTTTAATTAAAGTATGTACTTTTTATAGACATAATTCTATTGCACACATAACAGAGTAAAAAGTATAATATAAACATAACTTTTATATGCACTGGGAAACCAAAGATTTCATGTGACTCTCTTTATTACAATATTCACTAAATTGTGGTGGTCTGGAACTGAACCCACAATATCTGCAAAGTATACTTGTATACAAATATCAAAGTATTATGTTGTACACCTAAAATGAATATAATGTTATGTGCCAAATATACATATGTAATTTTTTAACTCATTACAACATGATGAGATAGTTAAGGGAAAAAAGTGCTTGTGCTCTTTTTGCAACTGCTTTATTATCTATTTACTTATTCAAAGTATAGTTGAAGAGTTACCATTATAATCAAGACTATGAAAGATCTGCAGCCTTTTACATTGGAAAATTTACTCCAAGAATATCACATCAGTATTGAAATAATGAAAATAAATAAACAAATCCTTATCTAAAGTACTTAGTGCTTAGATATTACAGAAAGGCCTCCCATTGTTTGCAGAGTTAATATCACTGTTGGAACATCCCAAATATCAAAGAATTAAAATAGTAGTGTGCACCACATAATTGGTGTTTAATAAACCAATTTAGTCTTGAGAATTTATTTAGACATTTCATGGAAATATTTTAAATATTATATATTTTAAATATAACATAAAAGAGTAATTGTCCCAACAAAGGGTAAAATTTGACTCAGGGACATAAAAGGAATACATGGGAAAGATTTTATTCTATTCATACAATGAAGCAAATGAACCAAGAAAATGTTATAATCAGTCAAAGGAAAAGTGACAATAGCACAAATTTATGGTGAGTAAGGAATATTGAAATGAATTGCAATGGAAGTGAAAATTTTTTCCCCAAAGAGAGAAGGAAGTCAATCAAAACTCTATTAGACATCACAGAATTTGCATGTCTATCAATTACCTACAACATACGGAAAGCTATAAAATGTAAAATAGCTAAAAGTCAGTAAACAGGGATAGAATCAGATAACCCTGAGACCTCTGCGCAGTGTTAACAATGCTTAGTTTCATTTGAAAACATTCTTTTCTATATGACCAAAAAGAATAGCTCAAATTTCAGTTAAGCCAAGTGAAATAAAGGGGAGAGAATTGCCTCTGACTGAGTATATAGTTTGCATCAGGCATTGTAAAAGATACTGTGTGTCAACCAATTTGATCCTTACCCAAACTACCATTTTATAAATGAAGAACCTAAGACTAAAAGTTAGATCTCACAGTTAGATCAGAATACACGTCTGTTTGACTCCAAAGCTCACACCCTTCTTTCCACAATGATTAAAAAAACAATTTAAAATCATGTAAAGCTTTGCCATTTGTGTATATGCACATGCATGGAAGTGTGGGGGGGGGGGGTACAACAATGAGCAATACAAGACAAGGAAACAAAATATAAACCACCTAATAGTAAAAGCATAAAGTTAGAAATAAAGGAGAGATAAAAACTTAAGTATTTAATAAAACTAATGTTCTCAATGAAATGTATATTTAAATGATACCAACAACAGACATTACTATTCTGTTATTAAAAGTCTAAAAGAAAGAAAAACATGCCTGACTAGAACATACACAGTAATTTACAAATTCCAATTAAAAGAATAAAGTAAAAACAGCAGCTCTCAAATTCTTAACTATATCCTATTCCCAACAGAAAACAAAACTAATAATGGAAAACAAAACTAGTTTAAAGTTCACATCCGCCCTTCCAGTTAGTCAAATGGCAAAGGAAATGTAGTTACAGTATGGGAATATTAGCAAAATGCAAGTCACAATTACTTCTTCTTTCCTCTCTTTCATTAAGCCTTCAATGTAAAGCTTGCCACAATTTCTATTCTCTTTAAACTATGGAGATTATTTTCAATCTTTGCGTACTTTTTTTTCTTCAATTGCAGACTTCTCTTATTCTCTGAAAAGAGCTACTATTCTCACAATATTCTTCCCATATGCCCATGATGTTCTTGCTCTAAGTCTTTTTATAATGTATATTAATACGTTTGACTTAATCACATGTGTCTTAAAATTAAAATATTTTTTTTCTTTTCCTGTTACCTAAATCATAAAATAGAAATATACATAAACAAACTTCACAGCAACATATTGACAGGTATCAGTAGATCACGAAAAGAATTCTTATTTGCCAGAAGCTGACTCAGCCTCCTACAGTGAAATAAACAGCCCCATAATAACTTCAGAGTTCTTTAAAAAAAAAAAATGAGTATCATTGTACACAAATGAAACTGTTCACTTTAGAGTTTTGTGGTATTTTGCCCACATTTAAGTCTGAAGCATCTATACTAGCCAAATAGAGTGCTATATTTAAGAAAGTTAGCGAGCATCTACATGACTGTGTATATTTAAAACATGTATGTGGCTTTTATGAACATTTTAGTCATAACAGTTTTCAACAACAGCAGACCAACCTATTCATTTATCAACATGATGAAAATACTATTCTTAAAAAAATACTTAGCATGCCAACATATTCTTAAAGCTAGATAACTAAAGCCATCTACCATCAAACTAAAGTGGAGACTCTAAAGCAAAATTTGGGCCTACTATACATCATAAACTTCTTAACTCTGCTGGATGTCTTTTATATATTTGTATATATAGTCTGCAAGAGCCAGTTCCCAACTTTGAACAGAGGCAAATTTAATGAGAAAATAACTGCCTATGTCTAAGGACTCTTTGAAGAAAATGTGCCAAATTTCACAGGTTGATACAACATCCTACCTAGTACCTGTAATCAAGACAGCAGATATAAGAAATTTTACATTTTATAGTTAATGAGAACTAAAAACTTCAACTGGCTTGCCTAAATGATCCCGCTCAACAGTAACTGATTAAGATTATAATGGACCATTCTTGATTACTAATAGCAGTTCTTTCCCTACCTCCATAAGATAATACCATTTGGGTGAACATTCCCTGAAACTTTTCAAGTTTATGAAAACAGAGTTACATTTCAGAGATTAAAAATTTTGCTTCATTAGAGGCTATTTACAGGAAGAAATAATATTTGCTATTTCACAGGCAGTAGTAAAAACGCCAGGCGAAAGAAAGAAAGAAAGAAAAGAAGAACACATCATTTCAGAATAACCTACTTTTATTTAATCCTCATTGTCAACAATGCATAAAAGTGTGCTACTTTTGTCCCAGATTACACAATTCAAAAAAACTAAGTAAAGCCTAGCCATATTTGTGGAGATGGAGAAAGAATGACTGATAATCACTATTTCTATATATAGACATTAAGAACAAAAGGTATAATCACAAAGGGTAAAAGCCGGAGTGTTAAAAAAAAAAGTCCAGAAAACCTAATTTGCATCAGGCATCCTCAAAATCTGAGTCTGGTATAATTTTATCAAGAAAGCAAAACTTATCAGTATTCCACATATAACAACAAATATGTGCCTAGAAAATACTCTAAAATTTTGGGAGAAATGCCTGTCTCAGAAATAAATTTTCTACCACCAAAAAAAAAATAAAATGGGACACTTCTGTTAATTTAATTGTGAGTAGAGATGATCCTAGGTATTAAACGATTGTCTATGTTGAGAATAGACTGTTGTGGGCAAGGGCAGAAGATCTGTTTAGTATGCTTTTTCATTAAAACAGTCAAGAGATGATGGTGACTCAAACCAGGATAAGTGAGGAAGTTCCAAAAAATGACAAAATACTGTATGTATTATGAAAGAATAGGCAACAAGATTCCCTGATGGATTGGATGTAGTGCAGAAGATGAAAAAGAAGAATCAAGGATGACTCCAGCATTTTGATTAAGTGAATGAAAGGATGCAGTTGTCAACAATTGAAATGGAAAAGGCTGCTGCTGGGAAAAGGGGCAGAAAAGAAGGAGTTCAGATCTGGACTTTGTAGTACCCACATGAGGGTCTTTTATTTCCACCTAGACACTTGGGACTCTTAAAACTATCCTGGACTATAAGGGGCATCAGACTTTTGTAATATATAGGACAGAAACACAATATCCAAGCAATGTCAAAAGTTTCTTTTTCACAAGAAAAGTTCTAGCAGCAATAAAAGGGCTTAGTCTCTGACCTCAACCCAAGTCCCAGCTCATGTACAAGTAGACAAGGTCTTCACAGGTAAGGGTGAGGCTTGTCTTGGCTTAGAAGCCAGCCACAAGCTCGGTGGCTCTTGAAAACTTGAAACTCTTGAAACAACCTTATGGGCATTGCTACGAGGGTCTCAAAACAGACATGTTTAGTTACAAGAATTAACACACTCAGGAAAGTCCAAAACTATGCCTTCCAACCAAGTACATACAGCTCATTCACAGAGCTCCTAGACAAGACATAACTTATTTATCAGGGTCATTTTTTATCCATGAGCACTGTTGCCTGGTAACAAGGATGGCATTCCACTTCATCATGTTCTGGAGGGGAAAAGAACCAGAAGCTGTAACTCAAAAAGATGTATCCTTAGAGAAGGACATGTTAATTTAGAATGTCAAGGAGACATCCAAGTGAAAACAGTGGGGAACCTGTAGATTATATCTTTCTAAAGAGACTAGAGACTTAAATTTATTAACAATAGTAATCTTGGAAAGAAACAAACAATTGAAACAGTAACATGCAGCTTAACTACTTCTACCAAAGAGAGATTATCCAAATGTGCCTCTAAAGTGTTCCCAGCTAGTATACAGAAAAAAGAGCTTTCTTTACCCTACAAAGATATATCATTGCCAATATATAAACATTAATTTTCATGAAACAATGTGCCACATACATTTTAAATTTAAAAAATCTAAAGCAAAAATGGCAATAAAATAAAAATGAGGGGCACCTGGGTGGATCGGCCCGTTGAGCATCTGACTTCAGCTCAGGTCATGATCTCACAGTTTGTGAGTTCAGACCCCACATCAGGCTCGCTGCTGTCAGCCTGTCAGCGCAGGGCTCACTTCGTATCCTCTGTCCCCCTCCGTTTGCCCCTCCTCCGTTTGTGCTCTCCCCAAAAATAAATATTTAAAAAAATAAAAAATAGAAAAAATAAAAATGATATTTTGTAATCACAATGGAGTTTTAGAGTTATAAGCAATTCAGAATAATCTTGTAAGATTAGCAAAATTATCAATGATTCTACAACTTAATTCTTTCATATATTTCAGTTTCTATGATGAATAGCATCACTACTCCACAATGCTCCTTAAAATCATATAAATTAGAGGCGCCTGGGTGGCTCAGTCAGTTAAGCGTCCGACTTCGGCTCAGGTCATGATCTCCCAGTTCATGAGTTCAAGTCCTGCATCGGGTTCTGTGCTGACAGCTCAAAGCCTGGAGCCTGTTTTGGATTCTGTGTCTCCCTCTCTCTCTGTCCCTCCCCTGCTCATGCTCTGTCTCTGTCTCAAAAATAAACATTAAAATTTTTTTTAAAAATTCATATTAATTAGACTTAATTTGAAATAGAAAAACTGTTCGGTATTGACAGGATGATGGAAACCATCAAAGGTAAGAAAAACTTACCAACCTAATGGTAGCATGCAAGGCTTTACTTTATTCTTTGTAAATATTTTGAATATAGTTATTTTTCACTATTTTAGTTGTCTCCTACTTGTGCTACATATACATTTTTACCTTTAAAGTATGATATCATGAAGCCTCTTGCTATCTCCTAAAATTTATCTTTCAATTAAAAGGTTTACAACTCCTTTCTATACATACAGATTATATCATTTTTGACATTAAATTCGGGATGCTATAGGATAAGTCAAACAAAAGTATGTCCTTTCAGCAGCAATAGTCATCAGTTTTGAGAAACTTACAAAACTGCAATAACAGAAACAGGATTAACAGATTAGGTTAAAATAGTTTCTTTAATTACAACTTTACTTCCTGAACAATACCCTGGCTGAAAGCTACTTCTAATGGCAGAACTAAGGAGAAATTATATGATTATCATAAAATTTATAACAGATACACAGACATATACAAAAGAAAGTAAGAATAATGTGATTGTCTTCTGATGTGCCAACTTGGATGGGCTACAGTCACCAGTTTTTCAATGCATCACTAATCCAGGTGTTGCTGTGAAAGTATTTTGTATGATTAAAGCCCATAATCCATTGGCTTTCAGTAAGGGAGATCATACTAGATAATTCGTGTGGGACTGATTCAATCATTGAAAGGTCTCAAAAGCAGAGGTGAGGTTTTTTTTTTTTTTTTACTTGAGGAAATTCCACTTTGGGCTGCAGCTTCAAACTCTGCCTGACAGTTTAAACCTGCCCTTCTTGATGGCCTACCCAATGGATTTCAGACTTGCCTAGTCAGTCCCCAAAATCATGTAAAATTACCTTTCAATACTTGCAATATATCTCTCGATATATATCTACTACGGGTTCTGCTTCTCTGATTAAACCATGGATGATACAAATACCATGTCCACACAATATATAATACTCAAATATTCCCCAAAAGTGCTTAATGGATAAAAACCTTCCTGGGCCGCCTGAGTGGCTCAATCAGTTAAGCATCTGACTGACTCTTGACTTCAGGTCGAGTCATGATCTCAAAGTTTTTAAGATCGAGCCCCATGTCCGGCTGCAGGCTGACAGCACAGAGCCTGCTCAGGATTCTCTCTCTCTCCTCGTGGTCTCTGCCTCTCCCCTCTGCCTGCACGCATTCTCTTTCTCTCTGAATGAATGAATGAATGAATATTTTAAAAAAGAAAACCTTTCAATTTATTTATTTGGACCAAACAGAGCACTGCCAACAAACATCCCAATGCTTTAAATCCTTTCTTGAATAAAGTTATGAATAAATGAAAAAAGACAAACACAGACAGAAAAATGAGTAGTACAAATCTCCCAGCTTAAATAGAAAGCCATATTACATAGAATATCTTAATTGTTTTGTGGCTCTTCAATCATTAATTGGCAATTGTTTTTAACAGAAAGACGCTCATAAAGAAGTAGGAGTCATTAGCCTATTTATATGTTCTTTAAATCCAACATCCCAACCATAATCGTTATAGACATATGGATTTTAAAAAGAATTCTGTATTATCTATTATCCATCCAACATAAATGACATCTTGGAATAAGACAAAATATAATTACTTTATACACCTTATATGTTTTTATAACCAGTTTCTGGATGTGAAAGTAGTGTTTCAGCATGGATTAAATCATAAAACTCACAGCCAGAAGGTAATTTCAAATGAGAGATGTGTACAAGGAAAAAGTTAAGGACCTACTAGAAATAGTTGATGGAGCAGAAGAATGGGTAAGTAATATGAAAAATAAGTTAAAATGTTTTCTCTTCACACATAAGACCTAAAAACAGAATGCTTTCTGATACCTCTAAAATTCTTCTGTCCCTTATATTACATTAAATTTTAAAAGATTATCAAAATGTCCTCCTAAGATCTTCCAGTATTATCAAAATAAGAGCAAGACTCTTACTTAAATAGGTCAAATCCCAGAAAAAAAAGAGTCACATACTTTCTGTTCTGTTCTGTACACTAATTTTTTTTAATTTAAATCCAAGTTAGTTAATAAATAGTGTAATAATGATTTCAGGAGTAGAATTTAGTGACTCATCACTTACATATAACACCCAGTGCTCATCCCAACAAGTGCCCTCCTTAATGTCCATCACCCATTTAGCTCATTGCCCCAGCCACCTCCCCTCCAGTAACCCTCAGTTTGTTTTCTATATTTAAAAGTCTCTAATGGTTTGCCTCCCTCTCTGTTTTTATCTTATTTTTCCTTCCCTTCCCCTAAGTTCATCTGTTTTGCTTCTTAAATTCCACATTAGTGAAATCATATGGTATTTGTCTTTCTCTTACTGACTTATTTCACTTAACATAATACATTCTAGTTCCATCCACATTGTTGCAAACAGCAAGATGTCATTCTTGTTAATCACCCAATAATATTTCATCTATCTACCTATCTATCTATCCCACATCTTCTTTTCCATCCACCAGTCAAGGGACAATTGGGCCCTTCCCATAATTTAGCTACTGTTGATAGTGCTGCTATAAACAATGGGGTGCACGTTCCCCCCAAGAGTCAGCATTTTTGTACCCTTTGGATAAATACCTAGTAGTGCAACAGCTGGGTCGTAGGGTAGCTCTATTTTTAATTTTTTGAGCAACATCCATACTGTTCCTCAGAGTGGTTGCACCAGTTTGCATTCCCACCAGCAGTGCAAGAGGGTTCCCCTTTCTCCACATCCTCACCAACACCTGTTGTTTCCTGAGTTGTTAATTTTAGCCATTGTGACTTTAAAGGTGACAATATGCTCATATTATAATGCTTTCTGAGACAATGTTTTTTTCAAATTAAATATATTTGGAGATTTACTGTCTTTAAAGCACTTATTTTCATTCCCTCTGCTTATATTCCTGAGCAATTCTGATACAGAAGGTGGATAAAAATAAGCTCTTTACAAAGAATGATATGATGTACCATATTTTAGCCTAAGCCTAATTTTTTAGAATAGGAATAATTCAATACTACATTTTATCTATCTATCTATTTATATATATATATATATATATATATATATATATATATATATTTAGATAGAAAGAAGGGTGCCCCTGAGTGCAAGAATCATATCATGTGCTAGCACAGGGAGTGTTCACCCTCAGATAACTCTGAAAGTCTAAAAGGAGCTATGAATTTTCCTTTCCAGAAAGGTCCATATACTCATGCACACAGAATTTTGTATATAACTTGATGGGTTTCATACATGCCACATTTAGAAACTTCCTAAAAAGAGAATAAAAAGATAAGACAGTTTGCCACCCTAAGGATCACAGTGTAGTAAAGATACATGTAAACAAACTATTCTAATAGAAGATGTAGAAGATTAAGTGTAAGTACAAAGAAGGATTACCTCTTATCTTTATAAGAAAGGCTTCACAAAGGATGTGATCTCTAGATGGACTTAAAATAGGACATGTAGCTTGTGACATAAAGGAAAACCAAGAGAAAGGGGAAAATTAATATTTAAATAACATCAGCTCAGGCATATACAGTCATTTAACCTTTAATAGTATACACTATCACCTTTAATCATATATATATATTAAATATCTACCATATATATCAATGTAGAGCTATATAATGTAGGTTTTATAATATATATGTATATGTGCATATGTGTATTCACACTTAATCTTCAGGATACTTCATCTGAGCAGGTATTATGACCATTTTACAGATAAGGAAACAGGTACTGGAAAGGCTAATTAACTTGGCCAAGGTCACAGAGCTCTTCTTAATGGTGAAGCTGGGATTCATAGCCAAGTCTGTATAATTTTTACTGGTACTTTTTAGGCAAAGGGAAGAGCAAATGAACACTGTGTCAACTACACACTCAAAAAAGAAAAAGAAAAAAAGGGTATGGAGACATGAAACCACATAATATGTTAAGGGAACAGCAAGTTCTACAACATAATTGAAAAGTAAAAAGCTTAAAAGAAATATGGCGATTACACAGGCCCTAGTCAACTAGTTGTAACAAATTAAAAAAGAGAAAGAGAAAGAGAGACTTAGAAATAACAGTTTTCTGGCTGGTACACCTGGCTGAATACTGACTTTATTAAGGAGAAAAGAAGTATTGGAAGAGTGCAGGTTTAAAGCAGTAAAAAGGAGGATAAGATTAGATATGTTGACTTTAAGGTACCTAAGAGAAAAGCCAGGTAGAAAGAGCCAGAGGGCAGCTGAAAATTTAAGTCTGAAGTTCTGAAGAAGGGCAAGAGTAAAAGCACAAACCTAAATATCCTCAATTAAAAGATTTCATCAGTGAAAAAATAAAAGGGTCAAGGACAGAACCCTAGAAAACAATTTTAAGAGGAAGGGAGAAAGATGATAATGAAGTGAAGAATCCAAAAGTAAGAATTAGAGACGTAGAAAAAAAAATACAAGAGTATGCACTGGCATAACCATCAACCTAAAAAAGATGAGCTAACAGAATCAAATACCACAGATAAAACAAAACAGTAATTAATAGAAAAGAAACATCATTTCCATATTTGGCAGGAATTGAGGAGGTTAAAAAAGTGACTGAAGAAAGCTCAGTGGAGAAAGAGACATGTAAACCAAGCCTTGAAAAAAGGGTGTGACTTGAACATGCAGGAGTGGAGAATATTCCAGCTGGAGAACAAAAGGAGAAAAAGCAGAGGTAGGGACAACTAGAAACATTTGCTGGCAAGGGCAAGTAAATTCAGTTTTACTGGACCACTGGTATGTCAAGGGTAATACTGAGTGAAAAGTCAACATAGTTAGGCCATTAGCAGATAAGAGTGGATTGGGAAAATCAGACAAAAGAGCTTAGGGGTTTTGAACTCCACTATATAAAGACTATTCTGGAAACCATGTACAGTATGAATTAGGAGAAAAGGAGTCAGTCAAGATAGTATTTGTAATAATTCATGTGAGATATTATATATATCTGAACTAGTTTGACAGAAGTGAAAACGAAGAGGAGGCTGATGCACTAAACAAAAGAATGAGACCACGAGTACTGACCAACATAATTGCATTCAGCTTCTTCTAAGGCTAAACATCAGGAATAATTAAAAACCAAGGTCACTTCCAGACAAAGAATTTGATATACCAAAAATGATTAACTAACCCCATTTAAAATATCTAACTTAATTTGCATAGTATCTATAGAACTCACGATGAATATTAGAAATTCCCTTTATCCTAATAAGTCACTTATACATCTCTAAAATATTAATTACTTTTAAAATGATGAGTTTTGGGGAACCTGGGTGGCTCAGTCGGTTAAGCATCCGACTCTTCGTTTCAGCTCAAGTCATGATCTCATGGTCCTGGTATGGAGCCCTTCATTAAGCTCATGCTGGGCATGGAGCCTGCTTAGGATTCTCTCTCTCCCTCTACCCCTCCCCAGCTCGCATGTGTTCTGTCTCAAAAACAATTTAAGGGGGCATCTGGGTGGCTCAGTCTGTTAAGCGTCAGACTTCACCTCAGGTCATGATCTAACGGTCTGTGAGTTCGAGTCCCACGTTGGGCTCTGTGCTGACAGCTCAGAGCCTGGAGCCTGCTAGGGATTCTGTGTCTCCCTCTCTCTCTGCCCCTCCTCTGCTCATGCTCTGTCTCTCTCTCTCTCTCAAAAATAAATAAACATTAACATTTTTTTATTTAAAAAATAAGTTAAAAAGATGAGTTTGTAGCTTATTCTGATAAAAATGTTTTAATATAAGGACTTTTCAGTTCCAAAACATTTATTAATTTTAATGTTCACCTTACATGGTTTTACATAGAAATGTTTATGTTTTTTACCAAATCTGTAAATACACCACTATAAACTATGAGATAATGAAAGTTTCAGTTAGCCTTTAGGAAAACTAACAACACATCACTGAAATTTAATTTCCCATTAATCTTAGCAGGTAAGTAAAATGTAATTATAAAATTAAAAGTCTAAAATCAAAAAGCTGAAATTTCTCAGAGCGCCTGGGTGGCTCAGTCAGTTAGGTGTCTGACTTCGGCTCAGGCATGATCTCACAGTTCGTGGGTTCGAGCCCCGGGTCAGGCTCTGTGCTGGCAGCTCGGAGTCTGGAGCCTGCTTTGGATTCTATCTCCCTTTCTCTTTGTCCCTCCACCACTTGTGCTCTGTCTCTCTCTGCCTATCAAAAATGAATAAACACTAAAAAAATTTTTTTAAAGCTGAAATTTCTCTAAATTATATACATAATAACTATATATTAACCCATAAAAAATACTTACATAAATTTCAACCGACAAATTCAAAAGAGTTTACAATATGGATCCTGTCACATTAGATTGTTTGGGGTTTTTTTTTTTGGTAATCTACAAAGAAGTCTTAACTAATATTTGCAATAAGCAAAGCAATGAAGAGCTTTTCCAACTAAATCTAACCAGTTAAACATCCATACTTCCAGACCTACAAAAACACTGTGCTTCTATGAAAACTTTAAAATTCTGTCTCCCCAAGAAACTGAGACTTAATTCAGACTCAAAAACCTAAGCACTCTGAATAAGGCAAAAATTAAAACCTGTCAAGACAAGCTGTTTACCACTTCATGGGCTATACACAGAACTATATACAATGTGTACACAGAAACATAAAAATGTGAACTACTTTCCAGAAGTAAACAATTCATCAATTCATATCCTTCCCATCAGGAGAAAAAAGACAACTAATTATTTCTGCTATACACTTGTGAAGTGCGATTGTCTCTTTAGTTCACTTTAACCATAAAAGACCCCAGGAAATAAATATACTTCTTTGGTTTACACCCAATGAATCCAAAATGACATCAGGTTTAAACTCCAAACACTACTATCATGACCAACAATGCCTTTTCTTTCTAAAGAAATATACATCAAAAATTATAAGAATTATATATATATATTTATGTATGTATGTATGTAATATTCAGTTAGTGTAAAGACACCAAATATTCTTAAAGATAATCAAGGGATATAAATTTATAATTTACATATTTCATGGATGTAAGAAAAAAAGATTTTTTTAAAGTTTATTTATTTATTTTGAGAGAGACTGAGAGAGTGTGAGCAGGGGAGGGTCAGAGAGAGAGAGAGAGAGAGAGAGATGGAATCTCAAACTGATTGCACACTGTCAGAGCACAGGCTGACACAGGGCTTGAGCCCAGGAAAGTATGAGATCATGACCTGAGCCAAAATCAAGTTTGACGCTTAACCAACTAAGCCACCCAGGCACCCCAAAAAGACTTTTTTTTTTTAACGTTTATTCATTTTTTAGAGAGAGATAGCCCATGTGAGCTGGGGAGGGGCAGAGAGACAAAGAGACAGAGAATCCAAAGCAGGCCCTGCGCTGACAGCAGAAAGTCCGAGTCAGGGCTCAAACTCCTGAACCATGAGATCGTGACCTGAGTCGAAGTTGGACGCTCGATCAACTGAGCCACCCAGGTGCTCCGGAAAAAAAAAAAAAGACTTTTAATATAAGCACATTTGACATCATCATATTTAATTAAATCATAGAAAGTAAATTAGTAGTGATGTACAAGACTCTGAAATAATTAAAATACACAATATTATTAGCAGTAGACACATACTAATTATCAGAATCTAGCAAACAAGAGCCCATAAGCTTAAGTTTTCATGTCAGTACTTTTTTTACCTTAAATGAAATTAATGAAAACCAGTCATCAAAGAAGTAGGTTCTATAGGTAAAGAGTTTTTTTATTTAAAAATAAAAACGTTTCTTTTTCAAAAAGTATAAGAGAGTAGGTACCTGGCTAACCCATCCATAGAAAGCAATTAGAAGTAAAGAGTAATATTTTTTAAATATCAACTTAACCGCATATCTTGAAAAATAGAAATACTCAGGCAAAAACTGAGTAAATTATGTAACAAAAAGATATAAGCAAGTTTTGCCTTGAAGACTTTTGCCAAGCTTGTAAAAGTTAGCTTTGTTTTTCAAGACCTTAAAAGGGGACAAAAATAAAGTTCAGGACCCCACTCAAGGGCCCTGCCCCACAAATCTGGGACCTCAAAGGACTACATTCTCATGGTAACAGTGAACTAAAAATAAGTACCCATCCTCGAACACAACAAAGAAGGTAGCCCGTATCTAACAATGAAATGGATCAGAGAAAGGAGAGGACAGAAGATGGTGGGAGAAGGAGCGGGAGGGGGAAAGAAGATCAAAAGGGAAGAAATGGGAAAGAAAAGGGAAAAAATGGGAAAGGAAAGGGGGGAGGAAAGAAGGGAAGAAGAGAAGGAGATGAAGAATAGGGTGGGAGAGAGAAAGAGAAAAAAAAAGAAATTATAAACTCATGGATAGGTTTCACATCAGCTTAGACAATGATGAAGAAAGAATTAGTGCAATGAAAGATAGATCTGTAATTGCTCAGACTGTGAAAAAGAGGTTACGTAACAGACATGGAGATAGGGTAAAAAAAGAAAATTGCCATTTATCTAATTTTAGACTTCCAAAAGAAGAGGAGAGAGAGAATGAAGCAAAACAAATATTTAAAGAAGTAATGGCTGAGAGTTTTCTAGAAATGATACAATTTTCCATTAAGTGATTTGTAAGGCTTCTTGAATCCACAGTTTCGACCCAAAGCACCCTAAGCAAGGTAAATAAAACAGAGCCCTACCTGCTATAGCACAGCGAACCTAGAGAACACCAATTACAAAAGGGTAAATCATGAAGGTAGGCATAAAGAAAATACCAATTAACTTCAAAGAAACAAAACTTAATGGGCCCAATTAATTTCTCAAGAACAATTAAGGAAATCAGAAGACAGAGGGGTAATAATCGCATTGTGCAGGGGGGAAAAATGACTTCAATTTAGAACTATCTAGGTGAAACTATCTAATAAGAACAAGGACAAGCACTTCCAAATATATATATACTGAGAGTTCACCACCAATGTACCCTCTATGGAAAATTCTCAAAGATGAACTTTAAGCAGAAGGAAAGTGATCTGTGATGCAGCGTCTAAGTTGCAAAAAGAAATAAAGAAAAATAGTAAATATGCGGGTAAATCTAATATACTTGGTATAGACACTAATACTAGTAACAATGCTTTGTGGAGTTAAATAAATATTATGTATTAATATGTATGCAAATTCTGGGTAATAGATATGTAAAAAATAGTTGGCAACAATAGCATAATGACCAGACAGAAAATTATTGGAGTTCAGATTCCACAGTCCTTATATTTTTCAAGAGGAAAATAAAAACACTTATTTGCTTCAGGGTTAGTATGTTAAGAATGCTTGTTAAAATTTCTAGGGAAACCACCAAAAGAAGCAAAGCAGAGTACATAATTTCCAAACTGGTAGGGCAGGAGAAAAAGGAAATAGGAAAATCAATTCAAAAAAGCTAAAAAAGAAAAGGAAGAAACATAAAATAGCCTTATACATAGAAAGCCAAAACTACAATGGTAGAAAAAAGAACCACATGTGTACATCAGTAATCAAATTAAAACACATATGGAAAAATATTCCAATTCAAAAACAAGGACTATCAGACTGGGTAAACTAACAAAAATCTAGCTTTAAGCTCTTTATGAATGATATATATAAATGTAAGAATGCAATAAGGTTGAAAAACAGAAGAATAGAAAAAGATATACCAGTTGAATTCTAATCAAAATAAAGCTGCTATATTTATTATCAAACAAAGTAGGTCCGGGGGACAAAAAAAATTCTAGAGATATAGAAAGATCACTACAAAATGATAAAAGCTCAATATACCAAAACGATACTGCAAATATGAATGCACCTAGTAACATAATCTTGAGACAAAGCAAAAAGTTACACAACTTCAAAAAGAAGTTTAGAAATCCACCATCAGAAGAGATTATAATACTTGTATAATTTAATTTTTATATAAAATATGTGCATTCTGCAATTGTCAAATCTAGACAGGTCCAGTGAAGCAATGCTTCCCAATGTGCATAGGCATCATCTGGAGATCTTGCTAAAATGCAGATTCTGGAATGGCAGGTGAGGAGCAGAGCCTGAGCCTGTATTTTTAACAAGCTCCCAGAGGATGTCAATGCCGCTGATCCTCTGACAGCACTTTGTTCCAGACAAAGTCTCATTAAATTACAAATAATTTTTATTAAACTACTTTCTCTAGCCATAAAGCAATCAAGTTAAGAAATAATGACAATAAAAATAACCAGAAAACTCCCATAAAATAACTGAAGAATCAGGGGTGCCTGGGTGGTGCAGTTAGCTGAACATCTAACTAGATTTCAGCTCAGGTCATGATCCTAGGGTTATAGGATCGAGCCTCATGTCAGGCTCCATGCTGAGTGTAGAGCCTGCTTACATTCTCTCTCTCCCTATGCCTCCCTCCCCCAGCTCGTGCTCTTTGTCTCGAAAATAAAAATTAATTAATTAGTTAAAATAATTGAAAGATCAGTTCTTTCTGAGTATTTGAAAACACTTATAACTGAAGGACTTTTTAAATAACAAAATTGGCACAATGTAGCTAAAGTAATAATCAGAGTGGAAAGAAAGCCTTAAATGTTAATATTTGACAAAACTTCTCTATTTCAATTTTCTTGTAGTCTGCTGTTAAACTACCACTCATCTGTACTCCACTTAACAAATGTTAATTGAATAGTCACAGCATTTTCTATTTTGTTAGTTCTCCACTGTTTCCCATATAGTTGGTACACAATAAATACTTATTGAATAGAAAGAAAAATGAATGAAAAAAATGGTAGAAGTAATAGTCTCACCCCTTAACTTCAAACAGGATCCTAAACAAGAAGAGGCCTGTCCATCTTTAAAAATTCAGGAGAAATAAAATTTACAAATTTTAACAAACATATTTCCACCAAAGCAAAGTACTTGTGTTTAGATTATAAGACCAAGAATTTAAAATACTTTAATATTGTTCCTCTAGGAACCTAATGGATTGATAAGTCCAATAAATGTTTATTTACTAGACGAACAATTCTATCAGCAACACTTTTTTATGTTTTAATTGCTGCATGCTCACACAATGTAAAGGGAATGGTTGAAAAAGAAAAGTAACAGATTTATTGGCTAAAGAGTTCCTTAATAACCAAACTGCATGTAACATTTGATTACAGCATTTGTCACCACTCTTATGTCAGCCAAATTAAATTAAAATATCCATCCAAGTTAGCTAAATTATCTCTTACCCACATTCCTATATTCTGACTTTAGACTTGACAGATACAAAATGATCAGAACAGTCATGTCAGACAAGCTTTCTATAGTCAAAATTTCTACAGGATTATGATTAAGTAAAACTTTCACTATTTATTTACATTTCTAAAGTATATCCCTAATCTTTCTGTTCCAATTTCTAACTATTTTAAGCAGGCTCTATGTTGTTGGTCCTAAAATTACTTGGCCATTATTAAAGGTTCATAATCCAAAACAATCCATCTAAGGAGGTACACAATAAAACTAACCTTTATCATATTCAAGAAAGTAAACTTCAAAAACTTATTATAACTTAAATGAAGATTTTCTCAATGAAATTATTAAAAATGATTTTGTCTTCACCTAATCAATGTTTTCATGGTAAAAAAAAAGTCTTAGTACATATTGGCTATAAGGCTCTATCGTAATGTAAATTAATTATAGAAATCAGGGTGGATTAATAAAGACTTTGATTAGGCACAATAGCAATGCCCAAATTATACACTATTTTATAACTGCAGTTAGTTTACATGATATATCAAGAGAACATCCTAATAAGAAGTCAATGCTTAGTACTCAATGTAGAGATTACATCAAAATATTCAGAGGAATATCATGATAGTCAAAATTATAACCTCCAAAATTTTAGTCAACTGTTCTATACTCCAATATTCAGGAATCCACAAAAATGAAAAAATTCTAAACACTTCTAAATTTTAAAATGAAATTCCACAATCGCCAATATTTACTGAGTACTCACTGTGCCCTCACCATCTAGGTGTCACTTTAATAAAAGAGGAAAGGGAGGAAGAGTAGTTGCAGGGAAAAAGCTGCTGAAGTCATCTAGAAAGGACACAATGGTGGCTCCGACTGGTGCAGTAACAAGGGAAGCAGACAGCCGTGAAAATATGCCCGTATTTGATAAAACTTGGAACCTACAGAATTTGCTGATGGATATGATCGTGGAATAAAGAACCACAAAGAGGGAACAGGAGGAGAAAAGGATTGGAAGACTCAAAAATCTCATGGAATCATGGTACTCCCCAAAGAGGAAACACCAGAAAGGCAATGTCTGCAAAAAATAGTATTGAGAGTAAGACAGACACACTGTTTGAGACAATCAAATACCCAACCATCAAAACGAAGAAGAAAGTGCCAGAAAACTCAACCTGGCTGAGCAAAACGATTGCGGCTCCTTTAAAATCCTCATGAGCAACAATACCATTCATTAGAGACACCAGTCCAGAGACATCAAACTATGTGTGCGCAGCACAGGTCAGAGTCCTTGGTTGTGCTGATTCTACTGTCCTGTCAGTCTCCATGTTCCTGCAGGCCCCATCCATCTGGGCCACCTGAGAATTCCCAAAATAGAAGAACTTACTGTTTCTAGCTATAGCTAGGGCTAGGAGTCCAAAACAAGAATCTCAGGGGCAAAGGGAAAGAGGGGGAGAATGAGTGAGTGACACAAGCAGCTGTTAGTTTCAGATCTGGCCTTGGCCTCTCATCTCCATACCAGAGACTTTAGGTCAAACTAGCCTCCCATTGCACTACTCATCCACAGCCCCTATATCTAAGGTCTACTCCCTGTTCCCTATCCCATGCCAGCCAAGAGTGAACAGGATGATGACTACTGCCCTTACAAGATTCAGACATGGTGCTCACTCGGAACAAGTCCTAGGCTTGGCTTCCTACACAATACATGTAGCTCGCATTCTCAAGAAGAACGAGAATCCCAAAATTCTTGTTCCAAAAGGAGGCTGATCATCTAAACTTCACAGATTCCAGAACTAGGATCAGAAATTATAGAAAAGTTTGTCAGTTGAGACCTCTGACTGATCCCTTAAAGATACTCTAAGGGCAGTATATATGTTCATGAGATTCTTCCATGTTGTTATATGTTATATGTTGTTATATGTTATATGTACATACATATGTATATAGAGAGAGTTTGTTAGTTTTCCAAGTGTATAGTGTTCTGTTTTATAAATATACCCCAAAATATTAAACCTTCTACTTTCAACTGACATTTGGGTTGTTTCTAGTTTGGAGCTATTATAATCAAGTTCTAATATTTTACACATAAAAAACAGAATGTGACATCTAAACACCATTTCAACCTACCATGCTACCATTAATTTGTCCATGATCAGCTAAAGATTTTGTTTTCAAAGGACTCATGAATTTAACATCACCTTCAACATGGCGAATGTTTAGTCATGTGTGACAATATAAATATAAAATTTGACATTATTTAGAGTTAAAAAACAAGTATGCTAATTGCTCGTATTAGTAGTGAACTATGTGTTAATTTTAAATAGCCTTCCCATTAACTCACAGAAACAATATAAACTATCACCCACATTAAAACAGAATACATACAAGAATATTCACTGCATTCCTTTTTCTGAATTTGTATCGGGATCTTCCTCCAGAAATAATCCTGAATATGGGAACACAATACAGAATGGGATTCTTTCAAGCTTCCAAACACCTCAATAAATGGATACTTCTATAAAATAAGTCTCACTAAAATATTAAATGAGAAGAGAAAAAGAAAAACAAATTAATAGGAAAAGTCAAGGGGAAAAAATGCAAGAACATCAGGAAACTGGGAGGAAAATGACTAGTTACATGAATGCTGGTATACCCATGAAAAAGAGTGCTGTGCAACTCTTCAAATGAATTAAGAAGATCTCGAAGTATTCCAGTAAAAAGATCTCCAAGTTACTGTTGGAAAACAAGCAAGAGGTGTTAGTTTATAAACAGTACAAGGTCATCTTTGTAAAAAGAAGAGGAAGAGACATTCATGTTTTTGTTCCCCTGTAAAATATCTGAAGGGCTACAAAAGAAAATGTGAAACAAGTTATATCAAGGGAGTAGGACTACAGGACAAGGATAGAAAAGAAACTTTCACTGTAAAATTTTAATTTCATTTCCCATTTCTTTCATGCCTTTATGCTACTACATATGTGTGCATAATGCCTGCCTGTCAAAAACAATAAAGAGTGTATTTTCTGAGACCAAAGAAACATAAGTAAGAAAGACAGCTAAACAGAAATTTATAAATTGGTATGAGAGCACCAAGCAATGATTCCTACTCTTATTGAGTCAAGAAGAGCTTAAAAATTTTTTTGGCTAATTCAGGATTATGATGATAAAGAGTCAGAGTACTATCTTCATCTTATAGAAAAAAGATATGCTGCCAAACTTCATTTCTCAGTAATACAAGAAAATCCCTACAAAGCTCTATTTAAAAAAATTTTAATGTACTCTATAGCATCCTAAAAATCAAACCACTGTCTTTAAAAAGCAAGTTCAGAATTAGAACACATAAAGATTGTTCCATAAAATATTGTAAAATTCAGTTTAAATAGTACCTGATATTAAAACACATAGAAAAAAACACGTTTCTCCTAAATATGATAGTTTTTCATATTAATATTTCTGTTCCATGTTGATAGCTATTTATAGAGTAAATGTAATTTATGAGAGTAGTGCTGTGTCACTAGGACCATGCAGTTAAAACCAGGCACCATGATTCATCTCATGGCAGCTTCTCATATTACAGAAAAAAATGAAACAATAAACTTGGAACTCAAAATCTGGAAGAATACTTAAATATCATCTAGTTCTTCAATTTATAGATTAAATAATTGAGTTTCAGAGAAGTCATACAGTTAGTTGAAGGCAAAGCCAGTACTCCTCACTCCACAGAGTTATTTGACTCTAAACCACACTATAAACCCAATCTTCAAAGTCAGAACAAATATCATTGATATATTCCCTACTATATGTATTAATAAAGATAGTAACTCCCATAAATTACTGAAAACCCACATGAAAACTAATATTAAATGTATAATAATAACTCATAGCTTCATAGAAGTCATCATCTTAGTTATCATTTATAAAAACTGGCTCCAGAATAAAAGAAAGTGAGTTAATAACCTGGGAGGTAAGAAGAAAACACATAAGGTAGCAAAATGAAGCTATCTGGTAATCATCCATTCAAATAATCTGTATAAAGCTGCTACAAAATTATTATACCTACAGTGGAAATCCAGCTTACGTCCTGGCAAAAAAAAAAAAAAAAAAAAAAAAGTCTAATTGGATACAAAGTTGAAGGGATGGGAAATTTTTAAACATTACCCATAGTGTCTATTATAATACAGGTATTTGAATGTAAGTCACTTTAAAGATTTACCTGAGATATATATCAGGCCAAAGAATTCAGTTAATGTTTACTATAACTATGTAAAAACCACAGATTATTCCGAAGAAAAAAATCACAACAATGTTTTCTCAAACAAAAATGTGTGGACTCAGGTTTTGAGCTCTTGTAGATGTGTAACACAGATTCTACTGGAAAAACAGGGTTAGCAAGAAGAGTAATGGGATATTAATAAAATGACCGATTTGTTGTCCTAGGTTTTCCTGGCCAGGAGAATGGAGAATGGAAAAATTGAACCATGAAATCAAAAAGGCATCTGTCTTCCAGGTTTCTCTCTGCCAATGTCTTGGGAAAAATGTTTGAACTTTCCTGTTGGCTTTGTATGCAAATAGCTCCAGATGCAAAGTGAACCACATCTAAGTTATTTGGTTCAACATCTGCTGGTCCAATTCCCATTACTCCTTCTAAAGGGTCGGCTTGTGACAGACAGTTTAGTTTGCCCTCTATATAAGTTGTTTTGAAGGAGCTAATTTGGATTAAAGTATCTATCTAGACCACTTGTTTTTCCCTTTGATGGTCAATGCATTCTAATGTGGTTCTGTGTAGTGCTTCAAGGAACTTAGAAACATATTGGAAAGGACAGTATTCAAGGTTTTGCCTCCCACCTCGCCTTCTAGACAATTTATATTTCTACAGTTAAAAGTAAAAAGTGAGCAGTCATTTGTCTCTAAAACAGCACCACCCACACTGTACACAATGGCAACATGACAACACTTTCTGACCGAATACTTTTTTCATGAAACCTCTATCAAATATTTGAAGCTAAAGTTATTGATAAAAGCACTTGCCAATACTAACAATGCACTTCATGAAACCTTCAGTCATTTGAGCTGACAATTTTCATATGGCATCACTGAAAATGGAATAAGGTCCACAGTACACAGCACTTAGCGTCTGATACACAGCATACTTTGAAATATTTGATAAAATGAGTGAATTAGTGAACAAATGAACAAACCAAAAACTAAACAATCAATTTAGTAAATCCCATCGATCCTGAAACTTTCAATCTGCTGCAATCGGAAACCAATCAGAAAGCAATCAGAAAACATACTGAACCCAAACTAAGACTAACAGTCTAATGATCTTAGAACTTGTAAGATCAAGTAAAAAGAAAGTCCTCCTTTAGAAAGGTATGGTAGGAAGGACAAATTGAATTGAAAGGTAAAAATGAGGAAAAGAGAATAAATTAGAATATCCATCCATATATGTATGTCTATATTCTGATGTATATATATACATATATATACACACATTATATATACACACATATATGGGGGTGTATGTGTGTGTGTGCGTGTGCGTGTGCATCAGAAGATAAACATTCATTTAGAAAAGGTAGATTCCTAAAAAGTAGAGCACTAGTAGAGTGCCTGGGTGGCTCAATCGGTTAAACGTCTCACTTCATCTCAGGTCATGATCTCACAGTCGTAAGTTTGAGCCCCACATCGAGATCTGTGCTGACAGTGCAGAGCCTGGAACCTGCTTCAGATTCTGTGTCTCCCTCTCTCTCTGCACCCCCACTGCTTGCCCTCTGTCTCTCTCCGTCTCAAAAATAAACATTAAGAAAAAAATTTTTTAAAAACACAGAGCACTACCAGTCTTATACAAATTTATAAAAGACACTTGAAAATGATTTCAAAAAAAACAAGATTTCTTTGCCCTAATAAAAGAAAAAACTCTTATTCTACAAAATATAGTTCTATAAGTTGTTAACTCAAAAACTTTCTGATATTATATACTATGCAGAATCTGGAAAGGTTTTCCTTTGGAAAATGCTTAGAACACAAGAGAAAAAGAAAATAAAAGAACTGGATACTATTATTACTTCTAGAACCTAAATTTTGTAACTAAAATTTAGTCTAACTTCTACTGTCCTTGACTGTTATCTGCTAACACACAGTAGGACCAGACAAGAAATCAGGAAAACAACAACAACAACAACAAACCACTAGCAAAATAGCGATTCTCTCTTTCTGCAAATCTGTGACTACTCTTATTGTGTCTATACCTTATTTTGAAAGAAAACTGAGATTCAAGTAAACAGACAGGAGATGAGGGAAGTTATGACAATCAGAGCAATGGCAAAGTGATAATAGACATCATCCAGAGACAAAATGTAGATCAAAGTCAGGCCTTAGGCCACAAGCCTAACTATTCAAAAAGAATAACCATTGGGGCGCCTGGGTGGCTCAGTTGGTTAAGTGGCTGGCTTCGGCTTAGGTCATCATCTCACAGTTTGTGAGTTCGAGCCCCGCGTCAGGGTCTGTGCTAACAGCTCAGAGCCTGGAGCCTGCTTCAGATTCTGTGTCTCTTCTGTCTCTGCCCCTCCCCTGGGGCTCTCTCACGCTCTATCGCTCTCTCAAAAATAAGTAAACATTAAAAAAAAAAAGAATAACCATGGAAGATAAGCTAGAAGGAAAGGCTATGAAATAGGAAAATGCTTGATAAAAGCAACTCTTCTCATTGAGTACCTTTCACTAAAACAAAGTAATAATTACCACACTTTTACTGACCATAAAGGCAGGAAGAAAAGGAGATTGATAACCTCAAATTCACTCGTCTCTTGTATTCTCCAACTCCCATGATGATGGAAGTGTGGAGACACATTTTACAGGTTAAATGCCGTACCCTGATGAGATATGGACTTAGAGGTAACAGTTTGTATACAGAACTAACATGTGCATTTCATTTATTCTCACTGGCAATTTTTTAATATCATCATCAGCTCTGCACAGAAACTAGCATTTTACAAAGTCCCACTGTGTAAATGATCCTAATGGTAAGTGAGATGCATGTTTTGAGGTACTTCGATTCATTAACAGTATTGTAAGCTATAAACAGACACTGTTTATACGATAAGTTAATTATCCCAGTTGCTATTATGAAATCATCCTCCAACTAAATGCCAGCCCTGAAGCAAGATAATCATTAGTCACACTAAGCTTATTACATTCTTTACTTAAAATCTTTTATCCTAACCCCAAAAAGGAAAATTTCTACTCTCCCCCCAAGTACTTTAAAAACTTAAACCAAATGTTTCTGAGTAATCTTCTTGGATTTTAAGCTGTGGTAAAACTTGGTTAATATTCATCTCTTTTAAAAATACCTTTCCTATAGATTATAGACTGTTAGGGTGTAGGTAGAAAACCAGACAAAAGGAGAATATTAGTCTTTTCTTAAACCGAAAAGAATCTACTTCAGATCTCTTAAAGCTTCCTATTTCTCTAGACTTTAGTATGGAAATGATTAAACTATTACACTAATTAGGTTGTTCAGATCACTCTTGTATAAACAACTTCTGGATACCTGAATCGGAAGCAAATACCACCAGCAAGCAGAGGAAGAGAACCCATCTTCAACAAAAGAGAAAGATTCCTTTCTCTGAGCATCTAGCATGCCTTAACTTCAGCTTGTGGCCAGGTTTGTTTACCTCCACTTCTGCCAGTCACCGAGGAAATTCAGAAAGATTTCTGATCTGACTTTTTAAGGGAGTGAGGGAGAAACTGTGTGTATGTGTGTGTGTGTGTGTGTGTGTGTGTGTGTACGCATGCACACACTAAAGGAATTGTTCTTTAATTCTATTATGCTTTGAGGACCTGACCTACAAATATATAGATATGCAGATGTGACATATACCTTGTAGAACAGGAATTAGATAATCTGCACTCAATACACAATTGTTTATTACACTGCCACAGTAATTATAGCAAAACATTGCTTTCACACATAAGTAAAGAAGTACAATTTGTCAACTTCCAATCTACTGAAACCATTTCTTTAAAAGTCATTTCTGATTGTGGGTTTTTTCTCAGTCTCCAACCTCACTGACCTCGCTACATACAGCCTTTGATACCAATGACCATACCTTCTTTGAAATGTTCTACTTCTGATGCCTAGCCCGTACTCTCCTTATCTCTCAATCTTCTGTCTCTTTTTCTTCCTTCTGTTCCCCAACTAAGGACATCTAAATTTCTCTACTTAACCCTATTCTCTTTACATACTGTTTCCCCCAGTTACCTCCTACAACTTCAACTGTCATATCCATGGAAAAACTCCCAAACCAAGAACTCCAGTCCTAACCTTTCTCCTGAATTCTAGGTACCTAAAATACCCATGTCTAGGACAAATTCATTAGGCTTCATACTGTCCCAAACCAACTTTTTTTTAAAGTCTCTGTATCTGTTCAAAGTAATACCATCCCTTCAGAAATAAGGCTTGAAATCTCAAAAATCAATTTTGACTCCTCCTTCTCCCTCACATCCAGTCACCCAGACAGCCCTGTGGATGTTATTGTTTTTTTTCCAAAAAAAGAGATACTGGAAAAGAATGGAAATATAACCTGAAAGACTAGATTTCATTCCTAAACATATTTATCTGTATCAAACTCCAACCTTTTATAAACCATCATTTTATACAAGAAGTATACTGGAGCTGGCCTACCTACTTTACAATAAACAAATGCGTGACAATACACTGAAAATCCTAAACTGTTATATAAATTTCCTTATTCCAATTCTTCCTATTCATTTCCACTGTCACCCTAGTCGTGATTCATTCAGTTATTCACTCATTTTTTTCTTTAATTATTCTTTCTATGAATATTTATTGAGGGCCAGCTATAAGCTTGGCACTATGTTCGGCATTTAAGACATAACAACAGGACAGAGAGACCGCGTAACCCCAGAAAACTTACAACCTAAAATGCAAGTCAAAAAATAGGTGTACACAGGTGTGGGAAGGTTTTCTGGGAAGGCTTCCCAGAAAAAGACATTATTAAAGCATAGGACAACACGTAAAACAAATAGAGGAGTTAGTATAGTAAAGGAACAGGAGAGAGTGGCAGTGGGGAACAAGGTGAGAAATTCCAGGCAAAGGAAACAACATACATAAAGCCCTCAAACAAGAACGAGCATCCTAACTATGTCATCCTCTTTCCCACATTTACACCTTTGTTTCATTTATTTTTCTCCCTTCAGAATCTTTCCCCATTCTCTCTTCTCTGCCTATTGAAATCATAAATATCCTTCAAAGCTCAGATCAATAATATATACTGAGCTTCAAGGACAGTACTTGACTCATACCAGGCTTGAAATAAACATTTGCTAAACGAATGGATAATGAAATCATCATTCTTCCCAAATCTCAAATCTGTTTCATATTTACAAGTATGTATGTGCCTGCCCTATCTTCTCTTGAAGTAAAAGACACATTCCCCTAGTACCTAATGTGTAATAAGCACTGGAAAAATATTTGTAGGATGAATAATTCTAATAATCTAAGACTAAACAGAGCTGTTAAAGAAGGATACTTTCATCTTCTACTTTCAACTTTACAATAATTTGGCAGAACAAAAAGTGTAGAAAATTCAAAATATTATTTACACATGAATTACATTAATATTAAACATTAGGTCTTCCATAAAATACTTCTAAATACTGGAATTTATTTTTGCATTTGATTTCTTGGATGGCTAAATTTTTATTTTTAATATTTATGAATGACCTTCCTGGAAAAAAAAAAAACTTCTAAATTTAAATACTGGTGAAGATGTAAAATTACTTTAGGATATTTTTAGAATATAAGAAGTCTTTTTAATTAATGAACTGGACAGTCTAAAAATATTATTTGGTACCTCATTTTTCTAAAACTAAGACGAATTAGGAAATGTAAATTATATTTTAATTTCATTTAATGTTCATGATATCACTTTTGGAATCATGCCTCAAGCCACACTGCAGAATTTGTTATGCAATTTATAATCTGTTATGAGAAAAACCTAAATAAAATCTGGGTCATTCCATTTTTCAGATCAAAGAAGGCCAAGTGCAAAGTAAAAAGAGGCTTTCAAAGAAAAGGCAAAATGTCAAAAAAAAAATCTCTCTTACTGCATAGTAGTACCTGTAGGAAAAGCAGCCCAAGGAATAGCAGGAGATGTAGTTTGGGTTTCACCATTTCCACCATCAAAAATCTCTGCAGCCTAGGAAAAAAAAGGCAAATTTATTTTAGAAGATTTAAAAAGTAGAAATTGTATTTGCAATCAAGCAAAGCTTCCAAACTCTACAAGCATATTCTCTGTGATAGACTCTCCAAACTACTCACAACTGCTTTTTAGTCTTCATTGCTACCACCCCAACCACTACTCACCACCTCCAGTACTCAGGCTGCATTATTTTTAAGTAAAAACCTTCCTTCCTTACTAAAATATATCTCTTGCCAATGAAATTTTTATTTCGTATATCCTTGATCACATTTTCACTTTTGAACTTTATATCTAAGAACTCTAAACGAACTCACTACAAATTGGCTCGTGTATATAAGAAAAAACATATTTTACTTTAAAAGTATTGACACCAAATCTTTTTCATTAATTAGCACAAAAGCTAATCGAGATCAATCTAAAGAAATAGATTAAAATAATATAGATTATTCGTCTGTATTATTGAATAATTTACCAGGTGGATGAACTGGCAATCAACATTTAGAGAATTCCTAAAGCTGATGTTTTAAATTAACAAGCCTTCCTATTAAGCCGTTTCAAAAGTAAAAGACAGTCAATTACTGACTGCTGAGTTCGTGGGTAAGAGTGACGAGTGTTCTCTCCCTTACGTGTCGAGGTCACAGCAAAATCTTACTGAGAAAAGGAGCCAGAATTTCAGTTTGGATTCTACATTGAGTTGTCAGCCAAAAAGAAGTCAATTGAGGCAATATGCCATGGAAGCTAAGTGACGTAGAATGTAGTAAGTATTATCTATAAACTATGAAAAATGAACATGGTTTATATAACCAAGGACAGAGACCTTCCATATTTCTACAACTGGATGTAAAAAGAAAGAAACTTAATAACCAATTAAATTAGAATTGGTTAACATTGTAAATATTTAATACTGAAATGAATAGATCCATTTATTGCAACAATTAAGTATAATTTTACTCTGAGGTAAACTACCCACTTTATTTTTCTCTGATATAATAAATCAAGCATGGTTTAAATAAAGGAGACCATACTAGGTTTTAAACTTCAAATAACTGACAACTTCTAAACAATAAACTAAGATGATATCTGAAACATATATAATCCTCAAAATGAAAGGAATTTCAACAAAATTTAAATATTACATTTCAGTAAAAGATTAAATCACCCAGCAAAACCCAAAATATTAAAGAAAATGGAAAAAAATACAAATATGCTGAACAAACACCAGTTTTAGATGAAATACACAATACAGGTATGCTAATATCCCAAAAATATCCATTTTGACAGCTAAAGACCAATGGATGAGAAAAGGACCTAACCTAAAAAACTCACACTATTCTTTCATGATATTGAGAATACTGAGTATATATTTAATATATTGTTTCTCCTATTAATGTCATTAATTAAATCCCCTTTTTTTAATAATCTCCTTTTTACCAAATTCCAAAGAAGATGAAAAATCTTACTAAAAAAAAAAAAAAATCACAGAGCTCACTTAGTAGTTCCAGACTTGAGCTCAGGCATCCTGACTCCTAATCCAGAGATTTTCCTGCAAGACTATACTGGCTCCATAAAAATAACTGGGTTACAAAATATTTCAATAAAATGAACACACACTGAAAAGGATTAAGGAAAAGACAGTGCCTCTTCAGCTAACAATTTCCACTTACAAAACATCCAACTCAAACCTGAGAGAATAATCTAACAACACAAACATACTAATTAGCTCTATAAGCCACCAAAAGGCTATGTATTTAATATACTAAATCAACTCATTACAGGTGTAAACATGAAAATGTATGACAGATCTGCAATACTCATCCCTCATCTCACAAGTATTTCCTAATAGAAATGTATCCCAGCAAAATTATCAGCTGACAATTTTTAAAACTTCTTTAAGGCTTCCACTAGTAGCACTTAATTACCTCAATTTAAACCATTCTGACGGGCATGACCATATGTTCAATAATAATAAATCATTTTTATCTTTCAAAAGGGATATATTTTAATTTTCCTTGATTTCATTTTTTATTCCAGTGTTACATTAAAGATGATCAAGAAATGATCATAAATACCAATGATAAATAATACATTTTCAAAATACTATACTCCATTATAATCCCACAAAGTTAAAGCAATTACATAAGCAAAATAAGGTAATTGCACATACCTCAAAACCACCAAAATCATCATCATCCATTCTTCAAGTGCACCTGAAAAATCAGAAGACATTGAAAACAAGCCCACACACACAGTTATTTATGTCAAAATACTTTTCTGACTTAAATGTATATACATTTTGACTTGTAAACTAAAACTATTTCACTTGGTTTTTAAAAAACTACTTTTTTAAAACTATATGGGTATTCATTTTTTAATGCAAAAAGACTGAGGAGTTTTTTGGCAAAATTAGCCATTCAGGCAAAATTAGCAATTTCTGTGACTTTTTCAGCAACCATGTATTTTGCCATTTTGTGTGGAGACGCCAGGAGTGGAAAAATATTCTTTTACATTTTAATTTGCTTTTCCCAAATTGGCGCTAGGGCTCAATTCAATAATGCTTCCTGCTTTTTGCATCTATTCCTCAGTTGTCTGGCAACATCAGCACAAACTCCAGCTAAGAACAGGACTGTGGTGAATTTTTGGAAATCTGTCCCCTACCACAAAGGTTCTTCCCTCGGTTTCATGGCCGAGGTTGATTTAGATTTTCAAAATTGATCAGCATTTTTGAGCTGTGGCCACAATTTCTGGAGCATTTTGATATGTGTATTTTTAGCTGAAACTGCTTTGCACTTTTGGAAAAATGTGGAGCAAGTTACTAGGCTGATCAAGATAAATCAAGTCATGTATTCACGGGAGACCAGGGAAGAGAAAAACACAAGTGAATATCCTGAATTCCTCTCTTCTTTACACTGAAACTATGTAATACAGACAAGCAGTAAGATAATACATGCTTTATTTTGTCCTAAATGTGTATCATAAAAACGGAAGGAAAAACCATGAGTGCCTGGGCTTTAAAAAGAAAAAAACTTTTATCTTACAAACTACTAAAAAACCAAAATGCCTGGAAAAGTAAAACAAGCAATAGATGGTATACATTTCAATGAAAAATAAATTTACAACAAATTGTGATTCAGTAGCCACAAGTACTACTCTGGTCAATAATAACTGGTTTCCTTTCTTATCTTTCAAAAGTGAACTTATCCAAATTATTAATTATCATTTCCTTGACTCACTAATACAACATGAACTTGATTACAGGAAAACAACCTTCTTCAACCTCTAAAAAAAACAGCAAAACAAATTAAACCATGTTAAAAAATAATTCTAAAGGCATTTTCCTAAGGCACTTTGCTTTAAGTGATAAAGCAGTAGTCATCTTTAGCCATGTCTTGCCTTGTCAATGAAATTAATATTAATGCCTTCAAAAATAAATTCAAATACTAGTCAAAGAAAAATACACAGTGAAACACAATCTCAAGGATTTTGTTTTAATAGACAAAGAAAATTTATCTTCACAGAAATTCAGTACATATTGACATTGAAAGGAATATATGTAGACAGAAGTACATTATAAAAAGGAAAGACATTAAATTAATCAAAATGATATACCACTGTTGTCACCATTACCTACAATTTAATAGTTTGATGAAATTTTTTAAAAGATGTATTTCTCAAAAAAAATCAAAGCTAACCAAGTCATCCACATACAACACTTAAAAAATACAAACCAGACTTTCATAAACTTTTGATGGTGGTTAGTTTAAAATGGAATTCACATTAATTCTGTGTCACAAGCAAATAGAAATCTGTATGTGATTACATTTTCATGAAGAAATTATGAAATAAGAGTGATATGGATACTGAGAATTAACCAAGTCTAACTATAAACACTAAGTTTGTGTTTTCCACATGTATCCCACGAATCTCAGGAGACAATTAAAAAATATTTTTAGTATCTACCACACTATATCCAAGTAATATGGGTTCAAAAAAATAGAATTTCTAGAGTAATGCTTCTATGTGTTTTGTAAGTCACATCCCAATAAATTATTTGTAAGACACCAGAAAACTTGCAAACAAAAACAAATAGCCATGTTTAACAATCATTTCAGCTTGTTTGCCTGTGGTAATGAACCAAATACCATCAGTTTTCTAAGTAATGATTTAACTCTACAAAAGAATATATTAATGACCACTGATGTTTTCCAAACCCCAACAACTTTTACATATTAAAATGCAGATAGTCTTCTACTTTATTTTCAAAGAAATGAAATATTAACACATTTTAAAAGATAAATGTGTCTTGGGGCACCTGGGGTGGCTCACTCCATTAAGCATCCACAATTCTTAATTTTGGCTCAGATCCTAATCTCACATTTCATGAGATGGAGATAGAGCCCTGCTTTGGGTTCCGCGCTGACAGTGCGGAGCCTGCTTGGGATTCTCTCTCTTCCTCTCTCTCTGCCCCTCCCTGGCTCTCTTTCTCTCTCTCAAAATAAATAAACTTTAAAAAAAAAAGATAAATGTGTCTTGAGTTTCTTCAAATACAATCATTAAAGAAATATTATTTTAAATGTTTGGGTTTTTTTAATTTATTTTTTAGGGAGAGAGAGAGAGCGTGAGCAGAGGGGGGCAGAGAGAGAGGGAGACACAGAATATGAAACAGACTACAGGCTCTGAGCTAGCTGTCAGCACAGAGCCTGATGCGGGGCTCGAACCCACGAACCATGAGATCATGACCTGAGCCGAAGTCGGACGCTCAACTGACTGAGCCACCCAGACGCCCCAAATAAGTATTATTTTAAAGCGTTAACATTTCTCCAAATAATTTAGTTTCAAATCCTCCAATAGTTCCTGTTTCTTTTTAAGGATTACAAAGAGCAGAAGGAAGTAATATTAACAGCACTGATTTGTAAAAATCAATTTTACTAAATACAAAAACTAAAAATTAGTTTTTAAAAGGAAGTACTACAAGTGTGGTCTTCTTTACAGATTTAGCTACTCCAGCACATTAAAACATTATTTTATCTAAAATGCATTTATCATTTTTTAAAAATATTTCTAGCACTTAACATTATACCCCATTAAACTACAAATATCATACAGCAACACCAAATATACCTGTCACGTAAGTTACAGAGTCATGAGCCTGACCAAAAAATTGACAGATCATGCAGTTCATCTTTTGTGTCATGGCAGGTGATAAGATATATACTTTGTTATGATTAGGTATCTACATTGAAAGATTTCACAGTATCTAGTTTAACAATTCTCAGATCTTTATATCTGAATTTCATCTCTTCTGTTGCACTACTGTATAAATTCCCTCCTTTATTATTCTCAGTATTTAATATATCACTGATATTTTATAAGAAAAACACATATACAACACTTAATGTAACAAGTTTTTATTAAGCAACTCTGTAGATATGAGCAGTCAAGATCCTCAAGGTGTTATCATCTGGGGAGAGTGGATGGCGAGAAGAGTGTAAGAAAATCATGCAAATTTTAATAATATGAACTATAAAAAGGCTTAAGAAGAAAAAATGTCTAAGGTGGAAAGAAAGATTTTCAGATGGTGATATTATCTAATAGGAGCATCATGAAATGCTTCCAGTGGGAGATATTTGAAATCTATTTCAACAACATAACAAAGAACTTTAAATGGCACATTAAGAACATATATTTTATTCATCTTTTCCTAAAAGGTAGCAAAGATTTGTTTTAATTGTTTGTTTCTGCATAAACACAGGGTCAAAGAGAATGTAAAATGAGAACACTGCAAAAAGTTTTGAAACCAAATACAAGAAAGATGAATCTAAAACTACCAGTGGAGAAAAAAAAGAATCAATCACATTTACATCAAAGAATCCACAAAAGGCATAGGAATGCATGTCAGTGAAAGTTGAGTAAAGGTAAGACTCAAAATAAGAGTGGCAGATATATCCCAAACTCCCCTTCCACAATCTGCGTAACAGGACAACTGAGAGTTCTTCATCACAGCAGAATACTGGGTTTATTCCCTGGACAGGGTGAAGACAAGGGTCTCTGGATTAGAGGACACTGAGACAGCTGGACTAAGTCAAAGTTGTATTCAATATTAAGACCCATTCCGCCAGACCTCTTTCATCACTTGGCAACCAAACTACCAGCAGCTAGGTTTCAATCTCAGGTCATCAGATTAGAAGATTCTTCTGGTGAATCCAATCAACTCATGAAAAAGGACCTCATCAGAGGCACCACAGAAAAAAAAAAAAAAGTTCACTCAGGTAACACTACTTCGACAAATCCTATACACATGCTCAGAATTTCCTACTTGCTCCTGATTTCAGTAAGAAAATGAATAGTATAAAGGCTAAAAGAAAAGACTATTGAGTCAGGTTGCCTAGACTCAAATTCTAGTTCTGCTACTTAACTGTGTTACATTGGGCAAGTTATTTAAACACTATGTTTCCTCATCTGTCAAATAGAGATAATACTACTACTAATAATAATTGTAACTAGCTCTTAAAATCATTATGAGGATTAAATAAAATTAAAATAGATGAAGCACTTACAACATGTCTGGCACACTCTAAGTATTATATAAGTGTTTCTTACTTTATTAGTAGTGTTTCACTCTTACATATGAGCAGATGGCCAAGGACAATAAAAGATATCAAGAAAGTGTCCAATATAAAAAAAAAAAAAAAACAAGAGACCAAACCAAAAAGGAAAAAAGAAGGATAGAAGAAACAGAGACTACACAAGAAAATTTTCAAAAAATAAAATATAACTAGTACTTTCAGAGAATTAACAACAGAAGATAGTGCATCCACAGAATAAGAACAGGATGGGGGAAGAGGGGAAAAAATGAGAAAGGGATGTGCACCAAGACTAAGGTCTTAAAAATAAAAATGATGACAGAAATGAAAATTTCAGGGTGGAAAATAAAGCTAGCTAAGGAAATTCCTTTTAAAGACGAGTATAAAAGAAAAAGAATTGAAAAGTCAGAGTAAAAACATAAGAAAATTAAAAGATCCAGTCCAGAATATGTAATATGTAATCATTAGGAATTCTAGAAAGACAAAATAGAAAAAAACAAAAGGAAAGAAATCATCAACAAAATAATTCAAGAAAATTTTCTAGAGGCACCTGAGTGGCTCAGTCAGTTCAATGTCTAACTCTTGATTTCAGCTCAGGTCATGATCATCCCAGGGTCATGGGATTGAACCCCAAGTCAGGCTCTGCACTGAGCATGGAGCCTGCTTTGCTTAAGATTTTCTCTCTCCCTCTGTCCTTCTCCCCCATTCGCACTCTCTTTCTCTAAAATTAAGAGAAAAAAAAAGACAAAGAAAATTTTCTAAAACTAAAGAATATAATTTCCAGATTTAATGGTTCCTCAAGTATCCAAGAAGATAGAAGAACAAAACCACATTAAGGCACAGTAGAGACAAGGAGAATATACTACAAGCTCCCAGAGAGATAAAATAGGTTTCATACAAAGGATAAAGAATACAATGACATTACAATGCTTTTAAAACTGTGATGGAAAATGATTAGCACACAGAATTCTAACATCAGCCAAACCAGTATATAACTAATATGTGGGAAGACTAAAGTCATACTCATACTGCAAAATCTCAAAAAAAATTTCTATTTCCCATTCTTTCCTAAAAAGCTATAGAGTAAACTAAGAGATAAGACACAAGGAAGAAATAGGATTCGAAAAGAAAATAGGTGATCTAACCAAAGTGAAAAGCAAAGGAAATTCTCCCAGAACAATGGTAAACTGAGTTCCCAAGCTATCTATATAACAAGAATAGAGAGCAACCCACCTAAATTAGAGTAGATCAGAAAGCTCCTGGGAGAAGGATTCAAGCAAATCCAATTAATAGAGTGTCTCATGTGTTTCACCATATCATGAGAGTAATTTTAAACAACTGGGGGAGAATTACGAGTTGAATTATTATTAAAACATTAACCAAATTAAAAAAAGAAAAAATATGTTGGACAGGAAAAGTAAATATTATTACAGTACTATTTCTTTTTAGCCATGAATACTATTTACATAGCAATAATAAGCAATGGGTAACTAATGGCACCAAAATTATAATAAAACCATACTGGGAAGGTAAGAGAAAGAAGCAGCACGTGGTATGAGATGTAGAGAGGGTGGTGAAAGACAGCTAAAGCTTCATCTTCCCTATTGGAAAGTTGATGGGTATGAAACTGAAAAATTAAGAAGTAGCAACAATAAACATGTTTAGCGATATACTGGTAAACACTAAAATTATCAACCATATGTACTAATAAACATCTTGCTTCTAAAAACAAGAAATGGAGAGGCTAGAAAAGAAGAGCAAACATAGGAGATGGCTATGTTGCATAACAAGTATTTTACGACTTTAAACTGTGGGCATATATAACTGATTTCTTTAATGATAGTATTAAAAGACATGATGGCACAATAACCAACCATCTATTATTTCTATCAAAATATCAGAAAAAGAAAATTCAAGGAAAGTTATTTTTCACAAAACTATAAACAAAGGTTTAAATGCTTTAAATTAGTATTTAACCAGCAAAAAAGATAAAAATTTTCATGTTAGACTCCTTTATAACTGTTATTCATTAACATTTATTATAAGTGTTTATACAAAATGGAAAAGGGTATCTCAAACACCAATGTTGCTAAAAATGAAAAAATAATGAAAAAAAAGTCTCAGAAAAAAAAAAAAAACCTTAGGTAAGTGACTCAAAAAGTACAATCTCCAGAGATCATCCAGATTATTCAATCGTCCCAAAGTGTCCTACTAGTTAACATTGTCAAATTAGCACTTCAGTCAATCTCTAGCCCATCTGAAAAATTACTGGCTAACCAACATCCTCATAATCAGAATATTTTTCCATTTGATCATTTTTCATGCCATGTTTCCTAGAGGCAATAGACAAGCGATTTTTTTTTTCTGACTATCCTGGGCAAACATAAATTGGTAAGAGAAAACAGAACAAAGGAAACACACACACACACACACACACACGCATCTTAGTTAGGGTTAAAAATGAATAGCCATTAAAACTGAACTACCTTAGAGAGTCTAACCATATAATATCAGAACTTCAGGCTTATCTATTCAAGGATATTATTTATTTACTTAATTTTCTATAAGCTCTTCTGAGGTAGTGTAGGGACCATTTTATCTACTTTTAACTCTCTGGTACCTTCAACTGAGCAGTTCCTAGCACACAGTAGGGTCTCAAAGAATATTCTTGAATCAGTGCTTTTGGAATAAACCACTAATTGAAAACAAATGAGTTGCTAATAGTTCCCACGTGACTTCCCTTTCCCTTTTATTTCTCCAAGAAAAACATGTTGGAGCTTGAGTGGTAGAGGATCGACCTGCTAGCACTAAAACAGCTCTATGCATATTAAGGCATGAGTTTGAAGGACTACATCTTAAAAGAAATTATGCTGCTACACTGCTCTCAAGTGTTCAATTATTATCAGGGTTAATAATAATTTTGACACTGTCCATATGAAACTGAATTACAAAATTATTGCTATATTGTAAATACCTCTGTCAATGGTAAAATATCATCACAAGTTGAAAAATAACTGAGATATACATTCACTATATCTATTCTATTCATAAATGATCAGATAGGAAAACATCCCACAACTAATAATTCTAATGACTAAATATTTTCCTTCATATAATTTTCATCTGTACTTAAATTTTTGTCTTTGCCACCCTTCATTCAAGAAAATTTACATATCCCAGCAGGTAACAAGAAACAAAAATTGCAAAGCAGTTAGGCTCTCCAAACCCTTACCTATTTTCCAAACTCTTTGGCTAATTCTTCTATTTTCCAACCTCTTTGGTTAACTCTTCTACCTCCTCTTAACTCCTTCATAGCAATCTTTCCCTCAGCTGATGGGTCTCTGATCCTGTCTCATTATCTTCTCCTTGAAAAAGTGCATTCAGTCTTATGATCTTAATGCTCTACCCAAATTTTCCAAAATTAACCACCTCACTAGATTCAGTCATATATGTCAACCAAATAATAAATACTTTTATATGGCTATTTTACTGTCAACTCAAAATTCTCACTGTATGAATTATTATACCCCTATCTGGCAAGATCTCGATGGGCAACGAATGTTAGTGGGTACATATACCACCTCTTATCACATTTTAAAAGAGGACACAGCCTTCTCTGGTTATAAGGAAACAAGATTTAAGAAATACCACAGTCTGTTTCTCATCTTTACTTCCCTCCAAGAGAAAAATAATCAAAATGAGTGAGAGCAGGAGGACATCCACAGGTGTTCTGCTGGGTGAGATTAATGTACAGAATTCAGCATACACAGTACTGTGCATACACAATACAAGCTCTTTGAGTTACTCACTGGGAACTGTGTGCCCATAAACATATTATTCCTCCAGTGCAGCTCCCATGAGGGAAGCTCATCAGAGAAAAACTTCATGTCCTTAGCATGAAGACATGTTTTTTAGCTTGTGACTACATGAATAACAGGAATTCAGAAGGAAACTTGAGAGATACCTCACTGCCACCTCAGTCCAAAACCACACTTACATTAAACTTTTAACAATAAAAGCACATTTCTGATTCCTATGACTTGTTCTACTTCTCAACTGATTCAAATCTGGAGTGGTACAAGGCAAGTGATAATGGCTCTCCCCAAGAACTACCACCAATATCCAATTACCTAACTTCTGCAAAGAACTTAAGATAATTCACCATAATTCACTGGATTCTCAGTGCTGCCTATCACACCCATTTTTTCTCTCGTTAAGCCACGTTCTCTAATTCTCCAGAAACTATGTCAAAGATTCTCAATACTCCCCAAATTTCCAACCTTTCCATTCCTCTCTGTAATCAAAGCACATGACCAAGCCTCCTGCTAAAACAGAAGGCATTTTTAGAGAAGTTCCTTCCTTTCGACCAAAACTATAGTTACCAGCATCTGTACCAGCTATTCCGCTTCCTTCTGTTCACACTGAAAGAGAAATCCCTCTACGTTCTTAAAGCTAATTCCTCCATCTGTGTTTTCAGAGACTTGGCTCTCTCATTTTTCTTTCTCTTAAATACTGAATTTGCTCCTCTTATTTGGCTCCTCCCAAAACACTGAAACATGCTCCCGGTCCTACATCTTTAAAAATGAAACAAAACAAAAACAAAAAACAAAACCATCCTCAACTACACATTCTTCTCCAACCACAGCCCTCTCCTTTTCACAGCTCAACTTCATAAGTGCTGTATTCTTAGAGCCCATGCCTGCAACCAATTACCTCCTTTTCACTAAATGCAAAAAGACACTTTCAATTCCTTGTCTTATTTGAACACTAACAGCATTTGACCAGCCTTTCCTTCTCAAAACACTCTCATCCCGTGGTTTACAAGACAACCATACTTCTTTTCTTTCCCTCTTTCTTCCTATTTCTCTGGCTGCTTCTTCTCAATCTCCTTTGTAGGTTCCTCTACCTTCCAGTTAGATGATGGTATTCCTAAATACTCCAACCTACCCCTTCTTTATATCTCACTTCGAAACACTCCCTGGATTCACTTAAATATAAGCTAAGAAATCTCTAGTTAAGATTCACCTCCTGAGCTCCAGACCCACACAAACAACAGACAGTCACTTTTCTAACCTGGCAGGCACCTCAAATTCAATACAACCAAAACTGAACTCACGATCTCTCCCATCAGAGTCAATTTACTGTGCCTCTAAAATACCTTCACCCAGTGATTGGTACTACCATCGACAAAGCAGCTGGCCAAGACCAAATCCTGCAGTCATCTTTGCCTCCTTCTCTCTCACTTCATACATCCAATCAATAACCAAATCCTACATCCGAAACACCTCTAGAATCCATCTCCTCCACTCAATCTCCAAAACTTTCACTCTAGTTAAAGCCACATTATATTTCATCTGGCTTATACCATCAGCCCTCAAAATAGTTATGTTTCCAGTTTTCTCCTTTCTACTCCATTCTCCACTCTGCTACCCAAGTGATCTTTTAAATACTCACCTAGTTAAAGTCTTTCAGTGGCTCCTCGTCACTTTATGGATGAAGTCAAAATTCTTAGCATAAATTAATGAACCTTTGTGCCAAGCCCTGGACAGTGTATGACCCCTTCTTAATATAGCATTACTCTCAGGAGCAAGAAACATAACAAGCTTTCATAATACGCAAAAGACAGAAACCTAGACAAAATGACGAGATAGAAGAATTCTCCCCAAAAGAAAGATCAAGAAGAAACCACAACCAGGGATCTGCTCAAAACAGATATAAGCAATATATCTAAACAAGAAACTAGAACAGTTATAAGAATACTAGCTGGGCTTCAAAAAAGCAGAGAAGACCTTGCTGCAGATAAATTATAGAAGAAACCCTTGCTACAGAGATAAAATGTCTAAAAACTAGTCAGGCCAAAATGAATGACCCTTTGTAAGCTAGTTTCTGCTACCATCTTCATCTCTAACACATCCATACCCTGCAGTCATATAAGAATTTGTATTTGAACCATGTGACTCTGGCCAAATCACCACACCTCTCTCGACCTCAGTGACGTCACATGTAAAATGAAAAAAATGATTACATGACTTCTAAGATATTGCATTGTAAGATCCTCTAAATATATTATTCTATGACTAAAATCAAAATTTCTTTATTTTTCATAAAGAACTTTCTAAATGGAGCACCTGGGTAGCTCAGTCGGTTAAGCCTCCAACTTCAGCTCTGGTCATGATCTCACGATTAGTGAGTTCAAGCCCCACATTGGGCTCTCTGCTGTCAGCGCAGAGCCTGCTTTGGATCCAGGACAGAGGAGCCTGCTTTGGATCCTCTGTACCTCCCTGTCATTGCCCCTCCCCCCTTTGTTCATGGGCACTCTCTCTCTCTGTCTCAAAAATGGACATTAAAAAAAATTATTTTATTTTTTAATGTTTATTCATTTTTTAAGAGAGAGAGACACAGAATGTGACAGAATCCAAACAGGGTCCAGGCTCTGAGCTGTCAGCACAGAGCCTGACATGGGGCTCAAACTCACAAACCGCAAGATCATGACCTGAGCCAAAGATGGACACTCAACCAATTGAGCCACCCAGGTGCCCCATAGAAAGAAAAAAAAAAATCTTTTTAAGTTTTAACGACAAAAAAGAGGGGCGCCTGGGTGGCTTAGTCAGTTAAGTGTCCAACTTCGGCTCAGGTCACGATCTCATGGTTTGTGGGTTCGAGTCCTGAGTCGGGCTCTGTGCTGACAGCCTGCTTCAGATTCTGTGTCTCCCTCTCTCTCTACCCCTCCCCTGCTCGTGCTCTGTCTCTCTCTCTCTCTCTCTCTCTCTCTCTCGCTGTCTCAAAAGTAAACATTAAAATTTTTTAAAAAAATAAAACAAAAAAGAACTTTCTAAATATTTTCTATTCTGAATCTGTCATTTTCAGTCAATAATATTACCATCATTCTTTAATACATGCAGAATGCAGAAACTAGGTGTCATCTTTTCTTTGCTTTATACCATAGCCAAGTATGTTATTCAATCCTATATTATTTTCCCCACTTTTCCTTTCCATTCTCCTCTAGTGATCATCCCTGTGATTTACATATCTAACACTATTTCTTGAAAATTACCAGAACTTACTAGTCATCCTGCTCTCCAATCCATTTATCACAATGGGCAACTCCTTCTAAAATAATGCAGTTTTAAACTCTAAGACTATCATCATGTCAATCTCAACTCCAAAGCTTTCAAAACAAGAATGAAAAATTCATCCCTCTGAGACATAAACATTGGAGCCTCATTAATAAGCAAAGTAAGCATAAAGACAAAGCTGTGAATTGCACCGGCATTAATCATTAAAAGTAAAAATAAGTCCTATAAAAAGCCTACAATTATATAACAATATTAAGGCATAAGAGGGCACACTATACAAGAAAATAATAAGAGAAAAGTATACTATAACATAGTAAAAACAGTGTAGACATTATCAAGTGCAGAAGATCACAAATTTTATGTTCTCTCCAGTGAGAACGTGTTTCACTTCTTTTATGGTTTTATATGTTCTCATTTATATTTTGTTTTCTGTTTACAGTAATGTCCCATTTATCTGGATAGATACATTGAGTAATCACATCTACCTGGAACATGGTTACTCTGATACCATAACAACAAAACTCTTCTGGGTAGATAAGAATGAAATTATAAACTTAGTGTTTCAGTGTTCAAATACTTTATTCATAAATAGCTTTAAATCCTTGTTTAAAATGTGTTTACTCTTCTACCATATCTAATTAGAAGCCCCCAGTACCTTCCTGACCTCATAACTCCCCCTAACTTACTCTGTTTCTAGCTACATGGCCTCCCTGTCAATCCCTACCTTAAGGCATCTCAGAGGTGGTGGTGGTGATGATGGTGTTATTTTATTATTACTTTTGTTTATAAAAATCAGTTTATGGAAACCCACCAAGCATAAAACTAAAGATCCTAACAAGAAATTACATATAATCCTTTCTTAGGACACAATTCTCAATTTATTTCTCATCATTTCCTTGCTTTCAAATTAATAAAGTTTTATCTAACCTGTATCTACTACCAAAAAGTATACTATTTTTATTTTAACTATTTTTAAAGGGTATCCCATGACACAAGTTTGGGAGACAACTTTTTCACGTATTGTGTCACTAGGATTATTTCAGCTACCATTCGTTTTTTAACTACCATAATATGCCACAGTTTATTCAGTCACTTTCCAGTCAGTAGACATTTGAGTGTCTATTTTGTTATTGAGAACAGAACTGCTATGAACATTCTCCAACACATCTACTTTTGTATATACACAGTATTTCTCTTGGGTATATGCCTACAAGTAAAATCACTGGGTTGTAAAGTTTGTCTAAATTTAGCTTCACGGGATAATGAAAAACTATTTTCCAAATGGTTGCAGAAATTGTAGCTGTGGGGTAATGTATAAAAGTTCTGTGAATCCTCCCCCTTTCCAACACTTGGTTTTAAATGGTATCTCACTGTGTACCTAATTTGATTTCCCCAATTATTAATGAAGTTGAAGTTGAAATCTCTTCATGATTATTAATCACACACTCTTCTGTTAAATATCTATTTATAGCTTTTTTGTCTGTGACTTTTGATTTATACAACTTTTAAAAATATTGATATTAATCATTGTCAGCTTTGTATATTGCAAATATCCTCTATTTTATAACTTATTTTTTTCACTTCCTTTAAGGTAGCTTTTGATGAACAAAAATTCTTAGTATGTTCACTGTATTAATCTATTCTTTTATAACTTAGCAATTTTTAGCCTTATTTTTTAAATCCTTTGCTATTCTTAAGTCTAAAAGGTATATACCCCTATTTTCTACAAGGTTAATATTTTATTTTTGACACTTAAGTACTTACACAATCTGCAATTTAACTTTCGTATATGGTAGATACAGAGATCCGATTTTTTGCCGATTTCATTTATTAAATTGTAACTTCTTTCCTCAATAATCTGATATTCCATCTTTATCAGATACCAAAGCTCCATAAATAAGTGGATTTGTTTCTGGCTGTAGAATTATTTCAGTAGAAATGAAGTCTTTATGATACTGAGCCATTCTGCCCGTGAACATGGTATATCTTATGACCAAATATACAATGATTAAGTCTTTTTTTAATGCCTATTAATAGAGTATTACAATTTTCCCTAAAGAAGTCTTACATACCTTTGCTGTTTATTACTAGATACTGATATCCTATGATACTATTTTAACATCTTCTTTTAAAGTATGATTGCTAATTGCCACTGTTATAAAACAATGCAATTACTTCCTGTATACTAGTCTATCTATACATATTCACCTTTGCAAACCTCTTATATCCAATAATTTACCTATATTCTTTTGACTTTATATGTAAGTGATCATATTGACTCCAGATAAAACTTTCATTTCTTCCTTTCCAACTGTAATACTTCTAATTACTTTTTCTTGTCTTAAAGCATTGGTTGTGTCCTCCAGTACAATGCTAAGTACAAGAGGCAATGTGGTGATTATATTTTCCAAAGATAAGAACAAAAATATATCCCAACTCACATATTCTTCTAAGAATAGAACACTGATACTCCTCCCAATGATTTGTAGAGTCTCTGTCCTCTCTCCTTGAATCTATGTAGATCATTATAACTTCCACAACCAATATACAACACCAGAACTAACACTGTATAACTTCCCCAGACAGGTCATAAAAATGCACTGCATTTCTGCTCTAGTATTGCTTGCACTTAGAACCTAACTGCCATGATGTGAAAACGGCCAAACCACACCATCTGGAAAGACCACATAGAGAAGCCACATGTAAATTTTCCAAATGACTGCCTGAGTCCCCAGGCTACCAACTGAAATCAAATCACCAGATACATGAACATACTTCCAGATGACCCCAGCCTCTATAGTCATCAAGTCTAGTGTTCAAGTCATACCACTGATGTATTACCAACGGTGGAGCAGTAACAAGCCTTCTTATTCTCTCAGAATCTATGAGCATAATAGCTCTTTTATGCCATTAAGTTAAACATGATTTGTTATGTAGCAATAATAACTAGAATGGGTGATAAATAGGTGATAACCATGCCTATATCGTTCCTATTTTTAAAGGAAATGTTTTTAATATTTCCCCACTTTAAAAGATATCTGCTGGACTTTTTAATTGTCCCAGCAGATCAAAAGAATTTCCCTCTTTTCCTAACTACCAAACATTCTTACCATGAATTTACATTGATTATCAAATTTTTCTATCTGTTGAAATCATCATGATTTTTCTCTTTTCATCTATTAATGCCATCATTTACATTTATGGATCATAAAATAGTAAAACATTCTTGTATACCTGAAATACACCCAACATGGTAATAGAGTCTGCCGTCTTTTACAAAGTCGGGTTCAATGTGCTAATATCTTATTTGAGATTTCTACATCTACAGTCATGAGAACCATATATCTGTAATTTTCATTTTTTAAAAATTTATTTGAGAGGGAGGCAGAGAGTGAGAGAATCTCACGCAGACACCACACACAGCATATAGCCGATGTGGGGCTAGATCTCACAACTGTGAGATCATGACCTGAGGCAAAATCAAGAGTCGGACATTTAGCCAACTGAGCCACCCAGTTACCCCTGTAATTTTCATTTCTTGTAATGTCTTCATCTGTTTTAGTAATCAGGGTTATGTAGGGCTTTCAGAACTAGCTGGTGCAATACCCCTCTTCTATTAATTAAAATGACTGCAACAGATTGGAATAATCTATTTCTTAAAATTTTGGTTGAAACTTGCTTAGCAAACATCTGGGCTTGTTGCTTTCTTTGTGGGAAGATTCTATTTCTTATAATTATAGGATGATTCAGACATTTAATTTCTCCCTCAATATTTTTCTAGAAATGTGACTATTCTAAGTTTAAAAAAATACAGTTGGCATATAGTTGCTAGGAGTATTGTCATTATCGTTTTCTATTGTGATAAAATAAAAACAAAATTTATTAACTTAACCATTTTGTGTATACTTCAATACATTGTATAGCTTATACAATGTACAAAGTACATTCATACTGTTGTGCAATCACCACCATCCATCTCCAAAACTCTTTTCATCTCACAAAACTGAAACTCTGCATGTTAAACAATAACTTCCCATTCCCCTCTCCCCTAGTCCCTGACAAGCATTCCTCTATTTTCTGCCTCTATGATTAGACTCCTCTAAGTATCTCACATAATTGGAATATATAGTATTTGCCTTGTTGTGACTGCTTATTTCACATAGAACAATGTCCTTAAAAGTTCTTCCATATTGTTGCACATGACAGAAATTCCTTCCTTTTTAAGGCTGATTAATAGTTTAATGTATACTACATTTTGTTTATCCATTCACCTGTCAATAGATACTTGGGTTGTTTCCAAGTTTTAGCTATCATGAAAAATACTATTAACATTGGTGTACTAGTATCTGTTTAAGAAAACGCTTTTAATTCTTTTGGGTATTTCCCCTTAAGTGGAATTGCTGGATCACATGGGAATTCTAGTTTTACTTTTGAGGTACTATACCATTTTACACAACAGCTGTGCCATTTTGCATTCCCAGTAACAGCACACAAGAGTTCCAATTCCTCTACATCCTCATCAACACTTATTATTTTTTCTTTTTTTTTTCAATAGTAGCCATCATATTGGATATGAGGTAGTATCCCATTATAGTTTTGATTTGCATTTCCCTAATACAAATTAATGATTTTGACTATCTTTTCATAAGTTCATTTGTATACCTTCTTTGCCAAAATGTCTATTCAAATCCTTTGCCCATCTTTTAATCTGGTGCTTTGTTTTTAGTTGTTGAGTTTTAGGATCTCTCTATATATCCTGAATATTAATCCTTTATTTGCAAATATTTCCTCCTATTTTGGGGGTTACCTTTTTACTGATGACAGTTTGCATCTTTTCGTGCACAAACTTTTAAAATTTTTCATCAAGTCTTAATTTTTCTATTTTTTTTCTTTTCTTGCCTGTGCCTTTACTGTTATATCCAAGACACCATTATTAAATCCAATGTCAAAGTTTTGCCCTATGTTTTTTTTAACTTTTATAGTTTTAGGTCTTACACTAGGTCAAGGATCCATTATGAATCAATTTTTGTATATACTATTAGTAAAGATTCCAACTTCATTCCGTTCCATGCGGATATCTACTTTTCCCAGCACCATTTGTCAAAAACACTATCTTTTGCTCTTTAAATGGTCTTGGCACCTCTATCAAAAATCATTTCACCATATATGAGAAGGTTTATTTCTAGGCTTTCTATTCTATTCCACAGATCTATACACCTGCCTATATGCCAGTACTACATTGTTTTGATAGCTTAGTTTGTCATAAGTTTTGAAATTAGAAAGTGTGAGTCATCCAGCTTCATTCTTTTTTTTTTTTTTCAGGTTTATTTTGGCTATTCAGGGTCCCTTGAGATTCCATATAAATTTTAGGATGGTTTTATCTATTTCTGCAAAAAATATCATTGGGGCTTTGATAGGGATTGCATTAAATCTGCACATCATTTAGAATTAGTATTGACATGTTAACAATCTTAAGTCTTCTGATCCATGAACATGGGATGTCTTTCCATTTATTTATGTCTTCTTTCTTTCAGAAATGTTTTGTAGTTTTAATTGTACAAGTCTCCAATCCTTAGTTAACTCCTAAGTATCTTATTCTTTTTGGTGCTACTGTAAATTGAACTGTTTTCTTAATTTCCTTTCCAGATTGTTCATTGTTACTGTATAGAAATGCAACTGGTTTTTGTGTGATCATTCTGTATCCAGCTACTTCACTAAATTCATTTATTAGTTTCAACAATTGTGTGTGTGTGTGTGTGTGCAGTGTGTGTGTATGTTTGTTGTGTGTGTGTCTAATTTCAGGGTTTTCTACATATAATATCATCTGTGAACAAAAACAATTTTACTTCTTCCTTTTGATTTACATGTATTTTATTTCTCATTATCTTTTTAATCTCTGATTTAACTGTGATTATGTGTCATTTTCAGTTTATATATACTAAGTTCTATTTATGTACACAAAGTGTATTATTTAGATCTACATCCTTGCTGATTATTTTTTTTGCCTTCATCTATCAATAATCACAGGTCAGTTAAAATTTGTCACTATAATAGTACAACTTTCTCTCTACATTTCTATCCATTTTTTGCTGTATATTTGATGCTATACTTTAAGAAGTTAACTTTTTACCATTATAAAATGACCAAGCCCTAATATGATTTTTAAGTTGATTGTGCATAATATTATAGGTAGCCAGCTTTTTTTCTTTTTTTTAATGCTTTAAGACTGCATGGACTATCCTTTCTACCTAGAATACTCTTTCCCCAGATAGCTTCTTGCATTTCTTGCCTCTACAAAGTCTTGGTTCGAGTATCATTTCCACAGCAACTATCCAATTTTAAATGATAAAACCTTCCCCTCAGCATCCCTGATTCTTCCTTCCCTGCACAGCACTCACAACTTTTTAACATATTTATTTATTGAATTATTATAATTATTGTTTGTCTCCCACATACACAATAAACATAACCTCCACAGGAACAAGAATTGTTCAGTTTGGCCACCAATTTATCTCCAGGACCTAGAAGTGACTAGCATAGAGGTGGTTCTCAATATAGTTTTGTTGAATAAATAAGACTCTCAACCTCAAAGATCATCAGGGAAATACAATTTTTAAAACAATGAAATGCTACTGCTACTTCATACCCACTGAACACAAAAAGTTAAAAGTACACAATAAGAATCCATATATCCATGATGAAGACCTCCAGGGCATACCCAAAAGAAAGACATGGTAAAAATTCCATGTGCATATGAAAAGAATGTATATTCTGAAACTACTGGGTGTAGCAGTCTACAAATGTCATCACCTAGGTCACACTGGTTGAAAGTGTTGTTCAAGTTTTTTATTCCTCTTCTGTCGGGTTGTGGAGGGGGGGTGGGCTAAATGGTAAGGGAAATTAAGGAAGACACTTGTTGGGATGAGCACTGGATATTATATATAGGAGATGAATCACTGGAATCTACTCCTGAAATTATTGCACAATATGCTAACTTGAATGTAAATTAAAAAATAAAAAAATAAAACAAAAATAAAAATAAAGTAAGATGGTAATCCAATCTGTATTACTCCATCATGACCAAATCCAGAAGGTTCTTTAGTTTACTTTTTCATTTCTATTGTTCAGTCTGTTTTCCTATTAAGTTATAATACATATTTTGCCTGTATGTGTATGTACACACACACACAACACACACACACAGATGCATACAGAAAGAGAGAGAAGAGAGAGAGAGAATTATTTTTTTAATGTGGTAAAATGTTAACATTAGGGAAATCTGGGTGAAGAGCACACAGGAATCATTTGGACTATGTATAACTTTTCCATATGTCTGAAATGATTTCAAAAAAGAAAAAAAAGGAAATACAATGCCATAATAAAAGCTACAGACTGGGAGAAAATATCTACAAACGTATCTGTTGACAACTCAAATCCATATAAAGAACTCTCAGAACTCAATGGTAAAAAAACCAAAAACATTAGAAAATGAATAAATGGATAAAATATATAAACATTTCACCAAAGAGGATATAGAAAGAGAATGACACTTAAGCTAATTATAAGACATTCAATATCATTAGTTATTAGAGTAATGCAATCTAAGACAACAGGGCGATATCATTACACACCTATTAGAACAGTCAAATAAAAAGCAGTGACAATATCAAACAATGGCAAAAATGTAGAGAAACTGATGGTGCAAATGTAAAATGGTACAGCCACTCTGGAAAATATTTTGTCAGTTACTTTAAAAGTTAAACAATACTTGCCATAAGATCAAGCAATAAGACCTTCTGGGCATTTTTCCCAGAGAAAGGAAAACTTACATCCACACAAAAATCTGTACGTGATTGTTCATAGCTTTATTTTTAATAGCCAAAAACTGGAAACAGCCAAAATGTCCTAAAATAATAAACAAACTGTGCCACATCCACACCACTGAAGTATTAGTCAGCATTAAAAACGGGTGGGGGGGGGAGGAAAAAGGAAAAAGAAAACTATCAAAACATGCAAAAAAGTTGAATGGATTTGTCAAGAGCATTATACTTAGTGGAAAAAAAGGCCAATTTCAAAAGATCACATACTGTTAATTACATTTATATAGCATTCTCAGAATGACAAAGTTGTAAATATGGAGAACAGACGAGTAGTTTCTAGAGGTTAGGAATGGTGGAAAGGGAGGGAGTAGGACTGACTATAAAAGGGTAGCTAGCACTAAGGAGATTTTAATGATGATGGAATAGTTCTGTATTTTGATGTAGTAATGGTTATACAAATGTACAGATGTGATGAAATGACACAGAACTACACACACATATTGTGTCAATATCAGTTTCCTGGTTTTGATATTGTATTGTAGTTACATGAAATAAAACTGGAGGATAAGAAATAAGCAGGACCTCTCTGTATTATCTTTGCAACTTCCTATAAATCTATAATTATTTCAAAATAAAAAGGTTTTCTTTTAATTATACATACATACATTCAAAAAGTTAAAGCATGTAAAATAAAATCTAAATATGTCTCTTTTAAAATTTCCAATTTCAGCTCAGGTCATGATCTTGTGGTTCTTGAGTTCAAGCCCCACATTGGGCTCACTGCTTTCAGTCTGTCATTGCAGACCTCGCTTCAGATCTTCTGTCCCTCTCTTTCTGCCCCTCCCCATTTGCGCTCTCCCAAAAATAAATATTTTTTAAAAGCATTTAAAATGTTTTGTCTTACACTGATTTTCCTTTGAATTGGTTTGTCAATTTATTACATATCTGCCTTAGTTTCACAATGCATTAATTTAGTGTGTTTTAGAAACGCTAACATCAATGACCTGAAGAGAAAGAGGTATGTCCATTTTGTTGTATAAATACAATTTATCTCAGTCTTTTTTATAGGTGGTGACAACAATTATGAGACAAACAAGGAAAAGAAGGAAGGGAAGGAGAAAGGAAGAAATAAATGACTCAAGAGACAAATAAATCAACAAAGCTAGACCAAGAGATGATCCAGATGATGGGAACTTAAAAAAAAAAAAAAGCAACTGTGCTTAATATAATGCAAAGTTAGAAAACATATGGGTAAGTGGATATCAATGGACAGATGTAAATCGTCAAAAAAAAAAGGAAAATGTAAATGCTGATAACGAAAAACAGTATCAAAGAGGAAAATTCCTTTTGGGCTTATCATGACTGCACAGAATGGGGGTGGTGAAAATCAGTACACTTAAAAATAAATCAAAAGAAATTATCCAAATTAAAATAAACACAAATGTACATTGATAAAAAAGAGAAAAAAGCATGGGCTGGTCATGGACTGCGGGACAATATCAGAGGGTCTAAAATCCCAGAAAGATCAGACAAGGAGAATGAGACAAAGAAATATTTGAAGAGATGACGGCTAAAAATTTTTCAAAATCAATTAAAGACAACAAACACAAATCAAGAAAATTCAGAGAACCCATGTCACATAAATACAGGGCACAAACTCTCATAAATGTAAGATACACTACAAACACCTAAAAACAATAAAGCATATGAGAGATTTGGAAAGATATCTCAAAATAAGATAAAAAACTAAAAGCAAATTCTAACTTTTTCTCTGCTACTATGTAATAAACATCTTTGCTACTTATTCCTCATACTTTTATTCAGATTCAATGAGTTTGTAAAGATCTTAATCATCAAATAATAATGTATAATGCATAAGCTATTATGAAATTGGTTGTCTGAATCTATAACAATACTCTGCTTAAAGACAGTAGGAAATTATGCTAATTATTTCCAGAGACCTAAAGTTTTTCCTCCTAGTAAGAAACATGGTACACGAAATCAAAGATTTCTCATTAACAAATCATGAAGAGACTTGAATTTTTGGAATAAGATATCGATAAAAAATGCTCAGTTGACTCTAAATTTAAACAGGCTGCAAATGCTTAAGACAATAATTTAAAAATTATTTTACTACAAAAAAACCATATATGTTTTTAAATAGGAGCATTGCTTTTAAATTTGATTTGTAGTATTTAAGCTATATTCTTCTAAATTCTCCAGAATTTGTCAAAACAAAATAAAAACAATTCACTATAATCTCCCCTGTAGTGTTTTCATTTTATCCCATTCACTTCCAGTACTTAAATACATACATATATATTTAAATTATACATGAGATTACAAATTACTTTTTCATATATTTGTCATAAATATAGTTCTCAGTCATTAATGGCTTCAAAATTGCACTCTTCATAACTTTTATATCTGCATAAAATTCCATCAACATGACAATTTAACTTCTTTCCAAAAGAGCTGTAGTAATTAATATTACTACATGCAATTTTTTAAAGATCTTTTTACGTATATATACATAAATGTATAATTTTAACTTTAGAGCATAAATATGATCATACTATCATAAAACTTGTTTTTAATGCTGCCTTTCTTCTTACTGTCTGGATAGGATTCCCATCTCACATACCCCTTCCTTCCTCATACCCCCTGAGAGCTCCACCTACCCATCCACCCAGATAGTCCAAGAGTCTAACCTATATATCTATTCTCATATGGTCATATACAAATATGTACTCTCATATACATGCCTACATATATAATGGTATTGTCATTGCATTTTTTAATATAAGATATCACACACATTTTTTCATTCTTATTTTTTCTCATGTAATAATATTCAACGGAGATCCCTCCTAGACTACTGGAGTGTATCTGATTCACTCTTTTCAACTGCTACTAAGATTCCATCCTATAGATACATAGTAAACACATATTTATTCAACCATTCCTCTACTGATAGACATGTACTTAATTTCCCATTTTTTGCCACTACAAACAAATGCTCATACACAAACCTTTACATAAGTAGTTATGCTTCTATGGGCTAGATTCAAAAAAAAAATTGGATTGCTACATCAATCAGTATATATTTCTTTTAACGTATGTCAGATATTCTTCCAAAATGGCCCAATTAATCCACATTTCTACCAACAAGGTACAAAACTAACTTTTTCCCTTAGGTCCTTACCAGCAAAAAGTTATTATTGGTCCTTTACTCTTTTTCTTTCTTTTCCCTCCATAAAGAGCAGAGGCTGTAGGAGGCATTTTGATAGATACAGTTCTATTACATTGGTACTTTAATTTGCCTTCCTCTATTTGTGCATTTCAACATCCTTTTATATCTTGTTGCCCATAAATTGCTTCTTCATAGCCTTTGTTCATGGTTCTTACATTGCTTGCTGTCTGGTCCCTTTTTGTCAATATCTAAACAATTATTTCAAATAACAGATATTAACTTTGTCCTTCCTCTGCATTGCAAATTATTTTTACCAAACCCACTGTTTGTAGTATATTTTTTAAATCAGAATTTAAGTTTCATAGCTTTCTGTCTTTGTAGCTTTATAACAGTGGTTAAGGTCTCCCTCACCCCAAGAATGTGCATGTACTTTCCTATATTTAATGCAGAATTTTTATTAAGTCTTTCCACGTGTAATTTATTTTTGTATATTGTGTAAGATAAAGAGCCAACTTTATTTCCCCCAAATGGACAGCTAAATGTGCCAGAACTGTTTATTAAACAATCCATAGCCATTCACCTGAATTGAATTTCATATATAACATTCCTGTATATATTGGGATCTATTTCACGATCCTCTATTTTGTTTCCCCTACTTATTTTAATTCAAAGATTTTCAATATTATTCATCAAATATTCTTCTCTTGGCCATCGTCACATCCGCAGCATCAAGCCCAAAAACTGACATGCTGTATATACAATCATTATTTGCTAAATGAATGAATAAACTTGGAATAAAATATCTCATTATAAAACCCTTAAATGAATCATATCTGCAGAAACCTTTTTCCAAATAGGTAACATTTACAGACTTCACGGATTAAGACCTATTGTATCTGGAGGACATTGTTGTGCCTACCACAATGTAACAAACAAACAAATAAATAAATAAATACACACACACACACACACACACACACCCCTTATCCTAACTGGAAGAGATTAGCATGACTATTAGAGATATGTCCAGAGTTACATTAAAATCAAAGAATATAATTCAATCACTTACACTTAGTACAAATATACAAACAAAACTTTACTAATTTTCAGTTTCATTAATATATAATACCTCAATTGTATATATATCCACTTACTGTTTTTCTATGAAGGAAGTCTCTAAACACCACACCTACTATATTCATATGAAAGAGATTAAAAGGGGATAAATGTTCAGTTTTGTAAAAGAGGTGGAGCTATGAACAAATTTCTATTTAAAATGTATCATTATTATTATTATACTTTTACTTATGCAAAAGTAAAAAGGTTTAAGTATTGAAAACTACTTAACTGCAAAACACTGTACATACACATCTACATTACACATGAAAGTATGTTTTTCAACAAACTTTGGGAAACAAATCATTCTATGATGAAAGTAAGTCCTATTTCTATAAATCAGATTTTCACATTTTATGTGGCCTAAATTGTGGTTCTCCTGTATTTTACAGGTTTTTAACATACCGTAGTTACTAAGTAAGGTTATCATATTTCACCAAGTGGCCATTTTTAAGGTAGCAGTGACTACGTACCACTTTACATAAACTAAGCCATATTTTAATGTAGTATATAAACTCATGTTTAGTGTTTTGAATACAGCAGTCTTAGTTTGGGGTTTTTTTTTACTTCATATGAAGAAATCATACTTCAACATAAAATAGCAGATATTAAAATAATTTATAGAATAAAATAATTCAAGCCAAGAAAGACTGAATGGAAGAAAGAAAAGGCATATTATAATAAAACAGTGACATTAAGCTTATAAATATAATTTTATACTGCCATTTAGGGTATCTATATTATATATAAAATAATACAACCAAACAAATACTCTTCCACAGAAAACTGCCTCTACCTAATATATTTTTATATAAAATAATGGAAATAAGTTAATGACTACAAAAAATTATTAATTTCTATGAATTATGTAACAGAATAAAAGCACATAAGAAATTTAATGAGTCATAACTAATAACAATGTTTTACAAGTCACTGGAAATAACCACTCTGCCTAAAGAGAAGAATCTCTTAAAACTATAGTGGATTTAACATCTGAAAGCAATTCCTCTTGGCACCATCAGGAAAACAGGTGCCAGCACCAAACAATCATAAGGAGAGGAAGAGTATTTCCACTGCTGCTTTATTCAAAAAATAATTCAACAGCATTATTAATTACATTCATCTGACAGAGTAAATCAAATTTCTTTGATCTAGATATTCTCAGATCTAACAAAACATAACACACACTCAAATGTTGGCTGATCTTAATAAAAGAGATATTATTTCCAAGAGCAAAACACAACAAAACCTAATGAAATAAATAATTTCTAATGACCATTTTAGATATTCTTCCCTGAGTCCTCATTGATCATCAAAAAAGATCAGTGTGTCATTGAAATGAAATGATACTCAGAAGATCTGATTTTCCCTTATCATTAGAGATGATAAAGGATACTATACTATATTTAAAATCAATAGTAAATTTTACCAACTTAATATGTAAATGACACTACTTCTAGCATAAGTAACAAAGAAGAAAAAGTTACTTGCAAATGTTAAACTTATTTTAAAATGACCTAGTCCACTTAAAACTAACTCACACTGTGGTCTAAAATGTCTTTTACCAGGACGCCAAATGGGATTTGCATCCTGCCAAAAGATTAAAACTCAAATTCATCTATACATTACTGAACTTGTTTTCTTCCTTTTTTTTTTTTAATGCTATGAAGCACTATAACTCAAACTGAATGGTAGAACAGGAATTGAACTGATAAATTAGAACTTTACAGTAGCCATTACTATAATGATGTTGCTGCCAGCCTTCTATCAGTTTTACTCTCTCCAGATGTTTCATATACATTTATAACTTGAATCAGTTAAATATAGACCCAAGTGTTCTTCCACAGACTTCAATGTTGACATCCCCCGGAAATATTCTCAGGCCTTTAAAAATGAAAATGTCATCAATTGTATATACCATTTAAGCCTGTCTCAGATTTCAAATGGTCACATAATCTATGGTATGCCTTCTATCAAGAAGTGGACTCTTATCTCCTCTCCTTGAATGTGAATGAGGTCCATGATGGCTTTGACTAGTAGCATGTGGCAGCAATGACACTGTACCATTTTCTAGCCTCAGACTTTAAAACTTGCTCTGGGTGATGCCCCTCCACAGGAGAAATTTTACTAACCTGAGACTACTATGTTATAAGGTAACCCAAAATAGCCATGTGGAGAGACCACATCAAGAGGAAAAACACCTAATGAATCTCTCACTCTTCCAGAAATGGCAGCCTCAGTGCTAGATGACCACAACAGTACACAGCCCTCAAAATCCTTCCCAAATTCCCGACCCACAAAATTGTGAGCAAAATAAAGTAGTTGTTTAAGCAACTAAGTTTTGGGAGTTGTGTGCTGCATAACAACAGATAACTTAAAAACTACAATTTCATTTTATGTACAAATAAGTTCACTATGACAATAGCGAAGACGGCAGACTACCTGTTTATAGTATAATAATGAAACTTTTAAAGACTTTTAAATTATCAATTTAGTATCTACAGTACAAGTTTCTTTAACTGTCTTCCACTAAATAACTCATGAATTAATCATGAAATAACCATATAGTCCCCATTACTTTCGATTCTTACTGTGTGAAGCAAAGTGTCAAGACTACTAAGACATGACCCTACACCTACCCTGCCATGAGTTGACAGTACACTAGTAAGAATCAGTTGTTTTGCTCTAAACATATTTACCCCAATTTATTTGTTACTATAATTATATAATATGATTAAATATTTTAAAAATCTATAAGAACTGGAAGTCATCATTTCCCTGAGTAAGCTGAACATTTCATAACAATTTGATAAAGTGTAGTTGCTTTAAAAAAATATATTTTCAAGAAGACTAAAAACTTTAGTACAGTAACCACTGGGACTATTTATTTTCAACTGTCTCATTATACCTAAAAGAAAAATGAAACTAGACACTGAAAATAATGGTGATAGGTGTGATTTAAGAAAGGCCATGATGAAATCCAATCAGGAGACCTACGTTCATAGAAAAGGTGTGGGCTTAATAGCAAAACACTGGGTTATAAATATATACTATGTTTTAAGGTATATACATATCATTTTTATGACCAACCACTCTAGCCAAAATAATTTTTATAAGCAATATCCAACTGAGTTGAATAAAGGAGCTTGTACTATAAGCTCTTTCTTTAATTTTTTTAATGTTTATTTATTTTTGAGAGACAGAAACAGAGCGCAAGCAGGGGAGGGGCAGAGAGAGAGGGAGACACAGAATCCAAAGCAGGTTCCAGGCTCTGAGATGTCAGCACAGAGCCCGACTTGACTCGGGGCTCGAACTCATGAGCCTTTATGCCCTGAGATTATGACCTGAGCTGAAGTTGGCCACTTAAATGACTGAGCCATCCAAGCGCCCCATAAACTCTTTCTGGAAAATGTTTTTTTTTTTTTTTAATTAAGAAATAAAGATGAAGTTTCAGTTTTGCAAGATGAAAACATCTGTAGATGGATGGTAGTGATGATAACACAATGTGATTACACTTAATGCCACTGAATTGTATACCTTAAAATGGAGAAGATAGTAAATTCTACGTTATGTGTCAGACTAAAGTAACAGACTTAATAATAAAAAAAAAATCAAAAACATGTTGGGTGACTTAAGCCAGTCACAAAGAGTTGATATTGTGTAATTCCATTTATATGAAGTTCAAGAACAGGTAAAACTAATCTATGTAAAAGAAATCAGGAGAGTGGATCAGAGGATGGGGTAAAATGGTCTACAGACCAAGGGCAACTAAAGAACTTTCTGGGGGAAAATGGAAGTGTTTTCTATCTTGATTGGAGTACGTAGCACACAGTTATATATTTGTCAAAGACAACTAATGCTACACCTCCTATCTGTACATTTCACAATATATGCAAATTACACATTAGTTTTTTAAATGGGGAAGTAGGGAACAGAAAATGACTGAAGAAGTTAGTCTAGAAATGAATTCATGAGAGTTATCCCCTGAAACAATATATGCAATGGTATTTTTTAACCACCAGAATTATTAACCAGAGCAACTTACTGAAAGGTAAACTGCCAGCTGATAACAGAGAAGGGTATGCTACAATTTCGGACTCGTCAATCATAAGAGTTTTAAAGGTAAATAAAACATCACCATTCTTTATTACTTAAGCTAAAACAAGGTATCTAGAAAGACTAAAAGCCTTAACTTCCCTCAGATTAGCCCTGTTTTTCCACCTGCCTAATCCCCCATCCCCTCCAACTCAAGTCTATCCAATCTAATTCAACTGCCCACTACACTTAATCTGTGTAAATTATGTGAGGAGCTAAGTGTAACAGAATACAAAGATGAATATATAGTGACTTCAATCCTCAAGGCATTTATAATCAAATAGATAGCATTGCAGAAGTAGGTAATAACTACAAGAAAAGCCTTCATGGTACCTGCAATGTTCCAGTTGAAACCCTGTCCAATTCAGACCATTAATTCAAAAGGTAATTTTTTTTTAAGGAAAGGGAAACAGCAATAAGTGGCTCATGCTGCAGGTTTATCCCCCACTCCTCCCGTTTTATTACCAATGAAGGAAAAATTCCATAGTATCTCTGTTTCCAAGACATTTGAGAATGCAAATACAAAAGGTTTCCTGTAGTCTTTACAAGTAAAAGATAAAAAAGTACTGGGTGTTATATGTAAGTGGTAAATCACTAAATCTATACCTGAAATTGATTTTACCATATATTAACTAATTAAAATTTAAATAAAAACTTGAAATCAAGAAAAGAAAGTTCGTGGCTACATCTGAATGGATGAGTAAAATGCTTCACCATATTTATAATAAAAGATATTCACTTTGACTCAAACCATTGACCATCAATGTTCCTGGCAGTATATGGGTAATCAGATTTTAGACTTTTCTGCAGTGAATTATTCTGCTTTAAAAACTGAAACTCTAAAATTAGAATTATGAAGTGCAGAAAACATCACAATCTGAATTCTACTTACACAAAACCACACAGTTTTCTATGCCAAATTCCTAATTTAAGCTGGAAAAATCACCACTGAAGATAGCCGAGCCTAAATCAGATTCACTCAACATAAAACCGATGTAGACCTCAAATTACATGCGACATCTCCAGCCACTCATATAAATAAGAATAATGCAAGGTGAAAGACAATAAATTCACCTAGATCCTTGTAAACTGGCCATCCTACTAAAAGCACAATATTCCTTTCCTAAAATTCTCAAATTAGAAGGAAGAAAACATATATGTCTCCATTTAAGTACAATTAAAAATCTAAAATTACTAATTTCAATTCTTCTAGAACAATTCCTTGAAGCAAAACAAGATATTCTAGATCTTGAAACACACCTGTCATTTTAAAAATATAAAGAAAAAACCCACCAGACTTATAGGATACCAAGTCTTGCATGTCACCTTAGAACTCCTCCCAAACAACTTGTCACAAGTGAACAGGAACAGATTGTACAAAGATATTTCTTTAGTTGTTTGCTTAATTGGCTATTGATTTCCCCACCATAAATTAACAAAACCAAATGTAACTCAATAGGAGTCTGCATGCAAGTATAAAATCCCTTTACATTATTTGGCCTCTAAAGTTTGTACCCTATGGAAAATCCATTTGAAATTTTACCTGGCATGTACATGCTAAAATATTCTGTCATTTGAAGCCACACCAGATTCCAACCCACAGAGACAAGATTTCCAATTTATTTCTCACAACCCACATACTCAAAACCCAAAATTACAACATAGAAAAGCATTGTTAAAATTCTGTTGTAGTAGTAAAGCCAGTTAATAATCACCATAGAGCTCTATTTTTAGGAAATTTCTTAAAGCTTCTAATAACCATAATATATAGCATTTCAATACCTAAATTAAGTACTTAAGTCCTTAGCCACTTAAGTGGCTTAGTCAGTTGAGTGTCCTGACTCTTGATCCCAGGGTGATGGGACTGAGCCCCACATCAGGCTCTACGCTGAGCATGGAGCCTGCTTGAAATTCTTCCTCTCTCCCTCTGACCCTCTCCCCTGCTCCCACGAGCACTCGCTCTCTCTCGCTCTCTGGCTCTCTCTCTCTAAAAAAATTAATTTTTAAAAATAAAAAATAAATTACTCAAATATATAAGGCTCACCTTGGAACTCTAATGTAAGTGTTCTTTCAAGGTTAGAAATCGAACCTAACTCAGCTCAAACACTGTAAAATGAATAAATAATACCGTGATTTCTTAAAAAGAACATGATATCAAATACAATTATTGCATATTTTATTAAAAGTATACCTCATATTCAATTCTTTATAGAAATTAGCCTCTCAAGCTTCTTTATAGAAACCTATTCCATGTGACTTCAAAAATTAAGATTGTTGGGGTGCCTGGGTAGCTCAGTCAGTTAAGAGACAGACTTTGGATTTCAGCTCAGGTCATGATTTCATAGTTTCATGATTTTGAGCCCTGCGTTGGACTCTGTGCACTGATGGCATGAAGTCTGCCTGGGATTCTCCTTCTCTCCCTCTCTCTACCCATTCCCCACTCATGCTCTCTCTGTCTCTCTAAAATAAATGCATAAACTTAAAAAATTAATATTGTTACAAAACATCACATAGTGCTGATATGCTACAACTGCATCATTTCAGAAACATCAAAATCTGATATCCGTTTTTCTCATAATAGTAAATACCATCAATGAATTAATATTATGTCCACTCACCACTATACAAAATTCAAACCATGCAGCTGTAACTGCCAAATTGGATCAAATTTTTTAATACTACCAAAAACCAATAAGCAAAATTATCACTAAAATATTTGGAAGATGAAACAGTATGAGTTAAAGTTTTCTCAGTTATGCAGAGACATACGAAAACTCCTTTTGTTGTAATTTAAGAAATGCTTCCTAAAAGACACTGGTCAATTTCCCTGCCTTAGAAAATAAAGAACAGAGAATCCTCAAGACACGTACATCCTTTACATATGAATGGCTATTCAGGGAATAGAATGGACATATTCAAAGAATGCACTGGGACTTTCATTTTCTCTTTCTACCTTTCACCTTAACCACTACCATGCAATGTTGAAATAATACATGTTGTTAAAGACTTATTTCAGAGAAAAGAGATATTGAAAAAAAAGTTTAGCCTTCATAAAAAGTCCACAAAGAAACAACAGCCATCCTCAAACGTGTTAAACGATAACTCTTAGATAACAAAATGAAAACCTCTCGAACAATAAGACATACATAGTAAGTGGCATCTCTTAATTTTCTCAATCGAACAACCTTCCCTCCAAGCTTCCTTCTCCTAGCTGTAACAGTGGTCAATTTGCTCAAACTAAACCAAGTAAAATAAAATAACACAATTGATAATTAGACCTAGGGATACGAAACTGAATATAGCCAAATCAATCCTACAATGGGATGTTTCCAAGTAGAGATAGAATGGAGAAAGCCCCTTTTCTATCTTTTTGTTTCACTTATGCATTTTATTTTTTATTTTATAGTTTATTGTCAAGTTGGTTTCCATATAACACCCAGTGCTCTTCCCCACAAGTGCCCTCCATCATGACCATCAATCCCCTTCCCCTTTCCCCCTCCCCCTTCCGCCCTCAGTTTGGTCTCAGTATTCAAGAGTCTCTTGTGCTTTGTCTCCCTCCCTCTCCCTAACTCTTTTTCCTCCTTCCCCTCCCCATGGTCCTCTGTTAGGTTTCTCCTGTTAGACCTATGAGTGAAAACATATGGTATCTGTCCTTCTCCGCCTGACTTATCTCGCTTAGCATGACACCCTCAAGGTCCATCCACTTTGCTACGAATGGCCA
>CM053571.1:75810598-75878376 GCA_028646485.1 Cryptoprocta ferox
TCTCTCTCTCTTTTTCTCGGCTTCCTCTTTTGCTATAACTGTGTCTTCTAATTCACCTATTCTCCACTCTGCCTCTTCAATCCGTGCAGTGGCCACCTCCATTTTATTATGCACCTCATTTATAGCCTTTTTTTAACATGTTGCGGCTATTTTGAAGGTCCCTAGTCTTTGTATCAACAGCTTCTCTGATGCTTTTTTCAAGTCCAGCGATTAATTTTATGACAATTGTTCTAAATTCTTGTTCAGTTAGGTTGCTTAAATCTGTTTTGAGCAGTTCTGTGGCTGTGACTTCTTCCTGGAGCTTCTTTAGGGAGAGTTCTTTCGTTTTGTCATTTTGGCTAGCTTTCTGTCTCTTGTCAGTTTTAAAAGCTCGTTATGCACTCCGCACCTGTTAGTATTGCTCTATTAAAGGAGGCACATTGACTGTCCAGGGCCTGTTGTTTCAGAAAGTGTTCTTTTAATGGTGTCTCTCGGTTTTCTCTTGTTGTGTCTTTGATTATTTTCTTCCCTACTCAGTGATATTTGGGACTCTCCACCATGTGTACTTTGGCTTGTTTCTTGAGGTAGCCCTGAAAAAAACAGACGAACACACAGGGAACAAAAGCATGGAAATGCACAGACAAATCAAACAAACAAGCAAACCAAAAGGGGAAAGGAAGTAAAGAAAAGGATAGGAAAGAAAAGAAGAAAAGAGAAAAAAAGAGGGGGGGGGACAGAGACAGCAAAAGACTATGGACAGTCTAAAAGCAGATAACCAGCATAGAGGAGAGATAAGAATGAGATAAGGGAAAATATATCTGTATGGTAAGAGAAAAAAAGAAAGGAGAAGAAAAGAAAAAAGGGGAAAAAAAGGAAAAAAAAAAACAAGGGCCACTCTCCCGTGCAGATGGGCGTGGTTTGGTGCAGGTAGGTCAGGTCTCGGGGGGCTGCTCTCTGAGGCCGCGCCTTGGTGGCTGTGGGGAGAAGAATGGCGGTGCCCCAAGCTCTGCTCGAATCAAGCGTTGCAAGCCGCTCTTTTCAGTCCAATCTCCCTGTGCCGTGGGCGAGCCAAATTGTATTTTCCAAGCTCCGCCTCGCTTCCAAATCCTAGTCCATGCACTTTAATACTACCACGGGAGATAAGACATGCTCCAGCTCGCAGCCAGCCTCCCCACCGGGATCACGCAGGGGGCGGGGGCTGCCTCTCCTGGAGCTGCTGCTGCCCGAGGTGAGACAAACTCGCTGGCTTCCTAGCCGTGATCGTGTGGGGGAAGGGGCTGTTTTTCCTGGTGCTGCCTGGAATGTGCACCGCTACTGCGGAGCCCAAGGAAGAATTCGCCAGCTAGATGGAACGATTTCTCTCCCCGTGCCCAGTGGTTATATATGGGGTGACAATATCTCTCTCCCTCCTGGGGCGAGTTTTTTATCTCTTCTTTATGAATAGTTCTATGAGTTTTTTCAGTCTTTCTCTTCCCCTTGTCTCTCCGGGGCACAGCGCACTCTCCCTGTATTGGGCTGGGGCTCCCACCCCTCCACAGCTCGGGGGCCCGGCCCATCCTCCAATTTCCCCAGTTTGCACTCACTCAGGCATCTTTGAGGTTGCCTCCTTTCTGGAGTCTGTATGTTCTCTTCCCCCTCTTGCAGATCAGAGTATTGTCTCTTCAGACCTTGTCAGTTTAATAGATGCGGGCAGGCAAGGATTACAGAGCTCCTTACTTCTCCGCTATCTTGCCCTTCCTGCTCCTTTTCTTTCTGATCACAAAACTGTCTACTACATTATGAACTCAACCGCCTTATCTTACCTCTTCAGCATGCAAGTTTAATCCCACTTCAAATATTTTGCCTAAGCTATTCCCTGGAATGTTCTTCATGATATTTACAGAGTAGTTATTTGTTCTGATTCAGATCTCAGCTTTAACATTCCCTCTGGACAAAGACTTTCTTAAGGAGTCACTTAATTATTGTCACATCATCTTATTTTAATTCTCTACATAGCACTTATCACTTAAATATACTTTTTAATACTCATTGCTGTATCTTCAATACCTTGAATAGTGCCTGGCACAGACTACATTCTCCATTCATAATCTGTTCAATAAATAAGTGAAAGCTGTAATAAACAAGCCCAATGCAAGCAACCATGGCCCTAGCCCCAGAGAGAAGCTAGTCTGAAAAAGTGAAGCAATTAAGAAGAAAGAAAAACAAAGCAGATCTCCTGAAAGCATCTGAGTCTTTTCAGTCATCCCAAAGACCAGCTCCAACCCTGCCCATGACAGAGTCTGTATTTTATAATATAAAATATATGTATTTTATATTATCTTTGGCAAAGTACCATATTTGTGTCTGTTTTATAATGTACATAATATATTACTATAGTCATACACACGAGCGTGCCTGCACACACATACACAATGAGTAGATAAAAATAACCATATAGGAAGGATATCTGATACCTGATAGACGTAACCAATCAAAAAAGTCTGTAGAATATCAGTGTCAAACTTGTTTTTCTTAAGCTTGAGTGTTTCAGGTTTCTTTCATTTCTAACCAAGAGATTTCTGAAATGAAAACATATTTAGTGCTCGAATATTTGTACAATGCTGAATGCAAAGACTAATTATGGTTCCAGAGAACAGACAAATGAAAGCCAAAGGCAGAGAGACTTAAAATCTACATAAAAATAAAATTCTAAAATTTAGACCCATCTAAAAGTAATCACTACATCTCCAATTATAAATTTCCCACTACTGGGTGGGTTCAAGTAGAAGCCTGATGACCATTAGTAAAGGATACTTAGGCATGATACCAGCACTTGCAAGGCAGTCTATGTAACAAATTTAACTGAGTGATATTAAATACTAGTGATGTAATGATAAATTAAGTTTACTCCTTGCCCCCTGGAGGTCACAATTTAACACAAACTTGCAAACATATATATAGTATACATTAGATATCTATATACATGGCATATCTATGGCATAGTGACAATAGGAAAAAGTGGTGATTAACTCTGAATGGTGGGAATATTTAAATTGAATATAGAGGGATATGTAAAAGCCACTTTTTTCCTGTTAGTCAAGAAAGATCAAAACATTTCTGACAAAGGAACATGTGAGAAGGGACAGGTATAAAAAGCACATAGAACGGCAAACCCAAAATTCAATAAGTAAGGTGAAATTGTTGAATGACAAGGTGCCTATGGCAGAAGAATGTCTACAAATGAAGCTGCTGGATAAGTGGGTAGGAGCCAAATTGTGAAAAGTCATTCTAAGGAGTTGAAGCCATAGAATTATAAAAATATCTATCTTGTACAGTGTACTAATTTGTACCAGACACATACCTAAACTCTTTAGACATACTACCACTTTAATCCTCAGAAGATACCTATCATTATCTATCAACACTTTCTAAAAAAGAAAACTTACGCTAGAAAGAGATCAAGTAATTTGCCTAAAATCACAGTTAAAGTCAGAGACAGAACTCATTGGAGGATTCTGAGAAGGGAGGTGAGTATTCTGAATAAATGACATGTATTTTAGGAAAAAGTCTATGAAGCAATGTGGATAATGGGGTGGAAGTAAAATAGGCTAGTTTTAGGAAAATGAAAGAGACAAATATAGTCCAAATGAGAGCTACTAATAGGGGTTGTAAAAGGAAAAGGAAAACTAAAAGATTTTACTGGTTTCTAGCTTGAGAAAGCAGGTAGAAAAGCAAGTTTAGGTAGGAGAAATGAGGCATAATATGAAGGAGATGAGGTATCAAAATGATTAGTAGGAGCCTAGGCAATATGGTCACATTTGAAGTTTCAAAAGAAAAGACCAGTGGAATACAGTCCAATGGTCTGTAACTAGACTAGAAAGAGCTCTTTCTAAAACAGAAGTGGGAAGAATGGCCAAGATAAACATATGAGAAAGCATCAATATACATAATTAAAAATTAGGCCAAGTAAAGTAGAAAATAAATATCCACAAGCCCATACTGGTATCAATGATAAATGGAAGGAAGGAAGGAAGGAAGGAAGGAAGGAAGGAAGGAATAAGAGAACAGAAAAGAAGGAAGGACAAAAGGGAGGGAGGAAGGACGGAAGGCAGGGAGGGAGGAGGGAAGGAAGGAAGGAATAGATAAATTTTCCAGGCAGAAAAATTCCAATTAATTTATATAGATACTCTATCTTCAAGAAGGTGGAACTCCCCACTCCTTAAGTATGGCCTGCACATACTGACTTCATTCTGAAGAACACATATGGAAAGGGGGAAAAGAAGAAGAAATGTAAAGCAGAAAAGCCTGACAAAAACCATCTCAGCCAAATGATCCAAGTCAACATTAGCAATGATTAAATCATGTTGATAGTGTGTTCCCTTGATATGACATGATCAAATACATTTTACATCCATAGTCTCCTCTCAAAAACCCATAACTTCATCCCAAACATGAGAAAACATCCGACCAACCTCAACTGATTCAAGGAAGCTTTATAAAACACCTGACCAGTACTACTCAAAACGGTCAAGGTCATCAAAAGCAAGTTTAAAAAAACCATCACAGCCAAGAAGAACCCAAGTATACATAACCACTAAATGTAATATGATATCCTGCCTGTATGGGAATCTGGAATAGAGAAAGGAAGATAGATAAAAACTACAGAAGTCTGAAAAAAATTATGTATTTTAATTAATAGTTGTGTATAAACATTGGTTCATTAATTTTAACAAATGTACCATACTAATATGTCAAGAATAGGAAAAACTGTGAGTGGGGTACATGGGAACTCTGTACTAAGCTCACAATTTTTCCATAAATCTAAAATTATTCTAAACAATAAAAGTTTTTTTTTAATTAGGCCAAGAAAAAAAAACACAGAAAACCATTACTACCCAAGGGATAGGTCAAATAAAGTCAGTAAAAGAAATTTAAAAGAGATGATCATAAATATATAAAGAATGATGCCCTAGAAATAATAAGGAAAAAGTGCACGAGAATGGAAACAGGTATAATAGAGGTCAAAGAAGATCAGGAATGAACAAAAGCCACCAGATTTAGGAAGTTAGTGGCTTAAAAAGAAAGAAAAGTTCAGTGGAGCTAAAAGGCTGAAAGGTAAATAAACCACAATGGGTTATGATGCCTTCAGAGCCCTAATTTTATAATTCTCTCAGTCACAAATCTCTTAAGAGATCCTCCCAGTTTCAAATCTACTGAAAGTCTTCCCTATTCCTTGAATTCACATCAATGTGGTGAAAATCTCTTACTGAATTATCTTTCACAGTGTAAAAGTATTAGGAGATGCATCAGATAGCATACTTTTTATCCAGAAGTAACAGAAATTCCAAAAGCAAACTAGCTTAAACAATAAGGAAATGTATAACCATTCTCAAATATAAGAGGAAGCACACAGGTACAGCATGGTCTAAGCACGACAAGTCAAAGCTTCAGGAATTCTCTGTAACTCTCCTGGCTGACTGCCTGTGTGGAGTTTCACCAACAGGCTGGAAACAAGGTGATCAAGATATTCTGAGATTGTGATCTGTCCATCTTTGAACTTGTCACTAGCAAAGAAAGGGAATTTCTGTTTCACTTAGACTTTCAATCCTGGATCAAGGAAAGAAGACTCCTTTTTTCTGAGTCATGTGAAGAAGAGTTAGATAGATGCCTGAACAAAATAAAAATAAGTTCAGTTACAAAGGTAGACAGGAAAGAAATAATGCTAAGTAGGCCATCAACAAATGCTAAATAGGAGGTTCTTATTTACATGTTTTCCTAGCTTTGGGAAATTTTAAAAATTACTTTAATACAATGAAGAATAGGCTTAAACAAATAAAGGTCAAACAATTTCCTTCCTCAAATAACCAAATGATAACTTCAAAGACGATCAATACTGTTTTATAGGACAAGAGAAAAACGTGGTATGAATTTATAAGCTTTCATCACTCAAACTTATATCACAAAAATAAAAAGTATTAGGGTATTTTAAAACCAGAACGCTATCACAATTTACACTAAATTGTTATTTTATTGGGGTTAAGATAGTAAGAGATTCCAAGGGAGTGGAAAGGGGGTTCGGGCTCTAGGTGCTTAGTCCTAATGCTTCCACTAACCAGCAGTATCACAGTCATGGAATCTATCTAGATTTCAGTTTCCTCCTCTGCTCTATTAGAAAGTTCAGAGAAGGAGTTCTTCAGGTTTTCTCTCTGTTTACTTCCTAATTATAAATAGTATTCACTCGATAACGAGAAAATTTATGTGGACTACTGAATACTGTAATTCTGGGGAGGCCAAATCCTAAAGACACCTTTCACACCTACAAGCTGAAACACAAAAGCTTCACTTTGAAAACCGTCACTACAAAACTTCATTTTCACAAAAACCCTCACTGTGGTCAGAAATGTAAATAGCATGATGTTACAACTTTCTGCAATAACTCAAGAATTTAATTCAATATCTCTTTAAAACCAAACACATTATTAAAAGGTTGCAGCATACCTACAAAAGCAAACCCTCACTACTGGACAGGAGAACGGAAAATGACAAAAAAAAATCAACCACTTTGAAATTCAATTAAAGACAAGATTTCTAACCACTAAGCCTAAATGAGGAAGAAGATGAAAAGCAAAACACAATAAGAAAGCTGGAATTCAAGTCATAAACAGAAAGGGAAATTTCTATATAGAGTACGAAAGAAGGGGGGAAACACCCCAAAGCAAAACTAGCCTATAGGCCTAGAAGAAATTAAATCCAAATATCTCATGAATTTCTCTTAAAGACTATTAATTTATACAAAATTGATAGAAATAATTTCCAAAAACAGGTTGGTGACAGAAACAGGAGAGGAAACATTACTCTGCCCTTTGGGAACCTCAAATTAATGGATTTTGGCAAACCAGAAACAAATCATATGGGATGACTGGATAAAACCTTATGATTTTAGCCAAATGTATTATGACCTGGAGTTGGTTCTTCTCAGGATTATTAATAATGAAAAATACTTACACAGGATACACATGATTGCCAGGAAAAAAATAATGCTCTTCTTTGAAAGTTTTTAAAACAACAAACTACCCACAGAAACCACATGGGCATAAAATGAAACAAATCTGTTCACTGATTTGTGGAGCATTTAAGCACTCCCCAAGTGAAAAACTCAGCTTTAGGCTCTCTTTCTGAGACAAGCAGAACATCCATGAAAATACCTGATTTGTAGACACCAAGGAAACAGTACAGACATACCTCTACTGGCCTCAGTTTAAAGAGAAATAATTTTCTCCAAGAACCTGATGGTTTTAAGAGACTACTTACTTGTTTTAAAAAGGTATCTCTTTTCCTCGCAGTAAGAATCTAAATTAAGCCTAAAAACTCTCAAAATTAAATAAAAGAAAAGAAAATCTCAAAGTGCTTAACATATAATATTAATGACCTACTGTAATTGTCAATTTAAATACCAAAACTCCCTACTATCAGTAGCAGTATCATTAACACATGAGGATTACTCAATTTATCAAATTACATAATATCCTAGCAAAATGATATACCAAAGAGGTAAGTTTCAAAAGCGGAAAGAATAAGTATAGAGGGAGAAATCTTGTCCAGGACACAAGCAAAAGAAGTAGGATAGCGTGACATAAAGTTGCACTGGAACACGAGAAAGTACGTTGTGTACATTTAATAGGTAAAGTCTTGGACAAAGGAAGCCAAATGAAACCAGAGTCAAACACAAACTAGCAAACTACACAACAGTGCCTAGGGTAAAATGCAAAGGCTACATAAACATTCCATTTATGTATATAAATATCATATAGATTCAGATATATTAACGAAAAATAGTTTATCTTGAGTCAGCATCACAAAAACATTCACCTATTTTAGTTTTGTTTTGTTTTTTTTTTTTGAGACAGGGAGAGAGCATGCGAGCCAGGGAGGGGCAGGGAGAGAAGGAGACAGAGAATCCAAAGCACTGACAGCAGAGAGCCCACGGTGGGGCTCGAACTCACAAATCAAAACACAAGATCATGACCTGAGCCGAAGTCAGATGCTTAACTGACTGAACACCCAGGTGCCCCAACATCCACCTACTTTAAAAAGTGAAGAAAAAAAAAAAACTTTTCTACCATGACCTATATTATACTGTCCTTATAAGACATAAAAAGAACACAATAAAAACCCAACAGCATGCAGAGCTACAAGTTTACATATATCTCCACACATACCCCACCATGCTTTCCATTTCCTGACACACTGCCATAAAAATTGGGGATTTTTTCCCCTCTACTTTGGCTCTATATAAGGTGCTGACTTTTCTCTTGGATAGGCTGGCAACGCACAGCTTGTCAAAGCTTGCATAACCTTGAAGAACACATATAATTTCCAGAAGAAATAAAGAAAGAATGGAAAAATAGAAGAGTTTCCAAAAGAAATAATTTTAAATTGTACATATCTATAGTCCTCATCCTTTAGAGATGATGTTACTGGTGGTATTTGTTACCACATGCATGAATCCTAAAAAGACCAAAGCATTAGAGCCATCCAAGTGCAATTGCAGCTATCTTATAAACTATAGTTTCAACACAGTGAAAAGGAGAAAAATGCCAAGGATAGAGAGCTCTGGGATTGTCACCTACTCAGAAAAAATACAGATCTGGAGAAAGATCAGATTAGACTCATTTCAGAAAATGAACAAGAAAACCCTGCAACTATACTGAGGATCTCTAATTAACCAAACAGCATAAAACTTGTATAGTAAAAGTCTTCACATTATGCCAAAGTGAGTGTGTGTTTTTCTAAATATTACAATAATCTATTATGGATACAGAAATGAGAAATGTCTGGTTTCTCAATGTTTACTAAGAGTAGGAAGTAATGTGTCTAACATATAGGAAACTACCAAAAACTATGGGGCATATTCCTAATGTGTAAATTTTACACAAAGATTTAATGACAAGAAGAGACTTTACTTTTTATAAAATACTTTATAAAGTATAAAATATAATAAAAGATAGAGTGAATAGAAAAAATAAAACACTTATTTCCTAACTATCACCAGCAGTTTACTCGTAGACATCTTGGGTACCACCCACCCCTATAGGATCCATTATCTTCTGTACTACAGTTACTTCAAAGGAAAAGTATGACAAAGGTTGAAAAAAAGTTCAAACTACAGTATAGAGATACCATTCTACTTCCAATCAAAATGGAGACATGGGGACCAGATATAACTTTCCAACTAACACAACTAGAAAACTGAACAAGACATATGGAACAGTGGGTTTTGGTCATTAGACAACAGACAGCACAGGACTGTAATACCTGAAAGAAAGCAAAAAAGCAAAGTAAGCACTGTAATTGCCCAGCTTACAACTTGGGAGTCAGTTTACAGACTAGAAGACATAGTGGGGGGACCCAAGCAAAACTGAGCTGAGGAGACAGAGTTAAAAGTTGATAAGGCAGAAACAAGTTTCTAAGGCAACTAGAAATTCTAGTTGCATAGAATTGAGAAAACTATACTGGGTAAGGATCTCAGAAAACTCTATTCAAGCCTTGGGATGAGTAACCCATACACAAATAACAGAAAACTACAGAAGACTAGGAAAAGACAAACAAAAGTGAGTAGATAGGACAACAGCTGGAGCTCACACACAGAGGGCAATAGTTTGTGTTCCTACTAGTCCGGAGTGGATAAACCTTGTAATACATAGAGGATTCAGATGAATCCTCAGGAGTGCATCTCTGTAATAGTGGGGTTAAATCTGTCTTACAATAACATTTGTTCAGGACCCAACTAACAAATCTTTAAAATATGCCTCAAAATAATCCAATTGATTTCAAATAATTGAGAACTGGGAACAATATGCGCTATTTGAAATAATACAACAAAATTCAGCAATCAACAAGAGAAAATTCAAAATATCTTAATCCAATCAAAATTAACAGCCATTCAAAAAAAAAAAAAATCAGAAAGAGACTGCAGGGAAGATGCCAGAGTAGGAGGATCCTGAGCTCACCTCCACCCACAGACATTCTGAGGCTGCAGGTACATACAATGCAACTCATTCTGAAAGTGACCTGAAGACTAACAGAACAGCTCTTCCACACGGATATAAAGAAAAAGCCACACCAAGAAGGGCAGGGGGTACTGAGAAATGGTCAGGAACAAAACCCCCTGCAAGAAGATTAGGCCCCACATTGGGCACCCCCAGCCCTAGGAACCTGCACTGGGAAGACAAGCCTCATAACATCTGGCTTTGAAAATCAGAAGGTAAAAATAACTCCAAGAGAACCAAAGGGCTATAGGAAACCAAGACTCCACTCTTGGAGGGCCAGAGCATTATATCACTCGTCCAAGACCAAGCACAGTGGCAGCAGTTTGAAGAGCACCTGGGTTATATAGGTGAAGGAGATTTACCGACTAATTTTAGGGCATGTGCCAGAGAGGCAAGGATCAACAGGAACTTCCCCCAGAACAGAAGTACTGGGGAGCCATTTTTCTAGCCTTCCTTCAGCTTAGGTGGCCTGACACAGGCAAGAGCCAGTTCTAACACTCTCCATCTTCTTTGTTAAAACAGCTTACCCCGCCCAAGTGTGCCCCTGCAAACCCATCCTACCCAACCTGCCCATCCCAGCAGGCACTCCTCCAGAGTAAAGGCTGATTGCCACATTTCACAGTTAGAGCAGGCAGCCTCTAAAGCAACTCCAAGTGGGGAAATGAAGGGGGGAGGGGGTTGTAGAAGTCAGCCATACCTACCAGCACAACTATAGTAGTCAAGGCCCAGTCAAAACAGGAAGGTACACACAGCCCACTCAGGGTACACCCCTAGAGTGCCTGTTTCTGGTGATCAAAGGGGATTGCTTTACTGGGACCCACAGAAAGTTTCCTAAATAAGGTCACTATTTTCCAAAGCAGTATATAACTGACCTATATACATAGAAACAGTCAGACAAAATGAGGATCAGAGGAATAAGTTCCTAACAAAAAAAGACAAAACCACATAAAAACAATGAAACAAAATGGAGATAAGAAATCTACCTGACAATGAGTTCAAAGTAACAGTCATAAAGATGCTAACTGGACCAGAAAGAAGAGTGTATAAACCCGGTGAGAACTTCAACAAAGAGAATAAAAACATAAAAAAAGAACCAATCAGAGCTGAAGAATACAATCATTGAAATAAAAAATACACTAGAGGGAGTCAATAGAAGTTAGGGGATACAGAAAAACAGATCAGCAATCTGGAAGACAGCATAATCGAAACCACCCAATTCAACAGCAAAAAGAAAAAAAAAATTTTTAAACTGAGTATAGATTAAGGGACTTCTGGAACAACATCAAGTGTACTAACATTTGCATCATAGGAAATGTGACAAAAGAAGAGAGGGGGGCGCCTGGGTGGCTCAGTCGGTTAAGCGTCAGGTTATGACTTCAGCTCAGGTCATGATCTCATGGTTCATGGATTCGAGCCCCACGTCGGGCTCTGTGCTGACAGCTAGCTCAGAGCCTGGAGCCTGTCTTCGGATTCTGTGTCTCCCTCTCTCTTTGACCCTCCCTGCTCATGCTGTCTCTCTCTCTCTCTCTCAAAAATAAATAAAACATTTAAAAAAATCTTAAAAAAAAGAAAAGAGAGAAAAAGGGACAGGAATCAGTTGACAAAATAATAGCTAAAAACTTCCGTAATGGAAAAGGAAATAAACATCCAGGTCCAGGAACCATAGAGAGCTCCAGAAAAGATGGACCCCAAAGAGGTCTACCTCAAGACACACAATAATAATGTCAAAGATTAAAGATAAAGAAGGAATCTTAAAAGCAGCAAGAGAAGAGCAAATACTTCAGTACAAAGTAAATCCCACAAGGCAATCAGATGATTTTTCAGTACAAACTTTGCAGGCCAGAAAAGAGTGGCATGATGTGTTCAAAGTGAATACAAAAACCCTACAACCAAGAATACTCAACCTGGAAAAGTTATCATTTAAAATTGAAGGAGAGACACAGGTTCCCAAACAAAATTTAAAGTAGTTCATTGCTACTAAACTGGCCTTACAGGGGGCACTTGGGTGGCTCAGTCGGTTGAGCGCCCGAACGTCAGCTCAGGTCATGATCTCGCGGTCCATGAGTTCAAGCCCCACATCGGGCTCTGTGCTGACAGCTCAGAGCCTGGAGCCTACTTCAGATTCTGTGTCTCCCTCTCTCTCTGTCCCTCCCCTGCTCACGCTCTGTCTCTGTTTCTCAAAAATAAAAAATTAAATAAATAAATAAATAAATAAACAAACTGGCCTTACAAGAAATGCTAAAGACACTTCTTTAAGTGGAAAAAAAAAAGGCCATAACTAGAAGAAAGTTATGAAGAGAGAAAAATGTCACTGATAAATGCAAACATATAAAAGTAGATCAATCATTTATAAAGCTAGTATGAAGGTTAAAAGACACAGTAGTGAAATCAATTACATCTTCAAAAATTAGTTAAGGAATATACAAAATAAGAAGATGTGAAAAAAAGGACATCATATACATATAGAGGGAAGGAGTAAAAATGAAGTGCTTTTACAATATGCTTGAACTTAAGCAACCATCAATTTAATATAAACTCCCATATAAGTAGGATGTTACATATGAACTTCCTGGTAGTCACAAACCAAGGCCCTATAATAGAGACAGAAAAAATAGGAGCAGCTGGGTGGCTCAATTGGCTAAGCATCCAACTCTTGGTTTCAGCTCAGGTCATGATCTCATGGTTCTTGAGAATGAGCCCTACATTGGGGTCTGCATTGACATGGGGCCTGCTTGGAATTCTCTCTCACCCTCTCTCTCTCTGCCCCTCCCCTGCTCACTCTCTCTCTTAAAATAAATAAAATAAGCTTTAAGAAAAATAGGTACACAAAAAATAAAGAGAAAGGGCTCTAGGCATAACAGTAAAAAAGTTATCAAATCACAAGGTAAAAGAGCAAAGGAAAAAAAAAAAAGGAATAGAGTTGAACTATAAAAACAGTCAGAAAGCAATTAACAAATGGCAATGCATACATATGTATCAACAATTACTATAAATGTAAATGGCTCAATGCTCTAATCAACAAGCATTAGAGTGACCTAATGGATAAAAAAGCAAGATCCAATTATATGTTGCCTACAGAAGACTCACTTCAGACCTGAAGACACATATGGATGAAAAATACATTCCATGCAAATGAAACAAAACAAACAAACAAACAAAAAAGCTGGAGTAGCAATAGTTGTTTCAAACAAAATAGACTTTAAAACAAAAACTGTAGTAAGAGACAAAGAAAGTCATTACGTAATAATAAAGGGATCAATCTAACAAGATAAAACCACTGAAAACATCTATGTATCCAACATAGGAGCACCAAAATATAAAAAGCAAATATTAACAAACATATAGGAAAAAAATTGACCTTAATACAGTAATAGTAGAGAACTTTTACAACACACTTACATCAATAAATAGATCATCTAAACATAAAAACAAAAAAGAAACAGTGGTTTTGAAAGACACATTAGATGAAATGGACTTAACAGATACATGCAGAACATTCCATCCAAAAACAATACCATTACTTTTCAAGTGCACATGGAAAATTCTCCAGGATAGATCACATGTTAGGTCACAAAACAAGTCTCAATAAATTTAAGAAGATGGAAACCTTATCAAGCATCTTTTCTAACCACAAGACAAGGAAAACAGAAATTAATTGCAAGAAATTACAATAACAAGAAAAACACAAATGCATGGAGACTAAACAATATAATACTAAACAACCAATGGGTCAATAAAGAAATGAACAAGGAAATCAAAAAAATACCTGAGACAAATGAAATGGTTCAAAACTCTTTGGGACACAGCAAAAGCAGTTCTAAGAGGGAAATTTATAGCCATAAAGGTATACCTCAAGAAATGAAAACATTTCAAATAAGTAATCTAAACTTAACATCTACAGGAACAAGAAAAACAAACAAAGCCCACAGTAAAAGAAAAGAAATAATAAATATCAGAGTGGAAATAAATGAAACAGAGATCAAAATATAGAAAACATCAATAAACTAAGAACTAGTTCTGTGAAGAGTGAAACAAAACTGGTATCACCTTTAGACTCATCTAGACTCATCAAGGCGGGGGCGGGGAGATGGTTGAGGGGGAGACAATTCAAATAAATAAAATCAGAAATGAAAGTGAAGGAACAAATGACACCACAGAAATACAAAGGACTGTAAGAGAATATTACAAAAAATCATATGCCAACAATTGGACAACCTAGAAGACATGAATAAATTCCTAAAAACATATAATCTTCCAGGATTGAATCAAGAAGAAAGAATATAGGAACAGACCAATTGACTACTAATATTGAAACTGGATCAGTAATCAAAAAAAATCACCAAAAAACAAAAGCTTAGGACCAGATAACTTCACAGGTGAATTCCACCGAACATTAAAGAATTACTACCTATCCTTCTCAAGCTATCCAAAAAAAGAAGAGGAAGGAATGCTTCCAGATTCATTCTATGAGGCCAGCATTGTCCTGATATGAAAACCAAATAAGAACACTACAGGAAAAAAAATTAAATTATGGACCAATATCCACCATTAACATAGATGTAAACATCTTTAACAAAATATTTACAAATAAAATTCAAAATATGTTAAAAGGATCATTCACCAAGTAGGATTTATGTCAAGGATGCGAAGATGGCTTGATAAGAGCAATCAATGTGACAAATCATATCAACAAAATGATTGGTAAAAAACATAATCATCTCAATAGATGCTGAAAAAAACATTTGAAAAAACTCAACATGTCTTCATGGTATAAACTCTCAACAAAGTGGGTTTAGAGGGAATATACCTTAACTTAATAATGGCCATATATGACAAACCCACACCTAACATCATACCCAGTGGTGAAAAGCTGAAGGCTTTTCCTCTAAGATCAGGAATAAGATAAGGATGTCCAGTCTCACCACTTTTACTCTATAATATGGGTAGTCCTAGCTACAGTAGACAAAATAATAAATAAGTAAATAAATAAATAAATGGTATCCAAATTGGTAAACATATAAAACTGTCACTATTTGCAGATGACATGACACTATATGTAGAAAATCCTAAAACCTCTACCAAAAAAAAAAAAAAAAAACTATTAGAACTAATAAATTGAGTTCAGTGAAACTGCAGGATTATGAAGTCAATATACAGAGATCTATTGTGTTTCTAAACACTAGTAACAAACTAGCAGAAAGAGAAATTAAGAAAACAATCCCATTTACAACTGCATAAAAGAAATTAAAAACAATACAAATAAATAAAAAGATATATCATGCTCATGGGTTGAAAGAATCAATATTCTTAAAATTTCCACACTACCAGAGCAAGCTATACACTTGCTGTAATCTCTATCAAAATACTAATACTGGAACAAAAGAATCCTAAAATTAGTATGGAACCACAGAAGGCCCCAAACAGCCAAAGCAATTTTGAGAAAGAAGAACAAAGCTGGAAGTATCATAACCCAGATTTCAAAACTATACTAACAAAGCTATAGCAAACAAAACAATATGGTGGTGACACAAAAACAGGTATATGAATCAATGGAACAGGATAGAGAGTCCAGAAATAAATCTATGCTAATATGGTCTATTAATCTATGACAAAGGAGGCAAAAATAGACAATGGGGAAAAGACCATGTCTTCAGTAAATAGTGCCTGAAAATGGGAATACATGCAACATGCGAAAGAACAAAACTGTACCACTTTCTTACACCATACACAAAAATAAACTCAAAATCAATTAAAGACCTAAATAGAAGACCTGAAGTCATAAAACTTAAAAAACAAAACAACAACAAAAAACATACAATGTAAACTCTTGGACATCAGCTTCAGCTTTATTTTTCAGGCTCTGTCTCCTCAAGGGAAACAAAAGCAAAACTAAACAACTGGGACTACATCAAACGAAGAAACTCACACGGTGAAGGACACCATCAATAAAACGAAAAGCAACTTACTGAACGGGAGAAAATGTTTTCAAATGATATATCCAATAAGGAGTTAATATCCAAAATATTTAAAGAACTCATACAACTCCACAGCAAAACAAAACAAAAAACAAAAAACAAAAAAAAAAAAACCACTTTGTGATTAAAAAATGGGCAGAGGACCTGAACATTTTTCCAAAGACATACAGATGGTCACTACACACATGAAAAGATGCTCAACATTATTAATCATCAGGGAAATGCAAATCAATTAAACTCACAATGAAATATCACCTCACATCTCCCAGACTGACTAGTATGAATAAGACAAGAAATAACAAATGTTGGCAAGGACATGAATTAAGGGAAACCCTCATGCACCCTTGGTGGGAATGTAAACTGGTGCAACCACTATGGAAAATAGTATGGAGGAGAAAGGAAGGAAGGAAGGAAGGAAGGAAGGAAGGAAGGAAGGAAGGAAAGAAGGAAGAGAGAAAGACAGAGAGAAAGACACAGAGAAAGAGAAAGAGGAAAAGAATTCTAGTAATTCCACTGTTGAGTATTTACCTAAAGAAAATGAAAACACTAATTCAAATATATAAATAAATCCCTATGTTTATTGCAGCATTATTTATAATCGCCAAGATATGGAAGAAACCTGAGTATCCACTAATACATAAATACATAAAGATATAGTACATGTACATAATGGAGTATTATTCAGCTATGTAAAAGAATGAAATCTTGCCATTTGCTACAAAATCAATGAACCTAGAGGATATTATGCTAAGCAAAATAAGTCAGAGAAAGACAAATAACATGATTTCATTTGTTGGTGGAATCAACAGAAAACAAATGAACAAAAAACATAAACATACTCATAAATACAAAGAACAAACTGGCGATTGTCAGAGGGGAGGAGGAGAAGGGATGGACAATATAGGTGAAGGGGACTAAAAGGTACAAACTTCCAGTTATAAAATGCATGAGTGAGGGATGAAAAGTACAGCATAGGGAAGATAGTCAATAACATTGTAATAACTTTGCATGGTGACACACTGTAACTACACTTAATCACAGTGAGTTTTTCATCATATATATAATTGTGGAATAAATATGTTGTATACCTGAAACTAAAATAATATGGTATGTCAATTATACTTGAATTAAAAATAAAAAGAAATTAAAAAAAGAAAAAAGAAAACCAAGAAAAAATCAAAAAAATATGACCTATAACCAGGAGAAAAAGCACTCAGTGGAAAATGAAAGAGATGATGGAGTTAGTAGACCAGGCCATACGAATAGCTATTATAAATATGTTTCATATGCTTAAGAAAGAAGAAAAAAAGATCATGATGATGACAGACATATAAGATATGAAAAAGACTCAAATGGAACTTTCAGAGGAGAGTTTTTTTAAATAAAAAATGCACAGGACAGGATTACTAGCAAATGAAACACTGAAGAAAAGAAGATACGAAGTTAAAAAAAATGTAATAGTAATTACTTAAAATGAATACAGAGAAAAAATTTGGGGGAAAAAAGTGGGATAAAATCAAGTAGTCTAAAACCTGTGGAACTGGAGGCACAGAAAGAAAAGAAAGGTAGAGAAAAAAATACTTGAGGAAATATAGTTGAAATTTTTCTAAATTTCATAAAAACTATAAACAAGAAAACCAGAGATTTAAACATCCAAGCAGAATAAACATAAAGAAACTGCACCAAAGCACATCATACTCTACTGCACAAACCCATAAAAGAGAAAATTTTAATTTAAGCAGGAAAAAGGACACATTATATTAAAAAAAAAAAGAACGAAAATAAGAATGTAAGTATAACCTTTATTCAAAACCATATATGCCGAGACAATGGAAAGGCATCTTTAAAGTAATGTAAGGGAAAATAATGTAATAGCATGTAATTCTTTGTCCAGAAAAACTATCTTTAAAACTAAAAGGGGAAATAAAAACAATGTTCCAGACAAACAGAAGCTGAGAGAATTCTCTGCCAGCAAACCTGCACTGAAAGAAATGCTAAAGATAGTTCTTCAGGAAGAAAAAAATTAAACCAGATTGGAATTTGAATTGGTACAAATGGAATTAGGAGTGCAAAAATAGTAACTATGTGACTACTGAACTATGAATTAACACCACTGAACTGTGCATTTAAAAATGATTAGAATGATAAATTTTGTTATGTACACTTTACCAAAATTTTAAAATTTTGAAAATATAAGTAATGGTCAGAATATAAATAGACAAACCACAGATTAGGAGAAAATAGTTCAAAAACATCTGATGAAGGTCTAGAATATAAGAACTCTTATAACTAAATAATAAGAGGAACTCAGTTCTTTAAAATGGCAAGAGATATTTTAAAAGTTTCATAACAGGTGTAAGAATGCTCCTCATGATTAGTCATTAGAAAAATGAAAATTAAAACCAAAATGCAGGTACAAATTTACTAAGTAGGTAAACATCTATTGAAAGATACAGGAACATGTCTACTACAATGGCTAAAATTAAAAAGACCCAAAATATCAGCTTTTGGCAAAGATACTGTAGGCACTAGGAACTTTTACATGCTGCTGTTGAGAATGAAAATGGTACGGCCACTTTGAAAACAGTTTGACATTAGTATATAAAATTAAACATACAACTTGCCATATAACCCAGAAATCCCACTCTTAGCTATGCCATTTACTTCCGGAGAAATGAAGATAGATATCCACATAAACACCTGTCAGAGAATGCTTATGTTAATGTTATTCATAGTAGTAAAAATAATTTAAAACAAAAACAGAAACTCAAATGTCCATCAGCTGGTAAATGGATAAAGGGATTGTAGAATATCCATACAACAGAATACTACTCAGCAATACAAATTAACAACTTACTTCTATACACAACAGCATGGATGAACCTTCATTATGGCAAGTGAAAGAAGTAAACACACAAAATGACATCTATAATGTTCCTTTCAGGTGAAATTCTAAAAAAAGGCAAAAATCTCAGTGACAAAAAGAAAATTGAATTGTCAAGAACCAGGAGTGGTAGGATGGGGATCAACTGTGAACAGCCATAAGAAAATATTCCAAAGTGATGGAAATGTTCTATATCACAAATGCAGTAGTGGTTTCTCATATGTAAATATTTGTCAAAAGTCACCAAAGTATTACTGGTTATTGTGATTTATTTTTTGAGTATTTTTAATACTACTGGATTATTGGTGACTTTAGTTGTATAAATGTTATACCTCAATAAAATGGATATTTTTAAATCAAAGTATACAGATATATATAGTGTAAAGGAACCTTGAGATTTCATCACAGCCTCAACACTTGTCACTAGTGGTAAGTCCCTTCCTCTAGCACAGGTGGGAGTATAAAGAGCACATTAGGCAGGTAGTCCAGCTAATAAGTATTTCTTAAAAGTGAGGCCAAACAGACACATGAAAAGATATCAATGTCACTCATCATCAGGGAAATACAAATCAAAACCACACTGAGATACCACCTCACACCAGTCAGAGTGGCTAAAATTAACAAACAACTGAGGAAACAACAGATGCTGGCGAGGATATGGAGAAAAGAGAACCCATTTGCACTGTTGGTGGGACTGCAAACTGGTGCAGCTGCTCTGGAAAACAGTGTGGAGGTTCCTCAAAAAATTAAAAATAGAGCTACCCTATGACCGAGCAATAGCACTACTAGGAATTTATCCAAAGGATACAGGAGTGCTGATTCATAGAGGCACATGTAACCCAATGTTTATAGCAGTGCTTTCAACAATAGCCAAATTATAGAAAGAACCTAAATGTCCCATCAACTGATGAATGGATAAAGAAGATGTGGTTTATATATACAATGGAATACTACTTGGCAATGAGAAAGAATGAAATCCTGCCATTTGCAGCAATGTGGATGGAACTGGACAGTATTATGCTAAGTGAAATAAGTCGGTCAAAGAAAGACAGATATCATATGTTTTCATTCATATGTGGAACTTGAGAAACTTAACAGAAGACCATGGGGGAAGGGAAGAGGAAAAAAATAGTTACAAACAGAGAGGGAGGGAAGCAAACCATAAGAGACAAATACAGAGAACAAACTGAGGGTTGATGGCGGAGGGGAAAAATAGGTGAGGGCATTGAGGGAGGAGGCACTTGTTGGGATGAGCACTGGGTGTTGTATGTAAGCGATGAATCAGGGGAATCTACCTCCAAAACCAAGAGCTCACTGTATACACTGTCTGGTAGACAACTTGACAATATATTATATTGAAAGAAAAAAGAAAAGAAAGAAAGAGAGAGAGAGAAAGGAAGGAAGGAAGGAAGGCAGGCAGACAGGCAGGCCGGCCGGCCCGAGGAAAGATTATCTTAGGCAGAACTACAACTGCTACAAAAACTAAAGTGGGGAAGGATTAAGAACTAGAGAAAAAAAGATGTGCAGTATTTAAACTTCCTCAGAGTGCTTAATTTAGGTAAGCTTAAAATTGGTCATCCAAAAGACCAAATGCAGGACAGAGGAAGTGAGAAAGGACCAAGGAGTTATCAAACTGAAAAACCAAGGAAAATAAACAGGGATGAAATAGATGTAATAGGGGGGAACAAAAAAAAGGTAACCTTAGATGAAAAGTGAAATATGGGACATCACTACATCAGGCTTTTTAAAGCTCTATATGGTAAGCTAAGGTGCCGGAGACTGGGGAAGTTATCAGGCTACCCAAACTATGATCATCTTTCTGCTTAGTAAAAGTTTCTGTCTTACTTTTTAAGATTCTATCATATTACCACCCTTTGTGACACACATACAAAAAAAACCAACTTATTTTTTCAGACTTATAAAACAGAATGATTACATACTATAATCATACCATTATGGTGTTGGTACTTTACTCATAAGGTCCTCCTATAGCTCCTTAAATCAGGCTCAAATTCGCATTTCCAGTCTCATCTTCTGCCTCTTCTAGCCATTCTGAAAAGTTTGCCCTCTTTTTGTTCATTAATAAAGCCTTACTGTTTTTGATTTGCTTACTGACTTCAACTTCCCAAATACATAGGGAAAAGTGTGAAGCATACCTCCAACTATGAATATATTAGGTAGTCAGTTAAGAATTACTATTTCAGAAAACTAACTAAAACTTTCCCAAGAGTTACATACAACTTAAATATGCACAACCAAACTTGGTTGACGTGCAAACTAGTACTACACTAGAGTATTTCAAGGACACAACAGATTGGAGGATTTCAATATTCCCAGGCAATTTAATATGAAATATATATACAGGTATGTATGTATATCTTTATATGTACACATATTCAATTATGTGGTCTATTCTGTCATATCATATCTACTGCCCGTACCACAATATTATCATCTAACTCATTTTACATATTCCCTGGTAACACATTAAGAGCTTATTTAATCTTCTCACCATAATTTTCTTACCACAGACATATATGCTATTGGTAAAAGAAAGGCAATGGTAGTGATGTGAACTTTAAAAGTGCAATTCTCCTAAGCATTAGTTCTTCCACCATCATAACAACTGATTCTCTGATGCTTATGATAGTAACAGAGGATTTCAACTACCTCCATTTTGACCTCAGTCTGTACTTCCTAATTCATTAAGTTTTTCTTTCCAGCTAATCTCTTAACTCAGGCAAAAGATCCTGCAGGCAAAGTATTCCCTAATGGGAACTGAAACTACTCCCCCAAGCAAAAGGGACTGCCCAGACCTCAGCAACACCCAGTGTATGATCCCAAGATCATGATCAACTTGACATTTACTACCTACTTGCATGTACCCACTGACTTTGTCCCACAATTTCCTTATATAAACCTGGAACTATTTTCAGCATTTTAGAGACAGTCTTTGAGACATTAATCTGCTGTCTTTCCAGTGTTGACCTCACTCAAATAAATTCCTTTCTTGTTTCAGCACCATTCATCTCTGTGCCCTTCCAGTCTGTCAGTGCCAAGTGGCTGAACCTGTTCTGTTTAGGATTCCCAGAACCAGGGGCTCTGTGCACCCCTGTGCCCTGTTACAACAGTAGTTTCATGTTAGTCAGAAAGGCTAAAACAAAGGATTCCTTAAAATGAAAGTAACATTCTGTTTGTATCGCTCACAATGATTTTGTCTCTCAACACACACACACACATACTCACAAAATCATCAATAACATTGTTTGGGTTTCATAGATGAAGAACAATTAGAACAGTATTGCCCTGACCAACTGCCCATTAAGTTAAGAATGGCTAAGAACAGATAACTATTTAAAAGAATGCTATAGTTCCTCCCCAAAAAATACATGCCTCAGTTTCTCCACATATATAACCAATTAATGATGCTTTATTCAATTATTACAGTTGCCTTCCTCCTAGAGAGTTAACAAAGTCTACAACTCATTACACATAATTCCCCATAAAGATGGTACACCTCTCTTGATTAGAGTAACTGAGTTCTGTGATATTTTTGAAGCACAATATATATATTTTCTTTTAATTCCTGAAACCATGTTAAGGTAATTGAATTGCAAGAAGAACACAGATTTGCTCTGCTTAGAAAATCACTATATGTTTTCTAAGCCTGAGAACCAACAAAGAACTCTACTGAGAGTTGATTTAAAAAAAAAAGTTCTGAAATTATTTGCATGATTCCAGACCTCAACATTGCTACACAATCACGATGGAAAGAATGTGTGGTAATTAACCAGCTTTAAATGCTGAAAGCATCCAAACAATCATTCTTTTTCCCTAAAAATGTTTTATGAAAGGGGAAATCCTATAGTCTTCATGATTACTCCTTCAACTTACTTTACTTTAAGAAAATGAAAACACACTGAATACTGAGTACCACTGTTCATGGTTTCTCTTCTCCTTTTAATTTAAGCTGTATCTTATTTGGCATAGGATTATATTTTACTATATTCACTAATCTTTCACCAGTATATTTAATTAACACCTTAGCTTTCAACAGGGAGAACAGGGACAGAATGACCATTTTCAATAATATAAAATGAGATTGTGGTAAAAATAAAAGCTCAAAGAGAAAAGGGGAAGATGGTGGTGGAGTAGTGGAAACCTAGGCTCAACTCACCCAATGAATACAACTAGATAACTATAAAATCACCCTAAATAGTCCAGAAATCAACCTGAAGACTGGCAGAACAAACTCCACAACTAAAGGTAGAGAAGAGACCGCAATGAAGAAAGCAGAAAGCTCAGAGAAGCAGGTTGGGAGAAAATGGACCCTGGCTGCTGCATGGAGAGGAAGACGTGGTTATGGAGAAGGGCACTCTAACATACAGGGGAGGACACAAGGAAAACAATCCCCATAGCGCTTAGCTTTCGGAGTGAGAGAGACTGAATTTCATGAGTTCCTGCAACCAGTGGGGCTAGAGTTTTAAAGGTCAGTGTGTTTGGCTCAGGGAGAGCCCAGAGGGCACTGGGGCTGCTCTTGGAGAAAAGGCAGGCAAACAGCCCATAGACATACAGCATGGATGATCTCATTTCACAAGCAGACCAGAGCACACCTAGTTACTAGTTAACACACTAGTTAACACGTGCCATATTCAGCCCAGGGACCAAACACTGCCCTCAAAAGCAGAGAGCCTCTACAGACAATTGCCCTGAAGGATAAAGTGATCAGAACACCAACAACAAAGTGCATACAGCACACACTGGAGATACTCCCAGAGGCACCAGGCCATAGGGTCAAGGAACACTACACTGCAGGGCTCTATAGGACCTCTTCTTCATAAAGCCATTACCATTAAGAACAGGAAACATGGCTGACATTCCTAAAACTCAGGAACAGGCACAAAATGCCTGTTAGACAAAATGACTTAGACAAAATGAGTAGACAGAGGAATTTGACCCAAATGAAAGAACAGGACATGGCCAATGCCAGAGATCTAAGCAAAACAGATGTAAGTAACATGCCTGATGGAGAATTTAAAGCAATGATCATAGGATATGAACTAGATAAAAGACCAGGGGACATCAGTGAGACCATTAACACAGAGATATGGAATAACACAGCAAAGATAAGGGGCTCAATAAACAAAATGAGAGAAAACGCTGATGGAAGGAACAAAACTATGGAAGTAGCAGAGGAATGAATTAATGACTTAGAAGACAGAGTAATAGAAAGTCATCAACCTGAACCAAAGAGAGAAAAAAGAATTATGGAAAATAAGAACAGACTTCGAAAACTCAATGACTCTATCAAAGGTAATAATATTTCTATTACAGGAGTCCCAGAAAAAAGAGAGAGAGAAAAGGAAACAGAAAATTTATTTGAAGAAATAATAGCTGAAAACTTCCCTAATCTGGAGGACACAGACATCCAGATCCAGGAGGCACAGAAAACCCCCCCAAAAAACAATAAAGCATATCCACACCAAGACATGTTGCAATCAAAATGACAAAACATGTTGCAATCAAAATGACAAAATACAGTGATTAAGAGAAAATATTAAAAGCAGCAAGACAAAAGAAGACAGTTACATGCAAGGGAAGCCCCATAAGGCTATCAGCAGATATTTCAGCAGAAATTTTGCAACTCAGAAAGCAGTGGCATGATACATTCAGAATAGAAGGAGAAATAAAGAGTTTCCCAAACAAAAATGAAAAGAGGTCATGGCCTCTAAACAAGCCCTGCAAGATATATTAAAGGTGATTCTTTACATGGAAAGGCAAGGTCAAAAATGACAGTGTGAAGGCAGGCACACAAAAGCAGTAAAAATGAATATTTCTATTAAAAAAAAAATCAAAAAACTCACAAACTTAAAGGATGCAAAATATGACAAAAGGAAACCAGCAAACCAGGAAAGAGAGAAAGCAAGAAAGGATCATAGAAAATCTTCAGGAACAACCACAAAACAAATTATGATGTGCCAATAAATAAATACCCATCAATAATGAGTTTGAATGTAAATGAACTAAATGCTCCAATGAAAGACACAGGGTGACAGAATGGATTAAAACAACAACAACAACAACAACAACAACAACATGACCCATCTATATGCTGCCTACAAAAGATTCATTTTAGACCTAAAACATTTGCAGATTGAAAGTGACGGGTGGAGTACCATGTATCATGCAAATGGATGCCAAAAGAAAGACAGAGTGGCAATACCTAAATCAGACAAAATAGACATTAAAACAATGAGTGTGACAAGAGACAAAAAAGGACACTATATAATAAAGGGGACAATCCAATAAGAAACTATAACAATTGTTAAATATTTATACATTGCGTATGGGAGCACCCAAATATATAAAACTGTTAATAACAAACAATAAGGAGCATGGAGCTTGTCTTCAGATTCTGTGTCTTCCTCTCTCTCTGACCCTCCCCTGCTCGCCCTGTCTCTCTCTCTCTCAAAAATAAATGAAAACATTTAAAAAAATTTTTTTTAAAGAACATGCTTCTAAACAATGAATGGGTCAACCCAGAAATAAAAGAAGAAATTAAAAAAGTACTTAGAAACAAATGAAAACACAAGGGCCCAAACGCTTTGGAATGCAGCAAAAGCAGTTCTAAGAGGGAAGTACATAGCAAGACAGCTTACCTCAAGAAGCAAGAAAAATCCCAAATAAACAACCAAACCTTAAACCTAAAGGAGCTAGACAAAGAAAAGCAAAGAAACCCTGCTGCCTGCAGAAGGAGGAAATAATAAACATTTGAGAAGAAATAAATGATATAGAAGCTAAAAAAAAAAAAAAAAAGATCAATGGAACAACAGCTGGTTTTTTGAAGAAAAAGAAAAACTAATAAAATTAATAAAGCTCTATCCAGACTTTTCAGGAAAAAAGAGAAAGCACCCTATAAAATAAAATTACAAATGAGAGAGAAGAAATAACAACCAACTCCACAGAATTATGCGCAATTATAAGACAACAGTATGAAAAACTACATGTCAACAAATTGGACAATCTAGGAGAAATGAATAAATCCCTAGAAACATATAACCTATCAAAACTGAAACAGGAAGAAACAAAAAATTTGAACAGGCGAATTACCAGCAAAGAAATTGAATCAGTAATCAAAAAAGTCCCAACAAACAAAAGTCAAGGATCAGACGACTTCATGGGCAAATTTGACCAAACATTTAAAGAAAAGTAAATAACTATTCTCAAACTCTTCCAGAAAATACAAGAGGAAGGAAAACTACTAAATTCATTCTATGAGGCCAGCATTACCCTGATACCAAAACTGGATAAAGAAACCACAAGAAGAAAGAGAACTACAGGCCAATACCCATGTTGAACATAGAGACAAAAATCCTAAATAAAATACTAGCAAACCAAATCCAACAATACATTAAACAAATCATTCACAATCAAGTGGGATTTACTCCTGGGCTGCCAGGGTGGTTCAATTATTTGCAAATCAGTCAACATAATACATCACATCAATAAGAGAAAGAATAAGAATCACATGATCATGTCAATAGATGCAGAAAAAGCATATGACAAAGTACATCTGTTCATAATAAAAACCTTCAACAAAGTAGGTTTCAGAGAAAATATACTTTAACATAATAAAGACCATATATAAAAAACCCATAGCTAACACCATCCTTAATGGGGAAAACTGAGAGCTATTCCCTGAAGGTCAGGAACAAGACAAGGATGTCTACTCTCACCATTTCTATTCAATATAGTACTGGAGGTCCTGGCCACAGCAATCAGACAACAAAAAGAAATAAACGGCATCCAAATCACTAAGGAAAAAGTAAAACTTTAAACTATTTGCAGATGACATGATACTATATATAGAAAACCTAAAAGACTCCACCAAAAAACTACATTAGAATTGGAGCATCCAGTTGGCTCAGTCAGTTAAGCATTGAACTCTTGACTTTAGCTCAGGTCATGATCTCAAGGTTCATGAGTTTAAGCCCTGCATCACGATCTGCACTGACAGCACAGAGCCTGCTTAGGATTCTGTCTTTCTCTCTCTCTGTCCACCCCCCACCCCACACACACACACACAAACATACACACACATGCTCTTATCTCTCTCTCAAAATAAATAAAAATAATAATTAAAAAAAACTCCAAGAACTGATAAATGAATTCAGAAGTCGCAGGATACAAAATCAAGTACAGAAATCAGTTGCATTTCTATACAACAAGAATGAAGCAGTAGAAAGAGAAATTAAGAAAACAGTTCCATAACTGCACCAAAAATAATAAGATACCTAAGAATAAACGTAACCAAAAAAGACCTACACTCTGAAAACTATAAAACACTAATGAAAGGAACTGAAGATGACATAAGGAAATGGAAAGCCTGGCTGGCTCAGTCGGTTGAGCTTCTGACTTCGGCTCAGGTCATGATCTTGCAGTTCGTGAGTTCAAGCCCCGCGTCGGGCTCTGTGCTGACAGCTCAGAGCCTGGAGCCTGCTTCAGATTCTCTGTCTCCCTCTCTCTCTGCTCCTCCCCTGTTCACACTCTGTCTCTCTCAAAAATCAATAAACATTAAAAAATTGGAAGAAAAAATATTGTTAAAATGTCTATACCACTGAAAGAGATCCACAAGGCCACCACTAAGAAAATAACTCAAAAAATATATAGTAAAAGAAACAAAGGCATTAAAATGGCACACTAGAAAATATCTAATAAAAAAGAAAGCAGTAATAGAGGAATTAAGGAACCAAAAGAAGAACCCAGTTAAGACATACAGAAAACAAATCATAAAATGACAAGCGTAAGTCCTATCTTACCAGTAACTACATTAAATACACATGGGTTAATAAACTAAAACAAAAACAAAATAAATTTCAGAGAACAACAGCTATAACAGTCTCTAAGTTTTACAAAATATATTTAAGCCAAAAGCAGGTATTTGTCAGCAATCATTATAAACTGCTATTAAATATCAATATACTTGTTAATCTATTTACACTATTTAAATATGTATCTAATTCCGAGATCTCAGCCTTGATTTTTAGGAGTTTTACTATAAATTCTCCTTATACAGGACTCATTATCTTAAGGATTTTATTATTTTTTCAACCCCCCTCTATATAAATCATTTTTAAATAGATTATACCCCTTGGGATGCCTATGTGGCTCAGTCAGTTGAGCATACGACTTCGGCTCAGGTCATGATCTCACGGTTCATCAGCTGAGCCCCACACTGGGCTCTGTGCTGACAGCTCAGAGCCTGGAGCCTGCTTCAGATTCTGTGTCTCCCTCTCTTTCTGCCCCTCCCCCACTTACAGGATCTCTCTGAAAAATGAATAAACATTTTTTTTAATTTAAATAGTTATACTCTTTTATTTTCTTTTTTTTTATGTTTATTTATTTATTGTTGAGAGAGAAAGCACACAAGCGTGGAGAGGCAGAGAGAGAAAGGGAGACACAGAATCTGAAGCAGGCTGCAGGCTCTGAGCTGTCAGCACTGAGCCCCATGCAAGGCTCAAACCCACAAACTGTGAGATCATGATCTGAGTTAAAGTCGGACGTTCAACTGACTGAGCCACCCAGGCACCCCTACATTCATTTCTTTAAGTTGGCTTTGGGATACTATAAGGAATAAAGGTAATTTATTAAGTAAACCACAAGGCAAATCTTCTTGATATATATGGTGGTAAGATGATCATACCGTATTTAAATTTTTTATTAGCTCCATTTTTGACATTTCATTATGTCAAAGATAACCTCTTGGTTGTACGGGGAGAAAAATACTTATGTTTTTTACTTCTATGGTGTGGGTACCAGTCAGAGTCCTTCAGATAAATATACAGTAAAACCTTGGTTTGAGAGCATAATTCATTCCGAACACATCTGTAATCTAAAGCACTTGTATATTTCAAAGTGAATTTCCCCATAATTAATAATGGAAACTCAGATGCTTCGTTTCACAACCCCAAAATATTAACATAAAAATGATTACAATACTGTTAATTAATACAAAATAATAAATACAAAATATAAAGAAAAATAAAATAACCTGAACTTACCTTTCAGAACATTCTGTGGTTCGTGTGAATGAGACAAGACAGAGGAGGTTTATCATGGAGGATGTCTTTCACTATCACTAACAGAATCACTGCTATCTATTGGCTCAATGGAATCTTTTTCTTTTTGTGCAACTTTAACAAAGAACCTATCCAATGACACTTGCTTTTGCCTTCTTTTGAGGATTTCACAGAAATGTGACATTGCATTGACAATCACCCACAATCCCACAGCGAGTGAGAAAGAAAAGAGGCATCAGCTCAGTTCTGAGCACGTGACGTTCAGCATCACATACTATGTACTGCAAGACACCACTCGTTTATCAAGTTAATTTATTAGAAATGTTTGCTCATCTTGCGAAACACTCATCTTGCAGAATACTCACAGAATAAGCTACTTGGAACACTGGCAGAACAAGTTACTTGCCAACCAAGGTTTTACTGTATATATGAAGAGAAAGGGACAGAGAGAAGTAAGATTAAAAGAACTGGCTTATAAGGTTATAGAGGCTGAGGAGTCCCAAGACCTGTAGTTGGCAAGCTGGGAGAATCAATGGTGTAGTTCAATCTATGTCCAAAAGGAGAGCCAATGATGTAAGTTCCAGTCCAAAAGCAGAAGACCAATGTCCCAGTTCAGCAATCAGGCAGAAGTTCCCTCTTACTCAGCTTTTTTGCTCTGTTCAGGCCTTTGACTGACTGGATGAGGGCCATACAGATTAGGGAAGGCAATCTACTAAGTCTACTAATTAAAATGTTAACTTCATCAGGAAACACCCTCACAGATACACTCAGAATAAAATTTGATCAAATATCTAGGCACACCATGGTCCAATTAGAAACATAAAATTAACCATCACAAGTCCATCCTTACTCAACTTGGCACCCACACACATCTCCTTAAACCACAGTTAATCTCAAATAAGGACCATAACAAAGTCATAATTATGCCAAAGATGATACAACTATCCTGTGTACAACTGGAAACACACTAACCTCTTCCCCAGAAGATAAAGTCCTTGAGAGTGACATTTACCCTTCTCCTTGATATCCCAAAGTTTACATTCTATGATGTAAAAGTGACACTACTTACACATATCTATACTATGTATACCCTCAATGCATTTTATGCTACTTAAGGAAAGGAAATGAGAATTAAAAAAGATATATAGATATATAGGTAGATATCTCCAACCAAACATATGTGTGTATATAAACACAAATACATTCATAACAAAATTAAAAGGAAATACTCATGACTATTATCGACCTTGTTTCTGTAACTGGTCACATGGTTGTAGCTGCTATTTAGAATTACCTGCTTCCACTACCCATTCTGCATTCCCTTTGTCTTCACCAAACACTTCAGTTGGTCATGACTCCCTGATGGGATGACTCAAACCTTCATTCCTGAGGGTCTGGGCCATCAGCAGTTCTCTTGGAACTAAGTTATTTCAGTTTTCCATGGACCTTAATCACAGGGCATGGTAATACTAAGAGATGCCCTAAGGAGCTTCCTGTATTTCAGACATACTCTTCCTTACCTCCATTGTGAAGTAGCCATCCAATTTCTCCTTCGATAGTCAGGATCAGTAACTCAGCCGGTAATGACTCCCCTCTCTGCCTGTTGATTCAGTGGTGTGAGGAGTCCGAAGTGACAGTGTAGCAGTCTTAACTTCCAATTCAATGGAATCACTGTGACTCCTGGTAAAAGCATTCCTCCCTTTGGAGCTAAAACCTCTAGGCCAGCAGAGCATAGTCATGGAAACAATCACTAAAAAACTTGGTCATGGGCCACTAGAGATAACAGTGAACAGAGCCACTTCCATTGATTCCTGAACCTATTACGAATCCCAACTATGGGGGAGACAACACCATATACTGGATACTAATTCAGAGCATATACAACCTCCTTGAGAACCTCTCCCCGGTGCTGCAAGGTACTAGTACACCTAGCTGGTGCCATAACTTAAGTCTTCAAAAGTCTATTCCACCATTCTATCAAGCCAGCTGCATCAGGATGGTAGGAAACATAAGACCAATGAATTCCCTAAGCATGGGCCCATTGCTGTACTGCTTTTGCTCTGAAATAAGTTCCTTAATCAGAAGCAATACTGTGAGGAATACCATTGTGGTGGATAAGGCATTCCGTAAAGCTCACAGATGGTAGTTTTGGCAGAAGCACTGCATGTAGGGAAGGCAAATCCACATCTAGAGTAAGTGTCTATTCCAGTAAGAACAAATCATTGCCATGTCCATGATGGTAGCAGTCCAATATAATCAATCTGCCTCCAGTTAGCTGGCTAATCACCCCAGGGAATGGTGTCATATTAGGGATTCAGTGTTATCCTCTGCTGGTGATGGATTGATCACTCAGCATTGGCTGTAATCAGGCAGGTCTTGATGAGTGAAAGTCTATGTTGCTGAGCCCATGTGTAACCTCCATCCCTGCCAGCAGGTCATTTTTATTCGTGAGTTCACTGCACAATAACAGGGATGGTTGGGGAAAGAGGCTAACTGTTATCAATAGAATGGGTCATCCTATTCACTTGATTATTAAAATCCTCTTTTGCTGTGGTCACCCTTTGGTAAACATTCACATGGAACACAAATATTTTCACAACTTTTGTCCAGAGAGGTCAACATACCTCTTTCCCAAATTTCCTTGTTACCAGTTTTGTAATCATGTTCCTCCCAAGCCCCTGACCATCCAGCCAAACTATTGGTCATAACCCATGAAACAGAATACAATCATCTGTCTGTCCACTTCTCCTTCCAAGCAACCAGTTGCACTGCCCAAAGTTCTCCCCACTGGAAGAATTTCCCTTCACCACTGTCCTTCAGGCATGTCCCAGAAAGAGACTGTAGTGGTGTAGCTGTCCACTTTCAGGTGGTACCTGCATATCATGAAGAACCATCTGTAAACCATGTTCAAGGCTTTTCTTTCTGTCTGCTAACCTTAGGGAATTTCCCATGAGGCTATAAGGTACAGTCTTAGAAAAAGAAAATGCTAGCAGAATAGGGACCATGGGCATCTGAGCCCCTTCCTCGTGTAACTTACTTGTGTCTTCTGGGCCTGCTCAGGACTGATCACATATATCCTGCTTCTACTTGACTAGAGTGCTGCTGTGCATGCCCAACTTTATGGCATGGTGGGTCAGATAATTACCCACTCAATAAGCAGCTCAGGTTACATGGTAACCTGATGGCCTAGGTGTAAGCAGGTTTCAAGGCCTAGTAGCAGGCCAACAGCTCTTTCTCAGAAAGGCATAGTTACCCACAAGAATGGTGGGCTTTGATCAAAAATCTTAAAGACCTGCACTATGATTCACCAATCAGGGCTTGCTAAAGGGTCCAAACAGCATCCCTATCTACCACTGACACTTCAAACACCACTGAATCTGCTGGATTATATGACCCTAGCAACAGAGCAGCTTGCACAGAAACCTGAACCTGTTGCAGGGCCTTCTCTTATTCTGGGTCACACTCAAAACTAAGAGTTTCTTGAGTCCCTCAGTAAATGTGCCAGAGTAACACACCCAAATGAGAAATACCCTGCCTCCAAAATCCAAGGAGGTCTACAAGGGATTGTGCCTCTTTCTTGGTTGTAGAGGTGGCCAGATACAATTATTCACCTTTCACCTTAGAAGGGTTATCTAAAGGGGTGCCTGAGTGGCTCAGTCAGTTAAGCATCCAACTTCGGCTCAGGTCATGATCTCACAGTTCAGGAGTTTGAGCCGTGTGTCAGGCTCTGTGCCTGTGCTGACAGCTCAGAGCCTGGAGCCAGCTTCAGATTCTGTGTCTCCCTCTCTCTCTGCCCCTCCCCTGTTCACACTGTCTCTCTCAAAAATAAAAATAAAACATTAAAACATTTTTTTAAAGAAGGGATATCTACACATACACAATACCACTAGACTCCTAGAAATTTCACTCAGACGAAAAGCTCCTGAACTTTTATCAGGTTTATTTCCTATTCCCTTACACTCAAATGTCTCACTAATCAGTCTAGAGTAGTCGCTGCTTCATGCTCACTAGGTCTAATCAACACAATGCCATCAATTTAATACATGAATGTGGTATTTTATGGAAGTAAAAGAAGACCCCTTTTCTATGCAAACAGATCTATGAAAACTAAATTATGACTTTGGGCTGGAAACTTGATATACTCCTGAGGTAGGGCAGTGAAGATGTATTTTGGACCTCGCCAGCTAAAAGCAAACTGCTTCTGTTGGATGTTGCTGACAAGGATGGGGAAAAAAGCATTTGCCTGAACAATAACTACATATCAGGTACCTGGGAATAATTTGCTCAAGCAGTAAAACCCTACCTGGTAAAGCAACTGCAACTGGAATCATCATTTGGTTATAAGCCTACAACAATTCACTAGTATCCTCCAAGACCCATCTGTCTTCTGCAGTGGCCAAGATGAATGGGATGCACACAAGATGAATAGAGGATATGCCGGAATTCACCATCCCCGGCATGTTTCAATTATTTGATGGTGGCATCAATCTCTGCAACCTCTCCAGGAATGAAATATTGCTTTTGGTATACTATTTTCCTAGGTAGAAGCCGTTCTGTATCTTCTGTTTGGTCTCTTTTAGCATTCACTCCACTACTCAGGGAACTAAACTGGCGATTCTCTAACTGCTGAGTGTATAGATTCTAATTATCGATTCAGAAATTGCAGAAATAGCCAATGAATGGACCTGGGGACCCACTGTGAGGCAGATCTAAGCTAAAACTTCATTGATGACCTGACCCTCATGTGCCCCTAATTCTGTTGGTAGACCACAAAGATAATTTGGGTCTCCTCAAATTAGTGTTAATTCAGAGCCAGGGTCCAGTAGTTCCAAAAGGTCTTATTATCTCTCTCTCCCCAGTGCACAATTTGCCTGGTAGAGGGCCTTATGGGGAAGCTTGAAGAAAACCTGACAGTATAAATTTCTGGCAGTGTAGCAGTGTCTTTCCTTAAGCGGACACTGCCATCCCTTCATTCAAGAGGTTCTGGATCTATAAATATTTAGGTGTAAGAATTGATTGTATGAACAGAGTCATAAAAACATGACTCTGTTTTTATGATTCAGGCTAGATTTTTATTCACCTGAATTAAAAGTTCTCTATACAAATCAAGTAAGAATTTAGAAGCATTCCTACCTATTTCTCTCCTAGGAAGGCCACAATCAAGTAGCCAACATCACTAGTCTACATGAAACAGACTATTTTAATTGCAGCTTTGATTCTGCTGTTCAAACTGTGCTCACCTTATCTTTGGCAGTTGAGTCCCACTACTTGGGCTCTGCCACCCTAGAATTCATTTACTCCCTTTGCATTTAGGTTTCCCAATTCAGTGACTGCATTCTAAGGTCTAGCCTATACATAACAGTAATCACAGAGCTCAAGGATGCCAGGGACCCTCTCACAATATGTTTCTCATACTACTGGTTAAAGGTTTGACTTCTAGACCCTTCTAGACTAGGTGAGTAGGTCTTAAATGACAAATCCATTCTAACATTCCAATCTCCCTAAGCCTATTGAAGCCTACCTTTGGTCCATATTTCAACCAAGCAAGCAACCAACCAGTTACAGCCTTTTCTAACTCCCAGAGCTGCAACGTTAAATGGAGAATCTCTGCTTAGTGAGCTCCTATCAATAAACTCAGTCTGATCCAATTTTGTTTCTTCCACCATTACCCTACACCCTAAGTATCCATTCCCATGCATGTTCCCTGGATTTCTGTCTGTATAAATCAGAAAACTCAAGTCATTCTTTTGGAGTATAGCACATTTCCTCATGAGTCACACCTTATACCTCACTTTTAGGGGCCTGCTGGGATTTGAGTCTAGTTACAGGTCTAGAAGCAAAGAGGGGTGGTAGAGGCTGGTCCTAAGGAATCAGCATTTTCTTATAATGGCAATTGCCTCAGGAGAGGCCATTACAGTTCCCTTAGGCAATGCAGAATTAATCCCTTCAGACTTCAAACAGAGGTAGAGAAGTCATTCCCACTGGGGGATGAGAATAAAAGCTCCCAACGGAGGTGGGGAGGCCACCAACATTGAGGGTGGGGGGCATGCACTCCCCCTGGCAAAGAATACTTATCAAAATTTGGGGGCTCAATGTCTCTAGCTTCATCAGGTCTTCCCACATGCCCCAGTATCAAATTTCAGAAGCCCATACCGTCCCAATCTATGTCCTCACTACAATGTATTAGCTTATATTACTCTCATCTACTTGACTGTGAGATTCTTGAAGACCAAGTGGCATTTATTTCTGTATCCTCCAGTACTTCCTATAGGTACCTGAAATACCTATAAAGGGCTCAATAAAGATTTCTACTGAACTGAATTTTGCTTCTCAACATTTCAGTAGTCGATTATTTTAACTTTTATAAACTCCATTCTGACAGTTATTAAGTCCTTGTTTATATATTTATCAGAGATCTTATCTGCTAATTATGCCCTTTAACTGAAATAGACTTGTTTACCAAAGGAAACATATAAAGGAGTCATTTGTTCACTTTTTTCCAAAACGATATAAAACTTGTTCTAACCGCTAATTTTAATTAGAATCTTCTCCAATTGAAAATACCACTATCATCACCAAGATCATTTTTTTCATCTGATCCTAAATTTAATATGAATTACCTATAATTTTTTCACTTCCAAACTTACTAATTGAGTAAAAATTTATCTGTGCTAGACTTTTAATGCTTAGACATTCTAATTCCTCCAGAAAACCGTAATAAAATATGTGTGTTAAGGAAAAAAAATCCTCATGTCTGAAGCACACTTAAAGTTCTTCTTTCCCTTTACAACTGACTATATCCCTAACAAACCTGACCCCTTATGAGCAACATTTGAAAGACTTTCTCTCTTCACTATTTTAGCCAAAAATCCAAGGCTTTCCCATAAGGGAATCTAGGCACTACCAACATTTTTATATGCCAACACTGTCAGAATCCTACAGAAATGTCAACTCATGCATTCCTCTATTTGTAAATATATAATCAAGTCCAAAAAAAATGCTAGCTATTAAGTGACGGCACTGACACCATTAAGTTTTATTTACTAAGTTCATTTAATAGCATATACTTCTTTAATTGTGTACAAATGTCTTTGGTTGCTGTTTTTATATTTTACATTAATTAGATACCACAGAAGAATTAACTATACTTCTAGAAACACATTCTATCACCTTCAACAACTTTATCTTGCTGCCTCTGGCAGCAATATATACCACTCAAGCATGGGACATCAGTCTGGTGATAAGTGAGTAAATAAATACCTGGCCCAAAACTGCACAGGATTCAAACATAGTAAGAGGAATAAAAGGAAAAAGATACATTGGAAATACCTAACCTGACACTCTCTTGTGAAAAACTTAGTAATATTAAGCAGGTCCTTTATATCCTTAAATTCATGACTTGAAATTACTTGTTTTGGGAATTCTGAATGGTGAAATATGGCATTACTTCTCAAAGAAATGTCCATATGCTTCATTGCAAAAAGAAAGAAATGCACCTCAGGACAGACTAATGTAAATATAAAAAAGCATCTCTAGTAACATTTACAATACTGGCAAACTATTTATGTCTTCCTCAAATTCAAAAGTGATACAAATTAAATAAAATACAAAAATTCACATACGTTCACATTCTAAGAACCCAAAGATATAATACAACTATATTTTAACCCCATGTTCCTATCAGCTGAAGGTAACATTCATCCCAATCTCTTCTATAGGACTGGAAATAATATTCTCAATTATGACTCTCAGGTACTACAAGATGCTAAACCAGTCAGTTAAAAGCTTGGGGGAAGGGCAGGAAGAAACAGTTCAGTTACCTTCAATTACTAAGGCATTCAAATCAACAAGTTTAAGAATAAGAGATTCTCACCAAAGCAAAAACACTTGGCTTCTGGTTGTCTTTCTTTACTAGGAAATCTTATTAACCAGGAAATCCAATTTCTCCAAGTAATATGTTACAGCACTGCACATAGTAAGTATTCAATAAATGCTTCTTTACTTTCCCCTTCCAGCACAATCGTTTTGACAATTCAATGAACTTTTTAATTATAATTCACAAGCCCTGTTTCCTCTGTTTCTGCCCCAATTATAAAAGATGAAATAGCATAATATAATAGATAATAATGCTCAGTGACCACACAAGACAAAGAATACGGAATTTACATAGAGCTCTCCAAGTCATTAAACAGGCAAACAGCAATAATAACAACAAACAGCAAAAATAACAAACCCTGGGAGAAGAAAGAATCTGATATCCAAACTTTCCGTATCATATATATTATACGTATGTAACATATACAATACACTCATAAACCATGTAATACATAATATGTAATTATATATGCTATATATTTTTAAATATCTTGTTTTCAACAGAAATTATGAGATATGCAAAGAAACAAGAAAAATATAGCTCATATATGGGGGGAAAGGGCAGTCAATAGAAATTACTCCTGAGGATGGGGCACCTGGGTGGCTCAGTCAGTTAAGCGTCCGACTTCAGCTCAATTCATGATCTCATAGTTAGTGAGTTCAAGCCCCACAATGGGTCTGTGCTGACAGCTCAGAGCCTGGAGCATGTTTCAGATTCTGTGTCTCCCTCTCTCTCTGCCCTTCCCCCATTCATGCTCTGTCTCTCTCTCTCTCTCTCTCTCTCTCAAAAATAAACAAACATTAAAAAAGCTTTTTTTTAAAAAGAAATTACTCCTGAGGAAACCCAGAAATAATTTGTCTACTTACTAATCAAAGACATTAAAATCAACTACTTTATATATGTTCATAGATACAGTCTCAAATTACCAAAGAAAACCACGCCTAAATAACTAAAGTTAATTATGACGACAATGTCTCACAAAATGGAGAATATTAATGAAAAGACAGGAATCATAGAAATGAAACAACAACAAAAAATCTGTAGTTGAAAAGTATACTAACTGAAATGAAAAATTTACCAAAAGATCTCAATAGCATGTTTGAGTTAAAAGAATAAAGAATTAGTGAACTTGAAGATAGGTCACTTGAGATCATCCAGTCTGAAGGACAGAAAGAAAAAAGAATGAAGAAAACAAACGGAGCATCAAAGACCTGTGGAAAACCAGCAGGCATACCAACATATGCATACGCATAATGAGAGCACAGAAAGGTGAGAAAAGGGGGGGGGGGGAGGCAGGGAAGAAATGGTCACAAAGAATATTTGAAGAAATGAGGCTTTGGAAGTGCACAAATTTGTTGGAAAAAATTACTCTACACATCCAAGAAGTTCAACAATTCCAATTAGGATAAACGTGAAGAGATACACACTTCAATATATCATAACCAAACTTTCAAATGCCAAAGACAAAGAGAGAATTTTGAAAGGAGCAAGAAAGAAACAACTCATCACATACAAGGAATCCAAGAAAAGATTTTTAATCTGATTTCTTATAAGCAACCATGAAGGCCTGAAGGCAATGGGATGACACATTCAAAGTACTCTAAGAAAAAGACTGCCAATCAAGAATTCTATATCCAGCAAAACTAATATTCAAAAAATGAAGAAATTAAGACATACCCAAATAAACAAAAACAGAGAGAACTCATCACCAGCAGTTCTTACCTATGAGAAATATTAAAGGGAGCCCTAAAGGCTGAAATGAAAGGATAATAGACAGTACCTACATAAAGAAATAAATAACACCAGTAAAGGTAACTACATAGGTAAATATGAAAAACAGTACCAATATATATTTGTTTGTAACTCTTTTTTTCTCATATCTGATTTAAAAGACAACTGCACAAAGCAAATACTACAAATCTGTGTTGATAGGCACACGGTGTAGAGAGAAGTAATTTGTGCAACAATCGCACAAAAGAAGGAGAAGAAATAGAACTATATTACAGCAAACTTTTTATAAATTTGAGATTAAGCTGGTATTAATCCAGACACCAGACTATTATAAATTAAGATATTGTTTGTAGTCCCCAAGGCCACTGCTAAGAAAATAACTCGAAAAAATATACAAAGAAACAAAGGAGTTAAATGGCACATTAGAAAATATCTATTTAACAAAAAAGAAAGCAATAATAGAGGAATTAAGGAACCAAAGAATAAATAAATAACCCACTTAAGACATACAGAAAACAAATAGTAAAATGGCAAGCATAAGTCCTATCTTACCAGTAACACATGGGGTAACAAAAACTCTAATCAAAAGGCAGAAATTGGAAGAACGGATAAAAAATATGATCCAGTCAGGTACTGTTTACAAGAGACATGCCTTAGATTCAAAGACACAAGTAAAATAATGTACACCAATAATATAGTGGGGTAACTAAGTAACTTCATAAACAATAGGCAGAATAGTATACTATCAACAATCCAAAGTTTAGACCATCCATTTCTAAAGTCTTTAAGTCAGTTAAGATCTGATTTTCATTCATCCAACAATTAGGTAATAAAAATCAACTACATGCTACTGAAGAATCTAATGATCAATACAGCCACTAAGATTAATAAAGAAAATATCAATACATAACGTAAACTACAATAAAATTTAAAAGTGTTGGAATCTCATGCCCATCGTCATGCTTTCATCTCCTCAGATGCCTTGGCTCCTTCAGAATGTCTTATGTATCAGTTCCCCTTAGTCATCATTCATTTTCCCTTCTGTTCATTAACTCAACAAATAGTAGCTAACCCCTTGAAGTTCAAGGCACCTATATGAGGTGCTAAAGATGTAATGGTAAGCAAAATTGGCCCTTGCCCTCAAGTCTAGCAGAGAGAGCAATAAGCTGTAAAAACACAAGCAACCATATAGGTGTTGCAAAGATTGAGGAGAGAAAGGAATCTGAACTTCTCTGGAAGGTCAGTTAAGATTTTCTCATAGGCAGAAGCCTTAAGTAAGTACTTGCATACAAAGCCAGAATGAGTAGGAGGCATTTCCAGTTAAATATGCAGTATTGAACATCCATATTTACCACCATCCTCTTCTAACATCCCACTAAAATGACAAGTATATGAATAGATAATTCACCAAATTATCCATGTGACCAAGAAATATGTGGAAAAATGGTCAATCTCACTAGTAATCAGAGACAGAGATATATTAGTTACAATGAGACTTATATTCATCAGATTAGCAAAAAATCCAAAAGCAATTATACCAATTATTGGCAAGGATGGAGAGCCACTCTCTCTGATATTAATAGTAAAAGTAAAAACTGGAAGAATGACTTTGGAGAGTAATCTAGTAATATTTAACTTGAAGATGTTCTTACAGTAAGAACCAGCAAATTCTATGACAGAACCTAGAAAAATTCTTTCATGTGCATCAGAGAAGATAAAGAAAAAAATTCATTGCCATGTTGTTTAAAATAGCAAAAAAAGAAATAACCTATAAGTCCATTTAGAGAGAGTAAATTAATAATAAATAAAAGTCATACAACATGATAAATCAATGAACATGAATAAACTAGTGTTATATGTATTGATGTAGATAAATTTCATAAATGTACTGTTGAATAAACAAAGGAGGTGGCAGCAAAATAAAATATGATATCATTTTCATGATTTTTAAAAAGACATCACACATACTTCTTATGGATACACAACCACGGTAAAGTTAAAAAGGCATGTAACAAATGATAAACTACAACTTCAGAATAGTGCTACACTTTGGAAAAGGAGAGAAGGGGATGGGTTCAAGGGTGTAAATTATATCAACAGTAATTATTCCTTTTAAAAAATATGAAGCAAAGGCAATGTCAATATTAGAAAAAATGAGCGGTGAGTACACTTAGATATTAATTGAGTTAATATTTGTAAAATCTTTAAAAAAACAGTTTCCAGAATCTGCAAGCACGATATAAGTGGATACAAAAATATATGCAGTATTATTACCCTAAAGGTTTGAAATATTTAATTAAAAAATTTCACAGACCCCCCCCACCTCACACAATTAACAAAAGTTAACTCAAAATAGATCAATGACCTAAATATAACAGCTAAAACTACAAAACTCTTTGAAGAAAACATAGGGGCAAATCTTCATGACCTTCATTTGGCAATGGATTCTTAGGTATGACATCAAAAGCACAGGCAACAAAAGAAAAACTCACTAAATTGAATTTAATCAAAATTTAAAACTTTTTTTTATCAAAGGACATTATCAAGAAAGGTAAAAGACAATCTACAGAATGGGAGAAAACATTTGCAAATCATATACCTAATAGGGTCTAGCGTCCAGAATACAGAAAGAACTCTTCGGGTCACCTGGGTGGCTCAGTCAATTGTGTTCCGACTAAGGCTCAGGTCATAATCCCAGCATTGTGGGATGGAGCCCTACATCAGGCTCTGCACTGAGCTGAACGTGGAGCCTGTTTAAAATTCTCTCTGTCTCTCTCTCTGCCCCCTCTCCCACTCACATGCACTCTCTAATATAAAAAAAAAAAAAGAACTCTTAAAACTCAACAACAAAAAGACAAACAACCCAATTAAAATAAGCAAAAACAGTTAATAAACACTTCTTCAAGAAAGATACAAAAATAACCAAAAAACACTTTAAGCTGCTCAATATTATCATTAGGGAAATACAACTTAAAACCACAATGAGGTAGCAGTTCACACCCATTGAGATGGCCATAACCAAAAAAATAAATAAATAAAAGGAAATAGCTTAGCAATTCCTCAAAATGGTAAACACAGAATTACCACATTACCCAGCAATTCCACTCCTACATATATGCCCAACAAAATTGAAAACAAGTACCCAAACAAATACTGGTACACAAGTGTTCATTGCAGCACTATTCACAATAGTGAATTAGCACAATAGCAAAAAGGTGGGGAAATCCAAATGTCCATAAACAGATGAATGGATAAACAAAGTGTGTTAAGTGCTACATATTAAATATACAACAAATTACTCAGAAATGGAGTATTAATACAACATGGATGAACTGCAAAAACATTATGCTAAGTGAATGAAATCAGACACAAAAGGCTACACATCATATGATTTCATTTATATAAAATATCCAAAACAGGTGAATCAACAGAGACAGCAGACTGTGTTTGCTAGGGGCTGGGGAAAAGGGAAAATGGGAATGATTGCTTAATGGGTGCTGGGTTTCCTTCTGGGGTGATGAAAATATTTTGGAACTAGACAGAGTTCTACAACATTGTGAATGTACCAAATGCCACTAATTATACTTTAAAATGATTACTTGTATGTTTTGTAAGTTTCACCTCAATAAAAAAATAATCAAAAAGAAGTGTTTAAAAAAAAATGTTTGAGGGGCACCTGGGTGGCTCATTCGGTTAAGCGGCCAACTTCGGCTCAGCTCATGATCTCACGGGTCATGAGTTCAAGCCCCACGTCAGGCTCTGTGCTGACAGTGCAGAGCATGGAGCCTGCTTCAGATTCTGTGTCTCCCTTTCTCTCTGCCCCTCCCCTGCTCATGCTCTGTCTCTCTGTCTTTCAAAAATAAATAAATGTTAAAAAAATAAAAATAATAAAAAAATAAAACATTTTAAAAAATGTTTGAAAGTGTCCAGTGCAGTACCTGCTACATTACCAATACTTAAAAACAGTGGTTACTATTATTGCCCCTATTATACATTGCTCCATATATCACAATGTATCATTGCAGTAATTGGTCCATAAACACATGTAGTCACTATGGTATCTGTGATAATGACATAACAGCCTCAATTCCAGGATCTTAATCTGTAAAATTTACTTTCTTACTACAACTTTGTATCCTTCTTTTTGTACTAGGCTATCATTCCTACTGAACCTGTCATTCACCCCTAGTGAAATTTCTAGTATCGCAACCACTCTTTATTCTGCCAGCCTATCAATAACTCCTCCTCTGTAACTCCCAACTTTCTGTTGATAATGCTAAAGCTTTTGTCTTGATTTCTTCCTTGATCACTCTTTATCCTTGTAAATGCCTGTTTCTTTTCCATATGTCTAAAACTGTGTGTTATACACCAATAAATACACTCAATACACTCAATAGGTGATAGACAAACCTACCCACAGGCCAATGTTTGGGCCTCCTCAATTGAGACTAATCAATCTGAGGAACAGAGAGAAAAAGAAATGAAGAAAAATGAACAGATTCTCAAGAGACCTATAGGAAACCATCAAGCATGCCAGCATAAAAACTATGGCAGTCCCAGAAGAGAGAAAGGGGGCAGAAAGAATACTGCAAGAAATAATGACCAAAAACTTCCTAAAGTTTACTTCCCAAAATATACATCCCAAAGTATACACATATGCACGCTTGTGAGCGCGCATGCACACTTCACCAATAGATGCATTCTCGAATATTTTATAAAGTAGGGAAAAAAGTATATGCTGGTTAAAGAATAAGATCCAGGCTTTTAATTCCCAATTCACCACCTAAACAATCTGCTGAATTATTTTGCTCAGCTGAAAGTAACTATGATGATAATACCCATGGTCCTTCTATGTGAGAGAAAAATCATCCAAAAATTTCATGTATATGTTGCTCACTTGTTCATAAGATTTTCTACTCCTAAGTATTTTGCAGGAATCACACAATAAAACATTTTGCAATCTGACTAGATTCTAAGGGCTCAGAGGACTTCTCATCAACCATATGTTAATCACTTTGTATGTTAATGACTGTGACACTGAGAATAATCTCGTGGCATTTCCTTCCTCTCCTACTTATAACAAGAGAAGCAAGATCAGTAACACCTAACTTTGTAACTATAGAAAATAAACTCAGTATACCAATGAAGATAAAGTCTCCTACAAAAGGTACTATACAAGTATCCTTAACTAATATGACTGGGGGGAAAAAAATCATATATACTAAATAAGCAGGAGATATTTTACACCATTCACATTAAACAGAAACTAGTCCTAAAAAGAAATTAATAAAATGTTCCTCTTCTGCATAGCAGACAAAAGAAGAAACTTAAAATATCTAAATGCCTCATGAAAACCATCAGCAGTTAATAAACAAACACCTTTTTTTCCCATTCAGCAGAACAGAAAATAAATATTCATTTTGATTTGTCCTGTAATTCAGGACAGGGTGGCCCATTTAATGCTTATTTTCAATTATTTTATTATTTATTTTCAATTTTTCATGCCCAATTTGGGCAAAATGTTGGAGTAAAAGGTATAACCTCAAATTGTCTTTATTAAATCCATAATTAAAATAATGATACTCTCACCTTAATCAACTATCTTTTAATGATGTCCACACATGTAGTTTGTATTTTTTTAACGTTTTTATTTATTTTAAAGAGAGAGTGTGAGCAGGGGAGGGGCAGAGAAAGAAGGAGACACAGAATCTGAAGCAGGCTCCAGGCCCTGAGCTGTCAGCACAGAGCTCGATGAGGGGCTTGAACTCACTGACCGAGACATCATGACCTGAGCCAAAGTTGGTCGCTTAACAGACTGAGCCACCCAGGTGTTTCGCCGCAGAGGCAGGTATGATCTTCGCGCGCCCAGATAACAAGAAACCACTCACGACCTCAACACTCCCCCACCAGGAGACCTTTAAGGGAACCATTCATCAAACCTTTCCGCCCCAAACAATGGACATGTCCTCCCTGGAACAAGAAACAGCTACCAACAAATCACCTTGCATAAACATGTCAATACTTCATACCACCCCAGCCAACGCCATAAAAACGCACTACCCCACTCCCAGGCACGACTTCTCTGGCCCCTCTCCGTTCCGACCAGTGAACCTCGCCCGGGAGCGCTCCCAATAAAGGCTTTTTTACTTCCATATCTGGCCTAGGTTTCTGCATCGCGTTCGCTACATTACACCAGGCACCTTTACGCATGTAGTTTTTTAGTACTAGTCATGTAAGCCCCTATCAGTGAAGCACACCCAGATTAATGGATCTTGCGTAATACTGCAACACTACCTTTACTACAATCGTAGGAGTTCTGAACTCTCATAATAAAAAGTAAAGCATCTTGAAACAATCGTGCAGACCCTCTATTACCACAAGATTGGACACGACATTAAAGGCAATTTGGCTGGCCTCTCCATTAGCTAGGCCTACTTTTGGTAGGAGATGGACATGGTCAATGACAACAAGGCTGGCAAAGGGAAAAGAAAAGTCAGCCTTCTCTGAATAGCAGGAAAAAGTGACTTACTTCACGCTTTACAAAACAGTGGTTACTTTATTCACATAGTTAGTCTATATGACAACAATGTGTTGGACTAAGTTATGTAAATACCAAAACGTGCATACCCTTCTAAAAAAAACTACAATAGAATTATTACATGTAGCATTTTAAAGTGAGTAACATTACCTCTGCTCTTCATCTATTAAACCTGTAATTAACAATATGCTTCCCATTTCAAAATTTTTAAATTGTATCCTTTGCTAGTAACATTGAATATATCCCTAATTCTTTAAGTAGGATTATATGTCATATAGCTAACAACACTCTTTGTAAAAGTAAAAAAAAAAAAAAAAAAAAAAAAAAAAAATGTCTTAACTAGTTTAAAATTTAAAAATATAAAAAGATAAATTTGGGTAAATATGTTAGAAGTCACTGATACCATCTCATGTTGAGTTATTAATTTGCTTAATGAGTTTATTCTAAGCATCAAAATTAAGAGAGATTCGGAATAAACACAAGATAAACAAAACAAAAGAACTCAGTATTGGCAGTGTGGCCTATGAATAAAAGAAAATTCAGGAAGACTTGTTATCAAACCCCAGCTCTACGACTTACTATTAATGCAACCTTGGATAAGTTTGCTCACTTGTCTGAGACTCAATTTCTTTGGCTATGAAATGAGGAAAATACTGCCTACCTGGAAAGGTACTGGTTGGAATTCAATAAAATAACAGGCAGGGTTTTTAGAAACTCTGCATATGCATCTGCATGATGCTAGGCTCAAAGATTTCTATAATTCTTATCACAAGAAGAATATGAATAGTATTTCACACTACACTAAAAGCATCAGGAATTCTATCTACATCACCAGCAGCAAAACAACAATGTGTGGAAAAGTCACTCAATTATTTTAGATTCTAAACCTATAAAAGAAATGGTTTGAACTAGATTAAATCTAAGGCACACAGAGTTTCTGAACTTCTAGGATTCTATCTTAAAGTGATGCCCAGAAAGTCAATGACATTGACTACCACATTTTGCTCCAAAATTTATTACAATAAATAACCCAGTGGACCAATTCTAAGAATATCAAATAAAACAAAGAGGTAGTGTACACTAAGAAGCTGAAAAGAGGCACCTCGGTGGCTTGGCTCAGTCAGTTAAATCAGTTAAGCCAACTCTTGATTTTGGCTCAGGTCATTATCTCACAGGTTCCTGGGTTCGAGCAGCAAATAGGGCTCTGCACTGACAGAGTAGAGCCTGCCTGGGATTCTCTCTCTCCCTCTATCAAACCCCTCCCCCGCTCTCAAACACGCAAGTGCTCTCTCTCAAAAAATAAACTTAAAAAAAAAATCTTATCAGAGTTATGCACAAAGATGTTTAATGTTAATTCTAATGGGGAAAGCTTAACTATAAATCAAGTTCTCAAAACTTACTCAAAACTCAAAACAAATCAAGTTCTCAAAAAATTCATGATCTAGAGAGCACTTACCATATAATGCTGCTGAAAAGAGAAAAATATAAAGTATTTATAATTTTGTTTTCAAAATGTTTCCAAAAGAAAAAGACTAAAAAACAACCAGCAAAATGTCTGCAGAACTTACTTCATATTAACAGAAATGAGTTAGCATTTTTTTCCTTCACAGGATTCTTTATTTCCCAATTTTCTACTATAATCAACTATGATTTCCACAATGAAAAAAATACAAATACAATATTCATCCATGCTAAGATATATGTATCAGCAAACTAAAAGCTAAGAAAACTTGCCCCATCTGATGAAAGCTGTTTTCAAAAAACCTACAGCTATCTATTTAATGGTAAAAGACTACATGCCTTACCTACTAAGAGAAAAAACAAGGCAAGGATGCCTGCTCATACTTGTCCTATTCAACATCATACTAGAGGTCCTGGCCAGTGCAATCAGACAAGAAAATGAAATACAGCTGACCCCTGAACTACCCTAGGGTTAGTTACCAATCCTCTCACAGTCAAAGAGCCATATATAACTTGTGACCTAATGATGACTTTAACTGTAAATTATACCTCAATAAACCTAAATTTCAAAGGACACAGGACACTCCCTTTTGAAAAATACACATCAAATTAAATGAGCTAATCACAGTTCACTGGATTTGCGGGTTGAGGGTAAGAGAGTGAGGACACCAAAATATCCTTAGAAATACTGCCAATCAAAAAAATCAATTTATCATCAAGATTTATCAATAAGAGCACATATTGATACAAAGAATCTAAAGAGAGTTGCCATTTTTATTATGTTCTCAGTTTGAACAGAAACTAACAAAATTTGATGAGCTTACAAGGAAGACCAATAGTCACAAGCAAGACCAATAGTCACAAGCAACAGGTTGATAAAGGAGCATTGTGATTATGAGCCAGAATTCAGAAACAACTTACCTAACATTCCACTTGCAATTTACTAATGGAAATGGTCTTATCCAGCCCAATGCACTGCCACCCCAACTTCTATTGAGAAATACAATAAACCTTCATATAGCTTTCTTTATTTATAACAATCCTATATACTTTATAAATCATACATCTACAGCTAGGGATACAAGATAAAATGCCTCTTACCCAGCAAATTCCTATTTATCCATTAAACCTTCAGATCAGCTTATTAGTAGCCATCTTTCTTTCTTTCTTTTTCTTTCTTTACTGTCATGAAAAAAAAATAAGTGCTGTCCCTCTCTGATGACTCTGCAGTTTCTTTTTCTCTGGTGTATTAAAATGATTACAAAAGCTCTAAGAAGTTTTGAGCTGATTACTCCAATAAGATACATTTTTCCATGTAATAAAAGAGGTAAATTTTAACTTTCATCACTTTGTTTTCTTTATGTTTATTCCATTTGGCTTATACTGTTGCTAGGAAACCAATTCATAATAAGATTTCCAAGCACACAGAACAACCTCCTAGCCAGCCAATTCTGTAACCAGGGCAATTGGCGACCACACAATTTACTGGCTAGACAGCACCACACAGGTGCACTCTCCCTGGCATCCCCCTTGCTCCATTTACCTAACAGGTACAGTAAGTACAGCCAATCCCTTCATTGCAACAGAAACTGTAGCACAGGGCAAATGAGATGATTAGAAGCGTAGAGCTCTCTGATGTCAGAGACCAAAGTGAATCTATTGTCACTCCCTGTCGTCCCACCCAACTAAATATTCTAGGTATTCTGTCTTAAATTGTAGGGTGAAATGTTAGCCCAACCCAATTCACCAGGCAACAAACTACTCCCAAAAGCCATCACCAACTACCGCCCGGATAAATATTTGGAGAGGAAGGTGGCATCAGTATCTGCACAGTTCAGAAGAGTCGGAATTCTTAAGGGGCCGCTGAGTCACCTATAGCGGTGGCCAGGACTTCACCCTCCACGAAATCAGGCTCTGCCCCAACTCCCATCATGGAAGCAAGTACGAGTAGCAGGAGCAACTTCATCCTACCAAAAAACACATCCAGCACTGCTTTTAATAGGGTTACCACTCCTTAAAGTGAAGCCGGAAATAGGTTTCTTGTCCAAAGCTTTCCACCACAGTACACAACTTGCGCAGATGGAAGAAACATCTTTATTGTGGGGAAAGGGGGCGCACTTACAGGGACGAAGATGCCTCACCACTTGGAAAGTTACTGGCTCCTGCCTTAAGCCCAAAACGCCCCTTGTATTGCAAAATGTGACCCAGAGTATTTATCAGGTAATGTGGCTGACGGACGTTGCAGAGCCTTTACGCCGGTGTACACAGCAAAGCAGAGGGGGAAACATAAATCAGGCGCCATCGGTGAAAACTCGGCAAGGATCTAAGTCTCCGTTCGGCGGGAGCTTCGGTGACACAATAATCACGTGTACTTGTCCGTGGACGTTCGGAAATACTCGATTCTGGAACGTGCAACGGCTGAAACCTGCCGGCAGAGCAAGTACCGGTTGGCACTCGCGGCCGAGGCGGCGAGGCTCCGTTCCAGCCCGAGGCGGGTCACACCTCCAACTCCCGGTCCCGGCGACCTCCGGGGGCGAGGCCGGAGCTAGCGAGAGGCGGAAGCCGGGCCGCGCTCCCCGCCCGCGCCCGGGCCGCCTCAGGGCGCGCCCCCGCCTCACGCGGCCCCGGCCCCCAGACCCAGGCCCGGAAGGCGAGCTTCCATTTACCTGCTCCCCGCTCTGGCTCCCGCCGCCGCCGCCTCCGCGCCGCTCACCCAAACTGCCAGGTGAGCCACCCGAGCAGACGGCCCCGCACGCGCACACCCGGGGCACGACCCCAAACCCGTCGAGGGGACCGCGACCCCAGCCACACAAGTTGGGATAGCCCACGCACCACCCGGCTTCGTGCACCTCTGCCCCCGGAAGTTGATATCCTCCAAGGCCCGCCCAGAGCTGCGCCTGTCACTCAACGCCAACACGCGCGTCACGTGGCCCGAGCTGAGGGCCCCATCTTCAGAGCCACGCCTCCAATGGCTTGAGTAGTCCATGGCCGGTTGCCTTCTGAAAGGGGTTGACGGAGGAACTACCTTCCGTTAATTATAGCTTCTCGTTCCTCTGGAATGACGGACCCAGTTCCCATGTCGAATGTATGCAAATAAAACCATCCCCAAAATGATACTCCCATCTAGGAGTGTGTAGGACTGTTCCTGAGAAAAGCCCGCCTGATGTTTTCACCACCTCCAGGCAGAGTTCAGTAAAAACGAACTTAGCCAAATGCCTGACAGGTAGTAAGTGCTCAAGAAACAGTTGACGGGACAACTGCTCCATTTCATCTCTGCATATCTGAACACTCAGGCACCGAATGCACCTAAGCCCAGAGCCTCTTCAGGCCGTATGACATCAGTCAAAGAGTGTGCTCAGGAATTATTTTTGTTCTTGGCCTCAGCTCCTGATCACAGCAATTTATACATGCCATCTCTGTTTCAGAGACACTTTATTTTCAGCTGCCAAGCCACCCACTTTTTTCCGAGCCTTTAGTCAAATAATTTATACTGAAGAAAAAGAAAAGAGAATGACATAAATGTCAGGGTTTTATTTCAAAGGAAGAGTGGTTATATAGATTTTGTGTGTGTGTTCATATCAAAGTGTCAATAACTGTTAAAGAGAAACAGTCAACTAGCAAGTCACTTGTTAATGATTCTTCCATCTTTAACATGGAGGGATATGAAGAACATTTTTTTAGCAATATTTTTATTAAATGTCTCTCTGGCCTACTGGGCTAAGTTGTGACAATCTGAGAATGGACCAGATTCATTCAGGATGTTTGCCTTCAAGGAGTTTATAGTCTAGTGGGAAAGATAGACAAGTAAAATCTGAGAACTTTGAGCATGAATCTCCAGAACATTCACAGTCACTGTATAATAGCCATTCTTTAACATTTTGGATGTTCTTTTTCTCAACTTTCCGTTGAACAAAATTGACTCAAGCCTTTAATAATCTCTGCTGTGTACTTGCCGTAGAAAATGTCAGCAAGTAATCCTAACAATTCTCCAGTAAGTGGAGGCTCAGGTGGTTAGTGAGTAGTTCCAATACTGAGCTCAAAAGTCACTCTTCTACACCCATTTTTTCTGTCATGTGTTTCTATCATGAACAGGTTTCCATGATAGCAAGTATGATGCTTTCTTACCCAAACTGATTTACCTGTCTACTAGACCACCAAGTCAAAGACCACTTTTCATTTGTATATCTGTCAGTCTACTTCTTATTTATATTTGTATATGCAGCAATATCATAGCATTTAGTGATTAGAAGAAAGGTATTCAATAAATGCTTCTTAAACTGAGTACAGTTACCTCTATATCATTTTGTGTCCCATCCCTTTCTGCTGGAAACCTTAAATGAGTTTCTGAGAGTTTTCTTTGATACATTTATGTGTTTCCTATGTCCTACCTAATCTGATAGTCAATAATAAACAGACGTACTATAATAATGGAAACTAATATTTATTGAACATCTGCTATGTGCTGGCATAATTAGTTTATGTGATTGGCTAAATATTTTGAATCTACTATCTAATTTGTCATAACACTAATCCTCCAAAGTAAGGATATTAATATATTCACTTTTTGGATAAGGATAAAGGATTACGGAGAGTAATTGAATCAAGTGGCAGAGCAGGATCCAAAGCCAGGTCTGCCCAATGAAAGGATCTGTTTATTCACTACAACATGTTGCCTCTGCTTTTCACATCATTTGTCTATCAGTGAATCCCAATTTCACCACCTCCACGAAGTCTTTCTCCCCTTCACACAGTGATTTGTGCTTTTTTCTTTTTTATTAAGTGTAAACTCAATTGTTTTTAGTATATTCACAGAATTGCACAACCATCACCACAATCAACTTTAGAATATATTTATCACCTCAAATAGAAACCTTGTACCCTCTGTCAGTCACTCCCCATTCCTCCCGTTCCCTGCCCCTTTGGCTAAACAGGCACTAATCCACTTTACATCTTTTTAGATTTGCCTATTCTGGACATTTCATATGAACATGATCATGCAGTATGTAGTCTTTTGTGACTGGCTTCCTTCGCTTCACATCATATTTTCATAGTTCATTTAACCATGCATCAATTGTTTCCACTTTTGGACTATTATGAATAATGCTCCTATGAACATTCATATACAAGTTTTTGTGTCAACATGATGTTTTCATGGGTATATATACCTAGGAGTGGAATTGCTGAGCCATTTGCTAATTCTGTTTAACCTCTTTAGAAACTGCCAGACTGTTTTCTAAAGTGAAAAACATTTTACATTCTCACTAGCAATGTGTGAAAGTCCAATTTCTCCATAGTGCCTCTTCTTATCTCCTCTGGAACTTACGTGTATTAGAATTTATGGCTCTGTTACTTTAGGACTTATGACTCTATTACTTTTCAGGGTATTTTTCTTAAGCCATCTTGTATTATTATTTACCTTTGTTATGTGTGTATTTGCAGACCTACTACCCTAATTGATTGTGACCTTTTGCGATGAGAAACATGGTTCCTGCCCTCAAGAGGATCAAATTTGGAGAAAGATATAGACAATCATATCAAATAGTGTGAGAACAAGCACTGAAATCAAATTTATTGTTAAAATGTGGAGGAGGAGCACCTCATTCAACCTGCGTTAAACAGGAAGTACTTCTCAACAAATGTAAAGCTCAAGATGAGTTTTGAAGAACCAGTATTGGAATTGGCCAAGGTGAGAAGAGACAAAGATGCTCCACACAAAGGCACATATACCTCTGTATGTATCTCCTTGCCAGTGAACTGTAGAGTTAAGTATAGTGTGTGGGTAGGTATAGTGGAGGCAAAGGTGTGAATGTGTGGGAATGTGACAGGAGAAATGGGAACTGTAGATGGATCAAGAGGGATGGAAAAATTTATAAACTGCTAAGGAGTTTGAAATCTATCCGGTAGGCAGTGGAAAACGAATGGATTGTTTAAGTGGGGTTAGGGAGAATTACTTTAGCAGCAATGCACAGGATGGATTATTAGATAGGGAACAGGTTTTTCTCTGGACAAACAGGGAAAGAAGACTGATAGAACAACTAGAATGATGAATTGTGGAAGCCTGAGTTGAGGTGGTAGCCATGAAATTGGCAAAAAAGATTTGAAAAGCATGTGGGCAGCAAAAACATAGGAAAGAACAGAAGATGTATTCCAGGTTTCTGGTGCTACTCAAAGAGGTAGGGGATTCAGGAGGAAGATGCTACACTTGCTGATAAGAATAATGAAACATCACAACTTAGGACCGTTGCAGTTCTGTGCAGTGGCAGTCACCCACAGAAATGAGATGGATGCCCACCTAAAATCTGGTTCGCATTTCAAGACTTCTGATGCTGGGGTGCCTGTGTGGCTCAGTCAGTTAAGCATCCGACTTTGGCTCAGGTCATGATCTCGCGGTCCGTGATTTCGAGCCCCACATCAGGCTCTGTGCTGACAGCTCAGAGCCTGGAGCCTGCTTCGGATTCTGTGTCTCCCTCGCTCTCTGCCCCTCACCTGCTCATACTCTGTCTCTCTCTGTCTCTCAAAAATGAATAAATATTTTAAAAAAATTTTTTTAAAGACTTCTGATGCCATACCTGCACCAAGAGGGTGTAAGAAGGTTTATTAGTCACATAATGAGACTTTCTCAGAAGAGCTGGGTAGGCTTCCCAAATAAGTCCAAAATGGCTGTGAGAAAGGTGGAAGGAGGTTGGAAGAGACTGGTCCTTGGGGGTTTTATGGTAGCTAGGGCATGGTGCTAGGGTGAAAATTCCTACACAGGGACCAGGGCTTGTGTGGCTAGAATTTCCCACTGGCACCAAAGAGGGGAGCACCCAGGCTTTCTCATCAGGCCTGCCCAGATGTAGGGCAAGAGGGAACAGATGAAGGCTTGGAAGCTGTCAACCTTCAAACACCAAATAATGGAGTCAGAGTCTTTACTACGTATGTTTAGAGTTCAGTTTCATTTTGTTTACTCTAACAAGAAAATAATGTAATTGTTATATCTTTATATGCTTTGAAAATGATTGTAGTGGGCACTTGCCTTCTCAAAATCTATTCCGCTCTTCCCACACTGTGTGGAACACATCTGAGAAATTTGGGTGGACTTAACCTCACCTTTATCCCAAAGTCATTCTAATCAGGATAACCCTGACCTATGATGTTCCCTTAGCCACATATGGTTTGGGATTGAGCACCAGTCATAGGACTTTTACAAAATTGTGTAATATGGCTCCTTTTCTCCCTGTTGATATGAATGAGAAAGCATATGATCCTTGTTGCCGAAGGCAGTCATCTTGTAACCGAGAAAATGAAAGAGAAATGGAGCTGAAACTCTGATCAAATAAACAAAGATCTATAACATTGTATATAAGCAAAAGGATGTAAAGTACAAACTGTGAAATTGTTAAATAAGCACTTTTCTGGCCCCTTTCTCTTCCTATACTAGATTGTTCCATTATGTGAGCTTTCAAATCAAATCAGCATGGAGTCTGATCATTTTGCTACTATCCTCAGTATTGAATACTGAATAGTGTATTGAATGTTGGTTAAGTCAGTTTGAATTTGTTACTATTATACTTTCCTTCAAAATACTTTACATAATGTGACATAAATGTGCACATATGCGTTACTTAATTTACTTTATCCTCTAATGGTTGTCAGTTGCCATAATCTAGAGTTTGCACTTTAGATGTATTCAGCTGGCATTTAATCAGAAACACTGCATTCCAAACATAACAATAAATGCTTCTGCTATCATTATCTTCCATTAACACCTGAAGCTTTGCTAATCAATGGATGTTCTAAACAGGTTTTCATATGTGAAATTAGGGGTTCTCTATTAGCATAATGGATATTATAAATTGACTCTCATTGATGAACCAGTGGTGTTCATGATACATAGATTGAATAAAATATTTCAGAGACCGTCCCTTCCTTGCATGACCAAGGTTATAAGAAGCTAGTGAACTCTGTAGTCTACACTTTTAGGAACAGCACCCTCCAGACTCTCAAACAAAAAATGTCTAAAATCCTAATAATCTTCAGTATCCCAAAGATGGAATAGTTTCATTTCTGCTTAACTAAAGGAAGAATCATGCTCATTATGGAGGTGACTGGAAACATCACGCTTATTATGGAGACAAGGAATGAATTATTTGTGCCCTTCCCTCCCCAGTGCAGATTCATTTTTTAGAATATCTCCAATGCAGATGCCATTAAACTGAGATCTCAGGATGGTCCGTTAAACTAAATTCAGACTGTCAGAGTGTGAAGGGCTACTAGGAAAGAGTAATTCCAAGATATAAAAATTTGGACTACACATGGTCTCTGACCATAGTTACTTGCCTACAGAAGTAACAAGAAGCAATTAGTTAAAAAAAACCTAATATTAACAGGAAGATATATTATTAAATAAACCTCAAGCCTGACTGATAATAGCCTGTGACTATTTAATCTTAAACCTCAGATTTCTACATGCAACCTAATAGGAAATAAGCTGCCAAAATAGTGTAATCTCTCAAAAAGAGCATCTTCCCCCAGTGACCATCTCGGATGGGGCCATAAAGAACACCACGAGCAAAACAGTACCTTCGCAAAAAACCCTTACCACTGCCATCCAGGAGTCCTAACTACTCCTGTCTACAGATTATGACAAAAATCGGTTACTACTATGTAATGTTTCCAGATATACTCTGTTTAGTTGGGAGTTTTCATTGCAATTACTTTGTCCTTTCTCTTCCATTGCACTTAGCATTTGTTGGGAGTAGGTAACTTGTCACTGGTTGCTATAGCATAAGGAACTCCAGATGAAGCTAAAACACTTTGCAGAGACAGAAAGAAGATGCTCACTAATTACAGTGGTGGGTGAGCAATAGGGTACACTATAGTGGATGTGGTAGTTGTTATCCAAATATGCATTTAATTCTTCCCCCATTGTGTAGTATTCATATATATTGGGTGAGATTAACCCTAACCGTTTCCAAGATTAGTCCTAATTGGTGTAAGCCAGAAGTTACTCCCAAACCCCTTTCCACAGTGAGTGGGGCAGGCAGACCCAGTCCTAAGTCAATCATGGCATAAACCCTAACCATAAGAATTGCTTCAGGGATCATCCAATAAGCACAAAACTCGGGACCATTTTTCAATGGTTGTTGGAAGGATCCTTCTGTCTTCCTGAGAATCTAAGTGAAAAAGCATGTGATTCCTATTGCTTTTAACAGTCATCTTGTGACCATAAAGGAAACCAGTCTGAGGATAAAACAGATACAGATTCTAGAACAATAATCTGATATTATATTATTATAATTATATAATTATAATTTATATATTATATTATATTATATATTATAATCTCTGATATAATTCAGAGAAAGGGAGCTGAAGCTTTGATCGAATCAGTTCTAAAGTTTCTCTCACCTCTATAGGACTTTTCATTTATCTAAACAATTTTCATTTATTTTTTAATCCAGTTTGTATTAAGTTTTCTGTTACTTTCAATCCCAAGAGCTTTAAATGGTAGAAAAATTTTGTATCTGTATCCTCATATTAAATGTCAGAAAACGAATTGTCATTTCCTTAAAATGGGAAAGAGCTTTATCCACCTTCTTCCCTTTCCCTTTGTCTATGTTCATGCCAGAGTGAGATTGAAAATCATGTACTGTCCCTGAGCAGTTCTTTAAGATTCATATGATACTCAGCTTTCACATTACACCAATGGAAACTATTCCAAATATGTATTTATAACAGTATATATAAAATATGGAAAGAGTAAACTAAGAAAGTCTTCAATCAGGCCCCTCTTCTAAGCAGGTCCCCTGTGAATTCTGTGCAGCATCTAATCCACTTAGGAAATCTCCATTATATAGGAGATACGTGATCCCTAACTTCACACTCATTTGCAAGTTGTCATTAGCCACCATTTTGGTTTGCACGGTTTGGCTTGATTCATAACTGGTCAGAAATCACTACCTTAATGTCTAAAAGGCTTTTGCACAATGAAGGAAACCCATCAACAAAATGAAAAAGCAAACTACTGAATGGGATATATCCTATATATATATATAGGATATATACTGAATGGAACATATCCTGTATGGGATATATATATATATATATATATATATAGTATACTATAGTATATATAGTAGCAGGATATATCCAATAAAGGCTTCATATCCAAAATATATAAAGACCTTATACAACTCAGCACCTATATATATATGTATATATATGTATATATATATATATATGATTAACAAATGAGCAAAGGACCTGAATAGACATTTTTTCAAAGACACTGATAGCCGAACAGACCCATGATAAATGGTCAACATCACCAATCATCAGGGAAATTTGCAAATCAAAACTACAATGAAATATCACTTCACACCTATCAGAATGGCTAGTATCAAAAAGACAAGAAATAACAAGTATTGGTGAGGATCTGGAGAAAAGGAGCCTTTGTGCACTGTTGATGGGAATGTAAATTGGTGCAGCCACTGTGGAAAACAGTATAGAGGTTCCTCAAAAAGTTAAAAATAGAAGTACCATTATGATCTAGCAATTCCACTTTGGAGCATTTATCTGAAAAAAAAATGGAAACACTAATTGGAAAAGATATATGCAGTCCAATTTTGTTGCAGCATTGTTTACAGCAACCAAGATATGGAATCAACCTAAGTGTCCATCAGTAGATCAATGGATAAAGAAGATGTGGTACACATATACAAAGGAATGTTACTCAGTATAAAAAAGAATGAGATCCTGCCATTTGCAACAACATGGATGGACTTAGAAGGCATTGTGCTAAATGAAATGAGAGAAAGACAAACCTATGATTTCACATATATGGAATCTTTAAAAAAAAAAAAAGGCAGGAACAGATTCATATATACAGAGAACAAACTGGTGGTTGCCAGAGGGTTGGGAACTAGGGGGATGGACCAAACAGATGAAGGAGATAAAGAGATACAAAATTCCAGTTTTTAAAATACATCAGTCACAGGGATTTAAAGTACAGTATAGGGAATATAATCAAAAATAATGTAATAACTTTGTATGGTAACAGAGGGTAACTAGACTTGTTCTGATTATTTTGTAATGTACATAAATGTTAAATCACTATGTTGTACACCTGAAACTAAGATAAAATTGTGTGTCAACTATATGTCAATAAAAAATATGTACTGCTTCTATTATTAACTCAGTGCCTAATACACAAAAGAAGCCATCATTTCATCCATGTAATCATTACAATACATTAATAAAAACTAATTTACATGATCAGTTGCCTTTAACTATGATCTCCAGATAATAACTCAGAGATGAAACACATGAATGAGGCACATTCACTCTACTTCCTTTACTCTTCATTATATCCTTAAAAAGAAAGCATCAGAGAAATGAAACTTTCTAAAAACATTAAAAAATCAATGCTGGAATATTTTTTATATTTTGGAATAATTCTAATACCTAAATTATTCACATAATTCTCAGTGCTTAAATGTCACATCTCTGGCTGCTAAACACTACTTTTTATGACGATATTGAACAATCAAAAAGTGAGCTAGGTTTTGCATCTATATTAAACCATCATATTACTTCTTTAGAAGTCACTCTACCACTTTTGCAGATGGAGCAAGCAATACTCTGGGCAGAAAGCCATGTGAGAGCTGCTACAATAAAGATAAATTGAATTTAAATTAAACTTTTTCATAAGTTTTGGTGCACCACAAAATTAACACATCATGAGAAAACTCTGAAGTTTGAAAAATAGAGTTTGAAAGAACATGGTCGAAACCCACTCAGCATTCTCCTCAGAATTGATCACTCTTTTAAGTTGACTGAGAAAAGCCAAGTATTGCATATGAACAGTGGAAGGCCCTTCCATTTATTTCTTTCCTTAAATCTTGGATATTAAAAAATTTTAATGATAAAGAGAATCCCGTGTCCTTATACCACACTTTTACCCCAAAATCATCTCAACATCTGAAAGTTGTCCCTATTGGAGACCAACTTTGCCTGCGCATTTCTTATATTGTTAATGTAGGAATACCTAGCAACAATTTAAATTATAAATAAATGAAAGACTAGTCAATTTTTCCTTTGATAATATTTTTCTAAGTTCAAAAGCATAGTTATAAGGATATAAAGTTGTAAGGATATTAAGGCACAGGGTGTATCAAACGTGCAGTGTGTAAGGCAATAAGCCACAAACCCACTGCTTTTTGGGGAAAAAGGTGAATTCACCAACAGCCAAGGTATTGTTTTGCCTGTTATTCATATTATAAGTTTTTGTATTACTTTAACACATTTATCAGAATCTTTGCTTAAGATGTGTCTTAAACCCCAACATAATTATGATAATTTGCCTAATTTTTCTACTAAAAATTGCAGTATAACAAATGTTAACAATGCCTTTAAATAATAATGCCTAAAGATTAACAATAAAATTAGCTTTTACCTAACCGAAGTTATTTTTTTAGTAAAATTAGGTTTATGAGATACCCAAAATCTAGATTCTTATGAAAATACTTGATATATCGACAGGCTCCTGAGTAAAATATGGATTATATGAGTCCTGTTACAAAGAGTATGAACAATGGTATGCTCTGTTTTTCAGTAAAATGCTATGAATCCTTGATGACTATGTGATTATTGCATAGGCAACATGTCCCCCAAGTTTATAATAGCATGAAGATTTATTGTTAAAAATCTGTAGTGACATGAATATGCTTTACATTCACTACATGTAAGTGTAAGATAGATAGATAGTTTCTAACTATATGTATTCATTAAAATATACATGCATTTGAGACTACCAGTCACTGTCTATAGAAATTCACTTCCCCGTCAACTTCAACAAAATTTTTCTCTGTGGAATCTCTGACTTTTCAGACCATTCTTGTGGTCTTCATTCCAATACATTGGGTCTTCCTCCTTTATCTCCCACTTCAAGTAGCTGTTCTGCAAGTTTTCATCCTTTGTTCTCTTCTTACTCAGATTTAGCCATTCTCTGTGGTTAATTTTTGCTACATTCCACCGACTTTATCTCCTTAATACAAATGACTCTGGAATACACTGGCATCTTCTGTATAAAGTCTTCTCACTCAGCCTACGTTAATACATCCTACATGTCCACAAAACTCATGCATGTTATCCACCTTTGATCCCATGGAAGTTTTTTTTTTTTAAATTCTCCAACCACAATTATTTCTTGAGCTCAGGAAATATGAGATATGCACCTAGATGTCCCATAGGCAAATTACATGTTACACAACAAACTCATTAACCATCCTCCACAAAACCTTTGTTTTCAACCTCACTTAATTGTTTTTTGTACAGTCTGCATTAGTTAGGACACTAGTTTCAGCAATTTTAACAAAGGCTGGAGAATAGTAATAACTTAAACAAGAAAAGCAATATCTATTTCACATGCAAACATAAGCATAGTAATCCAGGGCTGGTATGGTGACTCCATGGAGAGCCAACACACCCTCCTCGCATTTTGTTCCTCTCCTATTTTTAACACATGGCTTTCTTTGCCATGGTCTGATTAACATGCTCCTGCTCCCACTGTCATGTCTGCATGCTAACTGGCAGAAAAAGGCAAAGGAAATGACGTGAAGGTAATATCTCTTCTTTTTAAGTGGAGGGCACAGAAGGCACACATTTCACTTCCATTCATGTCCCATTGGCTAGAACTTTGCCATATAGCAATGCTTAGCTACAAGGGAAGCTGGGAAATTTTTTTTTTCAAAAAAAATTTTTTCAAAAAAAAAAAAAAAAAAAAGCTGGGCAGCTTTTGTGTCCTGCTAAAACTCAGAGATTTTATTACAATAGACGAAGGGAATAATGTATTCTGAAAAACAACCATCAACCCCTCTCACATCCTGTACTGTAAAAAATCCTTTGGGGCGCCTGAGTGGCTCAGTTGGTTAAGCATCCGACTTTGGCTCAGGTCATGATCTCACAGTTCATGGGTTCAAGCCCCGCATCGGGCTCTGTGCTGACATCTTGGAGCCTGGAGCCTGCTTCGGATTCTGTGTCTCCGTCTCTCTCTGTCCCTCCCCCACTCACATTCTGTCTCTCTCAAAAATAAATGAACATTAAAAAAAAAAGAAACCCTTTGACCTTCTTTCCTCTTCTTCCTTACTGCTACTGCTTTGTCAACATGTATTTATTGTTCCCATCTGAATGCACACTGGATGGTTTCTGACGCTGTAATCTGAATGAGATGGAAAAGAATGCACTCACAAATCATTGGCTATATATCATGTACCTGAGGCTGTATTAATTCACTCTAATAAAGTGGAATAACTCTAACAAAGAAAACCACCTCTGGTACCATCAGTAGCTGTGATCAGGAATACTACTCGATTGAGCTTGAGATAGTCTATGGTCAACTTCCAGGTGCCATCCAGTTTTACAGGAGTCAGACAAGTGAGTCAAAATGGAGATAGGATGGGCCCACCACCCATGCATCCATTAGCAACTTTTTCTGGAAAGGGCCAGATAGGTAATATTCTAGGCTTTGCAGGCCATGCAGTTTCTGTTGCAGCCAGTGAACCCACTGTAAGCTAAACCTTGGACAGAACTCCATTTTTTAAGCTGCCTTTCATATGCTTCCATTCTACCTGGGGGCCCTTTATGACGTGTGAGGCTTCAATTTGGCTATGATCCTACAACTGCTCTAAAAAAATACAGTTTATTAATTTTTTTAGTTGAAAAGCCCTATAGAAGGAAAAGATGTCAACATCATAAATACACTAATAAAGTCATTTTTAAATAAGCCTTTTAAATTCTATGACCCTGATGGTTGTCTTTCACTCTTTGGTTGGTATCCATTAAAAAAAATTAGTTGTAAGAAAAAGCAAAGGAAAAACTTTATATAATAGGTTATAATATTGTGCTGATTCACATACAATGCTATCAGTTTCCCTATTTGATTTATGAATATTTACTTTATTCTGGAAGGGTTTACTACAATGCAAAATACAGGATATATACTGTTTGATTAAATGGTTACTAGACAGAGTTGGTAGTTATTGAATCAAAGCCTGAGTAACATTATTTCTGTGGTAAAAAACAAATTTTGTTTATACCATTTCTCCTCGTGGTATCTTTTCAGTTACATAACATACAACAGTACAAAGACTGGGCTTAAATACATCTTAACATATATGGTTAATACTTAAGGTTTTAAAATAATTATTCACCAGTGTATGATATATTGGAAACATAGAATTTTGGAGGTTAAAGGAGCTTACATGCTATTTTATTTAAACTTCTCTCTAAATTCAGGAATCCCTCACCCACATTTAAGCAACAATTCAGCAGAAACCAGTATAAAACCTCCCACAGAATGTTTTTTTTTACTTGAAAGTAAAATAAATTAACAAAAAGTAAAAACTAGTTTACTTAATTTGCATGTAAACAGCCTCAGAAAATTAAAAGATTGAGAGTGAAGCAAGGATTTTAGTTCTAATGTAATTTAAACTTTCAACTACATAATAAAGAACATAAGGAAAAATTAAGCTTTCATTTTAGAAGGTTAAAATGGGCTTCTAAGCAGGTCAGTTTCTTGGAGTTTGAAGAATCAAAATTTTTATTAAAGGGGACTTTTCCTTCTTAAACAAGATTAGCATGCCATCAGACAAGATGGCACTTATTCCATGTTTCTGCAAGTCTTTTTATCTCTTCTTCAGAAAGGCAATTTCCACTTATTTTAAGATTACCCATTACTGGCATCATTCCTACAAAACGTAGTTTCCCAAAGTTGAGAATAGGATGAGAAAATAACAAACGTCATTGCCCACAAACAGCAAATACAGTGGATTGAAGAAACCAATGAAACACCTCATTGGTCACTGGGTTATTCGTATCCTTCCTAGAATATGAGTTTTGAGCAGTTCCATGTTTGTTCTGAAACTTTTAATTACCCCTTTAGTCCTGGATAGTATTTGGTCAGGTGGTACTGAATAAATGAATAACACCACCCAGCAGTGCGGCAGTATTAATATGGTCAAAAGCCAGATATACTTGCTGTCCTTCCAAGTCAAATAGTACTTCTAATGCTGTTAGGTTGGTTATTTGATTTCTGGCCATCTCTTTAAGAATGAGAGAGCTCGATATTTTTATAGATAAAATAGGACTTGTTAATGAGAATGTACAAGAATTTAGCGTGGCAATTACTAAAAGTCCATTTCCCTTACAAACGGGAGGAGAAATTTTTTCCCATTGTTTTCATGCAATGCTAGGGGATATTTGAAGATGCAGGGAAATGTGGTGGAAGTAATAGTAATTTTTTTTTTAATTCTTGGTTTAGTAAGACTCATTATGAGTATTCTGGATCCATTTTTGGCTAAGCGAAGAGGAAAGTTTTACCAGCTGATGGCCGTTTGATGACCTACATGGAAAGAACTGGTAGACTCGGGAGAGCACAATTGAGAGAAGTGATCACATCACAAAATGTGACATCATTCTTTGGCACCAGCTGGCACCCTGGACATGGAGAGTGAGTTACACTCTCAACCCTGAGTTTTCCCCTCCAGAGTACCCTTGCGGCTCACCAGAGGGCAGTGTGCAGTAATCGGCCCTAAGCTTCCTGCATTGGATGTCTCCTCTGGAACAGACGATGTCAAATCATCAGAACCAGAAATCAGGCAAGAGAATAGATTATGGAAGTTGTTTTGTTAGATTTGTTGTATCTATTTCCCCTGTGTAGAATTCTTAACATTGAGAAATTAATCAATCACTACATGAGACCTAAGGTAATTAGCTTTTAGTAAATCCTGCTACAGTTTCAAATTTATGACAATAGTCTTGGGATTACTAAACTCAGTTCTCCTCTTTAGACTTGCAAATGCATAATAGTCTTCAAAGGTGAATAAATGTCCTTCCCTCACACGTCTCACATCTGAATTCTCATGACTTTTCAATCTCATACACAGAGTGAATAATTCACTGAACACTTTACTGAACAATTGGAGAGTGGGATATAACAAGATAAATCACCTATAAAGCCTGCTCAAAAGGAGCTTGAAATCTCTCAAGAGACTAAAGTGTAAATGAAAAATTAAAGACGTGATCAGCATTATACAAAGTGAGAGATACATATAAAGTACTAGGAAAACTCAGAGGATCGGGACATGAAGGCTTTCTGAAGCGTTCAAAATCTAAGCTGAGTGTTGCAGCTGAAGCAAAATTCTTAGACATATTGAAAGTGATAAAAGCACATCCTAGATAAAATATTTATGGATGGCAGGTTAAAGGACCTATGAGCTTAAGAGAATGTAAAAGGTAGTGGTAGAAATAATGCTAGAGAATTATATTATGAACAGGTCCACGAGGGTATTGAATACCAGGATGAGATGCTCCCAAAACTGAGCTGATGATGGGAAGTTGTAGGAGCAGAACATTAGCATTTGCCCTGTATAGTAAGAAAATTGATCTTACAGTTTTGTGTGGGATGGATTAGATAATTAAGAATCCAAAGGTAGAGGGTTGAGTTAGAAGGCTATTTCAATAATCCTGCATACTTTGAAAATAAGGCAAGTAAGAGGTTCTGTAAAGGTAAAAATGGTATGAGTAAAACCTAAGTAGATGTGGGTGGGGTAAAGAGAAAAAGAAGTCAAAACATAGTTTGAGGTTTTGAGCTGTCTGGGAGAATGACAACTTTATTTATTGAAATATAGGACACAGGAGAAGCAGACTTGGGAAATAAATTGATAGATTTACCAAAAATCTTAATATCCTAGTTAAAATCTTTATGAAGCTAAAAACTCACTTTTCTTTGTTCTTTTAAATTAATTCAGATAAATTTGGAGGACAACAAATGTTTTGAAGATTTTAAATGTGAAATTTTAAGAGGAACGTATTGAGCACTTAGTGTTAACAAACTTAAATTACATCATTATGTTAAATGAGGCGAACTTCAAAGTGTTCTCTCACCACTGAGGAAAATAAGGTTTGTTACACTTTATTGTTGCTAAAAATTTAAGAATACCATAATGTTACCAAATTTGTGAATTTGTGCTTAATAAAAAGTAGAGAATTGCAACATTTTGCTGATGCAAACATATTCTGTACATTTCTTTTTCTTTCTAATAGAAAACTCTGATACAACACTTAAAGGAATCAAAAACAATCTGTTGAAGAAACAAAAAGAACTAAATATGGCTTTCTTTAATATTTTTAAATGTTTTTTTTATGTATTAACTGAAAAAGCCTATGGTGCAGTCTCATTTGCCCAAATACATAGTAATATCTTTGCCCAACTCAGCTGACAGTTACAAAACCCAGAAATCAAGCTGTGGAAGAAACTTTTCCAGTTGAAGCATCTGCTTTTGTTGCATTTTTTTCAATTGTATAGGAAGTTTTGTAGTTGCCTTGATTTCATCTGTTAGTTTTTCTGCTCAAATTAAATAAATGACATAAGTGGCATGGACTTGTTTCTTAGCCATCAAAAAAAAATTCTAGTAGTAGCAAATTTTCCACATTTGAGTTCTATATTCCTATCTTTCACTCCTGCCCCTTGAAACACCTGCTAATCAAATAGCTCTTATCCATACTTGGACCCTGCAGCTTTAAAATTTTTTCTGTGTCAACCACAAAGCAGTCTTTTATATGTTCATTATGTCCTCTCAACCCTGCTCTCATGCATATATAATTTAAAACAAAAATAAGCTTTTTATCTTGTTGGAATATTGTATATGATATTCTTAGTGTATGTCTTGTCCAATTAGAACTGCAAGGCATTATGCTATTCTTTTTTTAAAATAATTTTTGTTATGTTTTATTTATTTTTGAGAGAGAGAGAGAGAGACAGTGTGAGCAGGGGAGGGTCAGAGAAAAAGGGAGACACAGAATCTGAAGACAGGCTCCAGGCTCTGAGCTAGCTGTCAGCACAGAACCCGATGTAGGTCTCAAACCCACAAACCATGAGATCGTGACCTGAGCTGATGTCGGATGCTTAACCGACTGAGCCATCCAGGTGCCCCGGTATTATGCTATTCTTAACACCACTTTGCTTAGTCACCTACATGTGCTAAGTTACTATAGGAAGCCCTACTGAATTCAATGCCATCAGGACTTCAGATGAACATTTTAGAAATTGATACCATCATATTTTGTTATGATTGCCCCTTTTGTTGGTTATACACCCCCAAATGGAATGCAAACCACATGAGGAGAAGGATGATGTCTAGTTTAAGAAGCACACTGAGCACACTGACTTGTTAGAAAACAAGGAGAGAGTGGAAAATTCAGCTACTCCCAAGTGGGACTAGTGGGAAAGGTCGCAACATTGGTTAGTATTCTGCTAAAGGGAAAAAAGGGAGGTACCAGAAAATGAGATTATAGTTATTATCCAAGGATCAGAAAGCATAAGAGAATTAGACATCTCTGGTCTTCCCTTTTATAGCTATCTCTCCAATATATCTTTAGTTGCATATGTACCTAATTAATTATGATGACATACACATAAAATTTATTATCTTAACCATTTTAAGGGTACAGTTTAGTGGTATTATATACATTCACATTGTTATGCAACCATCATCATTTATCTCTAGAACCCTTTTCATCTTGCAAAACTGAAACTTTGTACCAATTACGCAATAAATCTCCATTTCCTCCTCCCTCCAGAACCTAGAAATTACCATTTTCTGTCTGGATGAATTTGAGCACTAAAGGTAACTAATAGAAGTGGAATCAAGTATTGGTTTCTTTGTAACTGGCTTATTTCACTTAACATAATGTTCTCAAGGTTTATCCATGTTTTAGCATGTATCAAAATTTCCTCTCTTTTTTAAGGCTCAATTCTAGTCTACTAGAATGTATATATCACATTTTGTTTATCAGTTTCTCTGTCACTGGACACGCGTTGTTTCCACCATCTGGCTACTGTGAGTAATGGTGCTATGAACATGGGTATACAAATATCTCTTCACGAAGGTGCTTTCCATTCTTTTGTGTATAGATCCAGAAGTAGAATTGCTGGTAATTCTATTTTTAGTTTTTTGAGGAAGCACCATACTATTTTCCATAGTTACTGCACCACTTTACATTCTCACTGAGCAAAAGGGTCCTAATTTCTCCACATCTTCAAAAACACTTGTTAATTTTGGAGGTTTTGATAGTAGCCACCCTAATCAGTCTGAGGTAGTATCTCGTGTGAATTTGATTTGTATTTCCCTAATGTTTGGCGATGTTAAGCATGTCTTCATATGCTTGTTAGCCATTTGTATAGCTTCTTTGGAGAAATATCTATTCAAGTCTTTTGCCAATTATTATACTGGGTTCTTTGTGGGGTTTTGTTATTGCTGTTGTTGTTGTTGTTGGGCTGTTGTCCTTTGTACATTCTAAATATTTAACCCCTTGTGAGATATATGATCTGCAAACATTTTCTCCCATTCCCTTTTCACTCTATTGATCATGTCCTTTAATGCACAGTAGGATTATGTAGTATGCACTCTATTTTATGTAGTCCAATTTATCTATTTTTTGCTGTTGTTGCCTGTGTTTTAGTGTCATAGCCATGAAATCATTGACACATCCAATGTCATAAAGACTTTCTCCTATGTTTTCTTCTAAGGGCTTTATAATTTTAACTCTTCACGTGTAGGTTTTTGATCCATTTTGATTCATTTTTATATATGATGTAAGGTAAAGGTCCAACTTCGTTCTTTTCATATGTGTCTTGCCAGTTATCCCAACACCATTTGTTGAAAAGACTGCCATTTGCCCACTTATTGGTCTTGGTACCTTTGTGAAAAATCATTTGGCCATATGTGCAAAAGTTTAGTTTTGAACTCTTTATTCTATTCCATTTGTCTACATATCTGCTCATATGCCAATACTACACTCTTTTAAATACCATGGCTTTGTAGTAAGTTTTGAAATCAGGAGGTAATGACACTTCCGACTTTGTTCTTCCTTTTGAAGATTGTTTTGGTTATACAGGGTCCCTTGAGATTCCATATGAATTTTAGGATTTTTTTTGTAATTCTTCAAAATAAATTGTTGGGATTTTTATTGTATTGGGTCAGTAGGTCACTCTGGGTAGTATGGTCATTTTAATGATATTGAGTCTTTCAATTTCAAATATATCTTTTTTTTTTTTTAACTTTATAGTTTATTGTCAGGTTAGTTTCCATATAACACCCAGTGCTCTTCCCCACAAGTGACCTCCACCAAGACCATCACCCCGCTTTACCTTTTCCCCTTCCCCTTCCCCCCTCAGTTTGTTTTCA
>CM053571.1:75878876-76055790 GCA_028646485.1 Cryptoprocta ferox
AGGGACAGAGAGAGAGGGAGACACAGAATCTGAAACAGTCTCCAGGCTCTGAGCTGTCAGCACAGAGCCCGACGTGGGGCTCGAACCCATGAACTGTTAGATCATGACTTGAGTCAAAGTCGGATGCTTAACCGATTGAGCCACCAGACACCCCAATTTCAAATATATCTTTAAGGCTGAGAACATGAGCCATTTCAAAAAAGCCCGTTTATTTGGATGAAAGGAACTGTAAGCAATTTATTCTAGGCATCCAAATGTCAAACTCCAAGGAGTTGACGAGGTAGTAGGGATTGGAGTTGTTTGTCAATTAAAAAATTGAAACACTACCAGTAGAGTTTACTAATCTGGTGGGGGAGACAACAACAACAAAAAATTAAATACAGCTTTGTTATTATTAAATTCCTATATATACTAGGTTTCATTTATGTGATTTTTACTCAATTTTTATTGATCTATGTCTATAGTAACATGGCACTTTATTACATTCTTAATTATTATAATTTTATAATTTGGTTTAATGCTCATTGGGCCAATTATCCATGCATTGTTCTTTTCTTATAAATAAATTAATTAGTCTTGCTCATTACTTTCTCAAGAAAGCTTTATGAAATTTTTATCAAATTTAAAAACTTCTGATGAGAATTTTCATTTAAATCATATTAGATATATGAATTAACTTGAAAGTACTTGATATCTTCATAATATTGAATCTTCAACATCCAAGAATGATGTTTCCACTAATTCAAGATTTATCTAAGAAACTTTTTATTAATTTATTTATGTATTCCCTACATATTGTTAAATTTGATCTTTTATATATAATATATATTATATAAGTTTGATTAAGCATTGGATTTTGAATTTTATCAAATATAATTTGTGTATTCTATCAATCAGGGATCAACCAGGGACACAGAAGGCACTCCAAGTCATCCAGGTGCCAAGAGTTTAATATAGGAATTAGAGGTTTACACAACTCTTAGAAAAACAGGAGAAACAAAGGTCAGGGAGTTCAAAAGTAAAGATTTCAGTTTGTAACACCTCAGCAGGTGGTTCTCAAGAATTCTTGAGAAAGCCAGTGTAAATCTCATGTGTACTCCTTTGTCAGTTTGCAACAGCCTCCAGAGAATAATGTTCCTTCTCATGCCCGATAAATCTCATGTCAGGGCTTCTTGTTGGCAAATTCTGACCATCTGTGGTTTCTCCTCTGCACTAAAAGGGTAGAAGACTAATGCCAAGTGCACACCTATCTAGTCCAATTTAAGAAGACCAGCATTATTGCAATGAACATGTAATTTTTTTAATGTGATAAAATTATATTAATAGGTTTCCTAGTATTAAGCCATATTTGAAAAAAAAATCCCTACATCATTTTGGTGTATTTTGTAATATACTGTCAACGTTAAAATGACTTTATTTAGTTGGGTTTTCTTTGTATTATATTTATGAAAGATTTCTGCAGTTATATCATATTTTCTTTTTTGATTTTGCTACCAAGAATATATTAGTATATAAAATGAACTGAGAGGATTTCTATCTTTTCCTGTATTCTGAAAGAATTTAAATTTATCACATGGGAATTACCTATTGTTTGATAATTAGAAATAACTCACAAAAACTTATGGGCCTGATACCTTTGTTACCTGTTTCCCCCTCCCCTACCATCCCCAATTTCATGAAGTAAATACTGATCTGTGCTCTTCTCAATTTAACCAATTTATAATAGAAAATAATAAACTTTCCAAAGCTGAAGAAACACGTACATTTGTAATCGAAATAATTCAATAACTGAATCAGGCTAAATTAATTAAAAGATACTAATACCTAGACATATTTGGATACATATTTTAAATTTCAAAGACAGCCCATTAACACAGATTACCTGGGCTTGGCTATAACACTGAAGAAGAAAACAATGTATCCTACTTTTTAGAGAACCTTGTATTACTCAAAAGTTCGAAACTCAGGTAAATTGTCCTATACATATGAAGTCAACAGAAAGACATTCTCAAAAATGCAAGGGCTCAGAAAGTACACCATCTAAATATTCTTAATGAAAACATTTTTTTAAAGATATGTCCCTGTCCAATGGAAAATGCATAAAAATAAACAACAAAAGGGAGAAGAAATTGTAATAAACTGCATCAATGGCAGTTCAACACTGAGTTAAATTTAAATATTTGTTGGAATTATTGATGCAAACCTAGTGCAAATGTCAAAACATTCTTAAGTGATGTCTAATAAAGGGGCGTCTGGGTGGCTCAGTTGGTTAAGCGTCTGACTTCAGCTCAGGTCATGATCTCACGGTTCATGAGTGTGAGTTCGAGCCCTGGGTCAGGCTCTGTGCTGACAGCTGACAGCTGGGAGCCTGGAGTCTGCTTTGAATTCTGTGTCTCCCTCTCTCTCTGCCAGACCCTTGCTCATGCTCTGTCTGTCTGTCTGTCTCTCTCAAAATAAATAAACACTGAAAAAAGAGATGTCTAATACAAAATACTTTCTAAGATTAAGGGTAATCATTAATGGGATTTAAAATAGCATAGCAAAGATTTTTTAAAGAAGATTTGTAATAGTTGTATGAGCTTGGATATGAGGCAATTTGTTTTTGTAGTCACTATTGGTAAAATAATAAATTTAACTATTTCATAGGATAATTCGGTAACAAAGTCTAGAATTTTTCTAAATTCATAGCTTATGACCCAGTATGTCTACAATTAGAAATTTGTTCTAAGGAAAAAGGAGACAACATGCAAAGACATGTATAAGAGCTGTCTTTACACTCTTGTTTATAATAGATGATATATAGATCTATCATCTCCTCTCCCATGCTTTGGTTTCCATATTTGTTTCCTAACTGCTAAAGGAATCTTCCTATGAAGATTTTTTGAAATCCCATTGCATTTTTAATTTTTAAAAAGTTCTCTTTTTTACTTCAACTAGTTTGAAATTTTGTCCATTTTTTAAAATTACCTCCCTTTGTCTCAATTTATAGACTTGCTCTCGGATCTTTCTTCTGTTATAGAAATCACATCCTCTTGAATTTTATTTAAGATACATATCAGATGTCATTTTTAAAAATGTGGCTCCACTTGCCCTATAACCAATGGAAATCTCTTGAATATTATGACAGGTGAATGGCACCTTTCCTTAGTTTCCAGTGCTGTTGCTGAGATTAACCATTCTTGCATCTCAAAAGGAAGATGTTAAAAGAAGAAGTAGCCAGCTGTGCCCCTGGTGCTGTGCCAGCAGGAAGTTCCCTTTGAATGGCGCTGCATACATCGATAAGAGCAGTGTGAGGACTCCAGCAACAATGTGAAAAACAGGTGAGAAGGATGTTCACATCTTAGGCAGTGGATTTACGGATGAGGATATAAAAATATTCTGAGGGGAAAAGATAATGAGGGTCCAAACTATACCTATTTCAATGGAATTAAGAAGAGAGGCTCAATTTTAGAAATATTTAATTGGTACTAATAACAAACATCATGGTTTTTTCTTGTGGGAATTGAAAGAGAGAAAGGATAGGATAGAGAATTATTCAGAAATATCTACCTTGGATGACTGGCTTAAAGATGAACTCCTAATTGAGACAGGAAATAATGGAGGAAAATCAGGCTTCTGGAGTTTAAACAATAATTTCAGTTTGGAACTTACTCAGTTTGGGATATTTATATGAAAAATAGGTGGAAATGTCAAGTAGACACTCTAAAATATGGGACTAGATGTCAGGTTTTTGGAGGTGGAGATAAGGATTTGAGCATTATTAATAGACTGTAGTTAAAACAAAACCAACCAACCAACAACAACAACAAAAAAATGAAATCGCTGAATCAAATGCCCCGGAAGAAGTTACAACAAGGAGAAATTTTTTTAAAAAAACAGAAGAGGCACTTGGGTGACTCAGTTGGTTAAGCCGCTGACTTTGGCTCAGGTCATGATCTGCAGCATGAGTTTAAGCCCCGCATCAGGCTCTGTGCTGACAGCTCAGAGCCTGGAGGCTGCTTCGGATTCTGTGCCTCCCCCTCTCTCAGTCTCTCCCCCACGTGCACTCTGTCTCTGTCTCTCTCAAAAACAATAAATATAAAAATAATTTACCAAAAATAACCCCAGAAGAACATCAATATTTAGGTAATGGTTAGAAGAAAATCTGGTTAAGGGAATAGGAGGGAACAATTTAATAATTAGAAAAATAACCAGAATAATATGGTGTTACAAAAGCCAAATTAGGAGAAAAAATATTTTTGTTGAACTATCTTATTTAGAGAAAAGAAAGAGTGGTTAAAAAGTCAAAAGGACCCAAGCCATCACAGGAGTAAAGATTGAAGAGTGGCTCTGAGAGATGGTGATTCTGTCATTAGCAACCTTATAGAGAGCCCTATCATATGGACTATACTAAAATGTTGTAGTGGATTGAGTAGTAACAAAAAGATGAGAAAGCTTGGTTGACAAAGAAAAAGGAAGCCATATCTTTTAAATATGTATTAAACAGTTCTCTTTTTTCTACTTGACTCTATGTAAATTTTTACTAATATACCACTTAAGTGCACAAATCCTAAGTATATAGTCAATGAATATTCACAAAGTGAATATGGAACCACTCATAGAACCAACACACAGATCAAGAAACAAACTACCACAATCTCAAGGGCCTCTTTGTGTACCCTTCATTTCTCTACCCATCTCCCATCTATTATCTTGACATCTAATGCTGTAGGTCAGCTTTGTTGTCTCTGTACCTGTCTTTTAAAATAAGATGTAACTAATCTAACACATTTCAATAGTTTAGGATAGTTACTATGAGCATAAAGTACAGGATAAGGCGGTAGCCTTATTGGCCTCCATATCCGTAGAGCCTGGTGGAGGGCCTGAAGCATCATAGGTGCTACTAAGTTAATGGAATGAAAGAATAGAACTTCATAATTAGTTGCCATGCTACTAATCTTTGTACTCCCCAAATGTTATATGGTCTTCTCAGGGCCATTGCAATTGCTTTGAATTGAAATCATTCTCTTACCACAATGTATGAAAAAAATGGTGGAATATGGCAAGAAAAATGCTTTATCAAAGAATTAAAACTATTCATTTATTTCCAGTTGAGAGATCTCTTTTAGCTTGCTTGTTCCTTCAGTATCTGAGACACATTCTGTTCATTATTTCTAGCACTGCTCAGGACTGCCTCCTAACAACCTTCTGGATAGTCAGTTCTGCAACTCATTAGCAAAATCCCTGACTCATTTCTCTACTTCAAGCTCTTTTACAGCTTTAATAAATGTAGCTGTTGTTATTAATAGCAAGATCCTTAAGAACGGGGACTTATTTTATTCCTTAAATCATAAAGATTAATCCTAAGATCATATAGCCCTATCTATAGCTCCAATGATCTATACATTTTTATTATAAAATATATTCATTTGTAGGAAAAAGCAACTGAGTGGAAATGTGATTAAAAAGCAACTGTCATTGATTTTGTATGGCTCTGTTAATTGCCTGCCATTCCTTCCACATATTCTCTATTTAATTTGATCTGATACCATTAAAATATTAACCTCAGGGAAAGTTACAGGGATTCAAACATTTAAGATTAAAACCATAAGTTAAAGCTGCCTCTTTGCCCATACTCTCCACGCTTGTTCCTAACAAAAGCAAAGATTAAATGGAATCCTTTCTTACATTTGGAGAGTGCATTGAACTCACTTGCCTGAACAATATGTCCATTATGACATAGCTCTAAGATTACTTTTATGAATAAGTATAGAGATACAATTTTTTTCCTTCTGTTCAAAAAAAGAATTCAAATCTTTTTTTCTTTTTGGAGTAGCTAGGTTGCGTTGTCACATCAAAAGCTCATGTGTGAACATAAGTTTCTCTGTTATCAAAAACAAAGGAAAATATTCTTATATAAAGTATAATTTTTGTTATAGTGAGCTATTGGGAGAAAAATTCAAATTTGAAATATTCCACCGCTCTCAGAAGAATAGATTTTTTGAATTATAAATATTTTATGTGAAAGAATACCAATTGGTAGTCCTAGATATTCTAGAATATTTATTATCAAACCCCTATCTACTTTAATTTACATAGAAAACACAGATATAAGTGATTATTGAAGCAAGTACAAAAGCACAAAGCAAAAAAATATAAAAGGGAAAAGGACAGAAAAGCAATTTGGTTGTTTCAGAAAGTATGGGCTCAGGATAACTACTGATTTATCAAAAAAATAGCTTTAAACTTCTTGGCAGGGGTGGGAAATATATGAGTTATAGAGCTTTTCCTTAAATAATAATAAGAATTACACTAGTTAGAAAAAGTACTTCCTGCATTAAACTCTAAAAAAATTTCATTTCTGTAGATCTTCTTATTGAACATACAGAATGAACAATAGTTATTTTTTAAACCAGATTTTATAAGAGTTTCTGAAATATTGAGGGCATTACAGAAGTTTATATTGTAATATATAAGCTGTGTTACTTTCAAGGCAAATGTAAACTTTAGTTTACTAATTGGGTTTTTCCTGTCAGTTTTAAACTATCAACATTTAATATCTTTAATCATCTTTACATTTGCCAAATGTTTTTTAAAAAGCAAAAATTCAAAGGTAAGAGGAGTGAAGAAGGAAAGAAGCAGGGAATTGACATCAATATTTATTGAAAAATTCATTTTTGTTGACTACAGCATCCTTATTATTTTTTGGTTACCTTTCCTTGGATTTATGATGCATAAAGCTATGAATAACTTAGGAAATTCTAAATGCTTCAGAATATGTGCGGCAACAATAGGACCCATATTTCCGATTAGTCTCCAAGTTTTCCACAGAACAGTTTCTTCATCTCTGCAAATATAGTATTTATAGTATACATAATTTCACATGTTTATATCAGCACAGTATATACATTTAATGTTTACAACAGAGGCAAAAAACTAGATGTTTCTTTCTGGAGAAATAGGGACCTATGTCTAATCATTCAACTGCCCTCTTTTTAAAAACTGTTTTATACATTAATTTTAAAATTACTTCTGTGAGAAAAATACTTTGTCAGTGAAAGCAGGTATACAGATAGCACTGTTCTCTTCCTTATATATAATGTTTATTTCCTTGTGGTCCTGCTGTTTCGTCATACATTTTCCACACTTTTCACTTCCATCCCAAGCGGCTAAAACAGAATCTGAGAATACAAAATTCTCAAGTGCAAAACATTGCAGTAGAATAAGAAATGGTACTTATAAACTACCTAGGGTGCTGCAAACTTCTGGCAATTAATTTCAATTAAGTTATTTACAAGGTGCGCCACTACTAACTTGTGCCCAGATGTTGCAGTTGGCAAAATGCGATGGCCACCAATGTAGTCAATTTCAGTAACAATCACTCATTGATGGAATTTTCACACCGAATTCACAGCACCTTCGTAACATTAGAACATGATGTCATCACCCTTTGCCTCATCATAACCGTAAAAATGCCAATACGAGTTGCAACAAATTACTGCAGGCAATTGCTGAGTTCTAGAGATGTTGTAGTGAACACCTGGGCTGGCTCAGAATCTAGCAGCTTTCAAAGTTTCGTTACCAGATGTTTGTGGAACAACTTATGCGTGTTATGGAAAACATACACTTTTTTTTTTTTTCATTTGCATGAACGATTACCAGGTCTTTGAAAGTGGTGGAAACACATGTTTCGTGAAAAAAAAGGTTAGTAATAACATTTTATTAGGGAAATATTTTTATTAAAATCAGCATGGTTAGTCTTTAACGTTGTGAATTAAATCTGTGTAATCATGTTTATTCCCAGTTATTTGTTTATATGATAACATACATCTTCACAAATTAGGTAAGTGGATTATACCTTTCTTGGGTGAAGAAACAGGAATTTAGGAAAGTTTTATTAATATTAAAATAAAAAACCAATTATGTGAGTGCCTGATTTTGTTGCATAATTTGGTATATTTTTAGATGAATATTCATTTAATAATTGTGTCTTCCTTTTATGAAATATCTGACATCTTCCTGGAAAAAGACAGAGACTGTTTAAGATTGTATGTTAATCTTGCCATTCATTTAATATAATGTTGACTCTCAGTACAATTTTAGAAAAAATTGTACTTTGTAATTCAAATAAAAATATTTTTAGAAAAACACATGTCTATGTCATTTCAAAATATATTCTCCAACCATAATGAGAATATGGATAGGAAGAAAGCCATTACTAATTTTTTTCATGGACTTATTTCTTCAGGGATTATTTTTAATTCAAGGAAATTAAAATGATAATTTTTAATTTCTTAACAATTGAAATACTAGTCCTATTAAAATAAACAGGTCTCCCCTTTATTAAAGTTAAACTATTGTTCGCATTGTAATTCACTGTATTTTTTATATGGACCTGAAATGGACCACATTTTCTTCCCTCTGGGCAACTGCAAGTAGTTGTTAAAACTATTAACAGCTGTCTGGTAGCTGTTAGATTCTCAGTGATTTCATTTAGTTCAAAAGAACTCTAAATTTATCCAGGTGTTAAATATATTAAGTCTTGGATAAAATCAAAGGATATTCTATTAAGCATGTCTTTTAGGATTTGATGAATACATTATGTTCATAATGGCCAAAGGATAAAAAATATATATTTCTGTTACTTACTAAATGCACAGGTAAGTTAATGTTTAAAAAAAGAAAGATAGAAAGAAAAGAAAACTTCTGTCTTGTTTAAGAAGCAAATATTTCAACACCTTTACTGAGAAATGAGAATTACGCATACCATTAAAACAGACCTGTTCACTATCAGGGTGTAAACTGAATGAAGTGGCAGAAGCAAACACACATTAATAAGCTGGATAGTAATGAAAAACCTCTTTGCAGCTTTAACACTTAGGAGATGGACACACATCACTCTCTGCACTGCTGTGAAGTTCATGGTGGTCCTGGGGTGCTGCCCTGATGACTTAGTTTGCCTTTCCTTCTTACATGTCCAGGAATCCCTCCACATCTCTGGGGAGTCGTTACGAGCTGCGGGCTGGTGCTGCAAGCAGGCGCCTCACGGGCATCTCTGGGGAGGCACAGACCAGAGATACACTGAGAGTCACTGTGGAGCCCACATTTTCTCATTCCTTGTTTGTTATAAGACTTGGGCCCAAAGGGGTATGAAAGAATGCCACATGAATATAGTCCCCTATGTTTTGTTAAGAAAATGTAAATGTCTCACTGTTGCATTTTTAACCGAAATGATCCTGAAAGTTTAATCTTGACCCAAAGGCAAACTAACAGAGTACCTCTTCGTGCCTACGTTAAAAATGAGCTGCAATTTGTTTTTAGTCCTTGGGACATTTTTACACTCCCATTAAATAAAAGAAATAATCACAAAGGAAATTAAACCACAAAGAAAATATGTTAAAGCTATGTTTAGCGTCTGACCTAAATATATAAAACAAAGGAAATACATGGTTGTGGTTAGGGCTTGGTCTTTAACCAGTCCGTTGCATTTACAGCACACAGTAACATGGTAACAATATGTCAGAGAGATTCTTAAGCTGTATTTACTCAAAACAACATATTTGGAAGAAGAGTGAAGTATCCCACTGTTTCTTCATTTGAAATAAAACTTCCAGTTTTTTACAAGTGTCAGTAATGTTGAGAAGGTCAGAACTGGTGAGCTGGGGCCATTTACTAATCATATTTCCTCCATATGCAAATATAATTACCAACAATACCAAAAGTTGAATATCCACCAGTAGTGCAAATCACCCATGTCGGTACAGCGTGAAGCACTAGCCTGCGCCAGCAATCTGGTCAAAACAATTCCCATCAAACTCCCCACCCGCCTTATGTTTCCCAAAGAATGGAACAGTTAAAGGAGTTCAGTGCTGGCCCCCAATATGCCTTTCAGTTGTCTGATGGCTTATTATATGTTAGAGGTAATACACCCCGTTTCTCCTCTGCTCCATCTGATGTACATAAACACATGTATCAATGAAAGCATGCCAACAAGAGCAGCACTCAAAATCTTTGTTTTATACCCGAAGGGTAGTTCTGACATCATTTAGTCTGAGACCCAGACTTTGACCACTGCATGACTCTGTCGTTTTGAACTGAACCTTCAGGACTTTAGACATTTCAAAAATTTAGTCCAGTTCTACTTGCAAGTAGTTATATACATATTAGATCATATGATAAAGTAGGAATTATTCATTGGCAATTAAGTCTTTCATATTATGAAAAGATTAACACAACATTTTTATTATTTCCCGGAGGCATTGCATAGTAGGTATGATATTTACACAACATTGCTCTGCAGATTAGTATATTGGGTCACTAAAAATCAGCTGTGTTCCAAATACTCTAAGCCAACCAGGTAGTTAATGATCCTTCTCATGCCTAGGGAATGGTTGAAAGAAATCCACTGGAGTGGCAAGACATGCTCATATCTAAGCACATTGTGTCTACTCCATGGAGCAATGGGAAGAAGTGGAGTTCTGCTATCCTCTTGGCATGAATCTTACAGAAATTTATATATGTGTCTCGAGAAGTTTGTTTTTGTTAAAAGAGTATTTTGATAACATCTTAAGTTTTCCTCACTCTTTGCAAAGATATTTTCTACATGTATTTTCTCACTTAATTGCATTTCAGCTTTCCCCACGAAGTTCAGAAGACCTGATTATTTGGGGGGTATTTAGTATCAAAAACAACTAGGAAATTTACAACTGGAATAGAGGAAAGAAAAAACGAGTTCTTTGTTAAAGTACTTACTTCTATCATGATTAAATTTAAAGTACTTCTATCATGATTAAATTTGGCCCTGATTTGAAGGTGCCCTTACAAACTGCATCAAAGCAAGCAGGAGTCTACCAGCGTAACACAAAGTATCTACGCAGGTGGAGAGTTAGCCTAGCTAGAAAGAAGCCATCAAGCCCTAGCATGATAGGGAGGTGCCTCACCAGGGCAGCCTTTCGCATCCGCGCCAAAACCTTCACTCAACAGCTGTTGAAGTCCTGAGAGACAACCCACAGAGCAGCTCCAGGACAAAATTAGACTTGGGAGTTTCCTGTCCCTTAATTAAATTTCAATTGCTTTCTGCAGTGACAGGGCTCCAATTAGAGGACCAGTTCAAAGAAAATCTAACAGTTACCTGTGGCTATCTCATGAGCTTTAATGCAGCCCAGGGTTTGGAGCCTACAATCGTAAGTGAGCCTGCTCTATCTGTCTTAACAGTGACAAATTTAATTTGTGTAAATCATGAAGCCCTGAGGGAAAGTTGCTTTCCTTTGTTGAGTTTTTCCCTAAGTGTTCTGATCCATATATATGAATCACACATAAATACAGTTCTTGGGGAGACTATTTCCCTTTGTGCAACATGAAGTGTACTTCCCACAAAAGCCACCCAGAAAAGTTGAGTCTAAGATTTTCACACACTCCAACAACTACTAATGCCAAATGATACTGGCATGTTATAAGCATTTCCTGTATACTTAGTGTTCTCAAATAGTAATGAAGATCTCAGAAAAGAATAGTAACGCATTTTGTGATCATCTTTAAGGTTTTTGAATTCTCAATGTCTCGAACCTTCTCAAAGTAAAAAATACAATGATTTCTTCAAAATGTCACTTAAAATTTGTTCCTCTTTCCCTCTACTTAAAATTAGTATGGACCATCCACTTTCAGTCAGCATTTTCAAAAAGGATCAACTGAAACTTGAACAGGCAAAAGGAAAAATGTTTCCACTTCTACCAGACTTAAAAGAAGTTGGGCATCTTTTCAGATTTTTCTTATTAGCATTGTAATATAAAACATCTGTAATGATTTAGTAAATTAAATACATTAAAACAACAAATAAAAGAAGCTGTAATGAATAAAATACAGAAGACCCCATGCGGCTGCCTGTTCTTTTCTTGACAAGCAGCAGAGTCAAGTAGCTGGAGCCATGAGTAACTGTTGGCAGGAAATAGACCCACGAACAGGACTGAGAGCTGCTGTGCGCTAATATGAAAACCAGCTTTTATTTATTTCATCACCTTTGTAACAGAATGTTATACTCTGCCATTTCTCTCCAATTTTCTTACCCTCTGCGGAAACTGCAGCCTCATAACTTCTTTTTCCTGTATTGTTCTTGTCTGATTCCGTTTTCTCTTACCTGCCAGCCCTCCTTTCTGTCTTTCTATTGTCAGAACTACCACCTGTATCCAAACTGTTATTTCCTACAGGTTTTGAAAACGTTTTGAGCTCCTATCTTTCTCTTCAAGTTGAACCATTATATGGTAGTCAAGTGCCTTTTCTCAAATAACTCAAGTAACTCTCAAACAAAAACTTAAGAGTGACAGAAAACTGCTTAATGGGGAAAAAAAATCTAAATTCTCTGACCATAGTGCTTATGGTCCTCTATCTATATATGGTCCCCTGAAACTATCCATGTTCATTTATATAATTCTACCAATAGTCTAATAGTCTCTTAGCTTCATGCAGGCCCGTTTCTATTACATCCCTAGTTTATAGGCACATATCCGTGCCCCACAGCTCTTTGCCTTTGTATATATTCATCTCCCAAGAATAAATGATTTGCACCTTTCTTTCATCATGGCAATCCACATCCAGGCAATATCATCAGGGGTGAGGCAGGCAACATACTCATGATAGAGTAAAGGATGGAATCAAATACTGAGTGGCTCAGACTATGGCTAAAAGGGAAAGAGCAGGTCCCACAAAAAAGGCATTTCAATTTAAGTTATTTTTTAAAGTATTACGCTACATATTAAACATATGTAGACCTAATTTGAACTGTGGACCATAAATGTTCAACCTCTGAGGTATAATCACTATTCTTCCTGTAAGATCTGTTAAAAATTGGCCTTCAGAAAGTTTTACTGAAGGCTTTCATCCTTTGTCCTTATTTTCTATTTCCTCAGTAATTTAAACGCAGTTTGGCTTACATTGCCATACATTTGCTTGTGCTGTTTTGTTAATATAAAGATATGTTATTTTCTCTATTATTTAGGAAACCTATTTAGGGAGAGTTGAGGTCATGTGTTTTGATTCTTTCATCCTCATGTCCCAGAGATAACTCTCCCTTCCATGTGTCTATAAAACATGCTTATTGAGCATAAAAACAAATTGATAAATCAATATATTACTGGGGTAGAATCTTTTGAAAAACTGTCTCTCTTACTTACATGTAGCATTTTCTCTGATTTCGTAGAAAGAAACAAATAGGAAAATAAGGGAAAGGGGACTATGAGATTCAGAGTGATATGAAGAGAAGCAAACTGGTTTTTTGGTAAAGCTTACTTAGTGCTAACACGTCTACTGTCAAGAAAGTTAGGTCACATACCAAAATAGCACTGGGTTGGGAATTCTCATTTTGTAACCTTGGCCAAATAATTTAATATTGTAGGGAATGTTCCCTTACCTATAAAATGGTATATTTGTGGCAGGGGGTATGGACAAGGTGAGAGTACCTTTTCTAATGGGCACATTTTGGAATATCCGCTTAGCCTACAACCATCCCCTTAACCAACTCCCACCCCATCCCAAACTACAGAGATATATTCCCCAAAACCATTGTAGACCATGAATTCCTTTCTAGCCCACGGCTGATTGGACTACGAGTAAGCATCAATCAATGTCTCTTTTCCAGGGCTTAGTAACTGTGGTGGAGAGAAAGATTCAGTATTTAATGTTGTTGAGTGTATTTAATGTCATGGTGCATTAACCTGGGACATATTCTACCTTACTGACCAGGATACAGAGGAAGCAGGATTAGAAAATACAGAGAAATGAAGCGGAAACAACAGAGAAGTGACAGAAACAGCCTGGATTCGTGGCATGCTTTCTTTTCTTTTCTTTTCTTAATTTTTTTAATGTTTATTTATTTTTGAGAGAGAGAGAGAGAGAGAGTGTGTGTGTGTGTGTGTGAGAGAGAGAGAGAGAGAGAGAGAGCAGGCGCGAGCGAGCGGGGAAGGGGCAGAGAGAAAGAGGGAGACACAGAATCCGAAGCAGGCTCCAGGCTCTGAGATGTCAGCACAAAGCCCGAAGCGGGGCTCGAACTCACCGACCCTAAGATCATGGCCTGAGCCAAAGTCAAACGCTTAACCGACTGAGCCACCCAGGTGCCCCATGGCACCCTTTCTATTATCAGTTCCAGTTACTCTCCTTTTGGGTTACTAGCAACAAATAGTCCTAACCTTCCAGATTTTTCTCTGTCCTAAAATTCTGTGAAGCTATACATTTAAGTTTTCTCACCTGTAAAATAGAGGCTATGAGTAGAAAGGCCGTTAACAGAGTAGTTCATTTTAGTGGGACTTTCAAAACCAAGTAGTCAGCCAAAAACTGTCTGCAAGGGCTACATTTCCTGGGATAGAGGCAAAATTTGTCATAATGATACATATCTTACTTTCCACCTGAAGCGGTGATATGGAATTCAGAGAAAAAAAAATAACTAAAAATCCGTGAGGATTACTAAGGTAATATCTCAAAGAAGTTTTAAGTTTCCCAAATATAAGAACCATATGGATTTAAAGCACCTTATGCATTTCGTTTCTTTTTACATATGTAAGAAACCTGAGGAGAGACTCAAGCATGTTATACATAATTGTCATAAAATTACCCATAACACTTTCAACTTTATACAAAATAAATCCTTATTGAGTAGTTTTAAAATTACTGTTTGATCTATCAAGTAGACTCAATAAAGAAAATAATTCAAAAGACTATAGTGGATATGGCATTCTTACACATCGAGCTGAAAGAACTTAATTTTACTGAATGATTGTCAATTTCAGTGTTCTTGGAATTTCTAGTTGGTGGCTTCAGTCCACATACACTTCTGTGTGAGTAAATACAATAGAATTTTGCTATAGGGTGAAGGGCTTTTAACATAGAGCCTGGTTTAATACAGATCAGTGCCCATAGAAACATAACTACAGATGAGAAAAACCTAATATGAAAGAATTGTCCCCAAAAACAGATGTTTGTAATAACCGCTCTAATAAGAGCATCTCTTTAGAATAGCTCTTTATTTTAGCTTAAAACTCTTTTATTTCTCAGAAAGAGAGAGAACAAGGAGGAGGAGGAGAAGGGGGAGGAAGAAAGAGAGGAGAGAAGAAAAAACAAACAAGAGAAAAGAGGAAGTGGAAAAGAGGAAGAGGTAAAGAAAGCTCACCTGCATTTACCTCTGTTCACACTCAAACTTCTTGATAGTAACCGACCCTGATGTTTTTGTCACTGCCTCCCCTCCTTTTCTCTTTTGAATCCATTGTAATCTGGCTTCTCTCTCCTTCATTCAGAAAACTGTCTTGTGATGGTCTCCAAAGGCCCTGTAGCTGCAAAATTTAACGGGCACTTGTCAATTATTATCGCAACAAATTTTCCTAGAATTCAAAATATTTACCAAACTCCATTTGAAATGCCTGCCTTTCTTTATGTAGTGGTTACTTCATCACCTTCTACTTCTATTTGCTCTATCTCCTTCCCCCTTCTTGGCTTCTTTTTTCTATATTAGGTCCTTTTACGCTCTGGTTTTCCTCCAAGACTCTGTCCTTGTTCATGTCTGTTCTCTACGTACTCCCTCATGGCACACTCATCCATTCCTACAGTACCAAGTACCGTGTATTTATGATTCTCGATTTTTTATCTTTAGCACAGACCATTCCCTTGAACTCCAGATTTGTATTTTTAGGCTCCTACCAGACATCTTTAGTAGATATATCACCAACACCTTAAACTTAACATATCCAATATTAAATCCCCTTTATGTTCTTTCCAATTCTGCTCCACTTCATTTGATTTTAGTGTCCAAGTCAGAAGCTTCAGGATCACTTCCTCTTTATTACTCACCTACCCAGTCGGTCATTAAGTCTGAGTCTATGGGATATCTCTGGAATCCAGTCCATGACCACAGTTTCTGTCTTACTTCAGACTCTCATCATTTCTAACCTATCCTGTTGCAGCAGCCTCCAACCAGACCTCCCTACCTGCAGGCTTTCCCACCTTCCTTTCCTCCTGAATCTGTATTCTGCATTGTTGTCTCTGGTACCTAAAGCACAAAACTAATGGGGACACTTCTCTGATTAACACCTTTCAGTGACTTTTCACCCCTATAAAAAATATATCAGGTATTTTCCTTGTTAAACATAAAAGGTCCTTAGTCTGGCTTCTCTCTCCCCTATGATTGTATCTCCCTACGTTCCCTAACTCACTGTCTCTGGTTCAGCTTTAACTGTCTCTTTGCAGTTTTCCAAACTTGCTGGTCTATTTCACATCTCCAAGGTTTGGGACAGTCTGATGCGTTTGCCTGGAATGCTCCTCCCCTTTCGTGTACCTGGCAAATTCCTGTTCAGTATTTGAAAATTCTATGAACATCACACCCCCCTTACACACACATGCATGTGCATCTTCCTATTACTTTTCTCATCCATAAGCATGGAGGTGTACGTCTCTATTAGCATTTTTCTCACTGTGTCCTAGTTTATAACATGAGGGGGGCCTCCATGAATCCTCGAGGTCCCTGAGAAAGGTCTTTATTTCTGTTTAAACTATGCCCGGTGTGTAACACAGGCTCAGTGCATGTTGGTTGAATGAATAACAAATAAATACAGACAATATCAGAGACAACAGCTAGTTGAAAGTGTTTGGTCTTCCTTTCCTGCACCATTTGGACAATAGGTTATACAATGCAATAATTTTCTTAAATCTCTTAAAAGCTGAGTTTCAGCAAAGCAGAGAACTGCATAGTGAAGCAAACATTTAAAACCCAGACTCATTTATAACAAAAGAAATGGTTACTTAACTCAAGACAAGCATATGAACTATAAGAAACTTTTGCCTATTGTTACTAACTGATGAAATAAGAGCAATTAGTTCTGGCTTTCTCATTGTTAATTGTTCCACAAGAAATATTTGGAAAATAGTATCCAATCTTACAGCCTGTGGGGTCAATTCTGCCCAGTGAACAAAACATGGACGTGTGCGTCACCATCTACCTTGCAAAATCCTCTAGCAGGCTTGCATCTACATGCACGTCTCTGATTTTATAAGATCCTGTACGTGACAATAAACACATCAACAGTTTGTCTAGACTACCAGGTCGTATTCAGAAACTTATGACTTCAACAGAGGTGGAGATTGTGGGGGAACAGAGCCTAGATCGGGTGAACTTCTAAATAGAATAGGCATTTGTGTGTTCATGCGAAAAGGGAACAAGGAAAGAAGCATGTTAACAAAAGAATGACTTGTCATAATTCTGGGAACTATTGGAGCAAAGAATTATGAACTTAAATAGTCCAATACCTGGATAATTGTAATGACGGATATAGCTTTACAGGAAGAAGAGTTCTACTAATTCTGGATGGGAATGGGGTGAAGAATAATAATCAAAAGTACAGATTAAGATCAGTTTGCAAAGACATTTCCATTAAAATAAAATTTCCTTCTGTGGATGATAGGTGATGTCAGACTGAAAAAGCAGTGACAAGCTGGAAGAATAGTTCTCTGAATAGGAAATAGAAGTAAAGGAACCTCCATGAGCCATAGGCCTGGTCAAATCTTTCCCTCTTAAACACTTTTTATACTGTTCCCTTTTCCTCCCTTGCCACACCACATCTTTTAACCCCATCTTTTCCCTTTTTATCTGTAATAGTTGCTCATATTGTCCCTGTCTTTTTACTTGGGGTGACTTGCTGTTTTTATTTGGAGTGACTTTGCCAAGCCCAGAAACCAGAAGCACTAGACACAATACAGCCGAATTCTACTAAATTGCAAGTCAAACTTGAACACCAAATGCATACAAAACAAGAAATAGACTAGCATTAACTGTGCATTATATTTTAATCTTCCTAGCATATATATATATATATATATATATATAAACTATCCCATTAATATTTTCACTTACATCCTTAAATTACCAGTTGTGAGTACAAATAATAAATGGTAAGCTATCATTAATTTATATTCCATTAATTTGGAATTTATAATGAAAAAAAAAGCCTTTGGTCAGACCCAGATTCATCCAATTCAGGTCTCTGGCAAGAGTAGTAAGAGATATCTGATGGGGAATTGTGTGGATAAATTTCCTAATTTCAAATTATTTAGAGCCATACTCCCCAATTCTCCATTTTCCTTTAATTAATTTTGTTATGCAATAATTCTTTAATCCATTTATATATGTAGTCTCCATTCTCTTCTGGAGGTAATGAATTCAAAGTTTTCTGTCTTTCATATAAAATATATCTTTTTCTCCTAAATTACTGACTAATGATTTTTATGGGGACATTCTCCTTTTTAATAGAATGATTATATGTTTTAAACAGGATTCATGATTTTAGAAACTTAAATGTTTTTGACCATCATCATTTTCCTACTGTAGATTCTTAAACTTTTTCTGCTCCTTTGGATCATTTATGCCATACACTTGACTTTATCTAGCTTCTTGGGTTAAAACATGTAATTATGGTTTACTACAGAAGATATCCATTGTCATGAACTTTTTTAGTTTGTTTTGATTGCGGTTGCATATTGGGCTGCTGTCACCTGATTTCTTCAGCCGTGATTTTCAAGGATTTCAAGTTTCTTGTTTGCTTCATTTTTTAAAATGAAAATCATAGTTTTTATTAAAAATCAAAAATATATATATAAAAGAAAATAAAAATCACCTGAATATTTTCCTTGCAAAAATAATTGCAGTCAACATTCTTCTGGATATTTTTTCTATGCTTGTATTCATATATATTATTATCCTAAAAAAAAATACAGCCATGATTCGCAACCTGGGAAGAGTCTGAATGGAAAAGGTGGGGGTTGGGGGGGAAGTTGTTGATTCAGGGCCATTCAGGGATCTTTCTCAAAGTAAACATAGCTCCCTACTTTACTCAAACATGACTTCTACAAAGGCAAATAAAATTTTTTGAGGGAAGACAGAGAATAATCAATGAAAAATCCACTTCTCACTTTTCCCACCTCTCCATTCAAGAATCACTACTATGATGTTATTTTGTAAACTTTTTTTCTCATTTACTTGATGTTGTAAGTATTTTTCTGTACCAATGACTATATATCAACTATTCAGCCGAAGAAAGATGCCTACAACTTATTTAAGTTAAAAGAATAAAACCAAACTACAAAACAGAGTGTTCAGTCTGTTGTCATTTGTATTAATGATATATTTATATTTACATAAAACCTCCTGAAAAGCCATATGTCTATCTGTTAACAGATTATCTCTGGAGCTTTTGGGTCTTGGGAGCATTTTCACCCTTGAGTTTGAGAATACAGAGAATACACTCATGAGTTTGAGAATACAGACCAACTATAATTTTTAAAGTAGTCTCCTTTTGCTTGACTTTTCTCTTTTTAAAACATTGTAAATAATGCTGCTTTGAATATTAATGTATCTGACTCTTAATGCACTTATTTGTCCTTAGAATTCCCACTAAGGAATAGGTACAGGGAATGCATCTGAAAATATTTGGAACTGGGGCACCTGGGTGGCTCAGAAGGTTAAGCATCCAATTTTGGCCCAGGTCATGATTTCATGTTCATGAGTTCAAGTCCTGCATCAGGCTCTCTGCTGTCAGCACTTCAGATCCTCTGTCTCCCACTCTCCCTCTCCCTCCCTCACTTATGCATGTGCACACATACACACTCTCTCTCTAAAATAATAAATAAAAAATAAATAACAATTTATGGAATCTATTGTCAAATTACTGTCTGAAAAAAAGACCAGATCAATTTGTTTCCATATCCATTTTTTCACAACTTCATCAATACTGGATATTTCATTTTTTTTCTTCTTAGCAAATCTAATACGTGAAAAATGTTATTTAAGTTTGCATTTCTTTGGTTACTAATGAAAGAAAGTATGTATTCATCCATTTATTAATCATATATATTTCTTCTTTGGTGAATTGCCTGTTTAGGGTATTTGATTACTTTTCTATTGGAGTACACACATATTTTTTAAATGTTTATTTATTTTTGAGAGACAGAGACACACACACAGAGTGGGAGCAGGGGAGGGGCAGAGAGGGGGAGACACAGAATCTGAAGCAGGCTCCAGGCTCTGAACTGTCAGCACAGAGCCCGATGCAGGGCTCAAACTCACGAACCGTGAGATCATGACCTGAGCCAAAGTCGGTTGCCTAACCAACTGAGCCACCCAGGCACCCCTGGAGTATATATATTTTTATTAATTTGTTAATACTTCTTATATCTTAGGTATATTATACCAACATGAAACTTATGTGAAGTTTACCATTAGTCTGTGTAGGTTTTCTTTTGTTCACAGAAACTTATAATGCTTACCTACTTACCTATTTATCCTTTCCTTTATGATTTTTGGCATCCCTGACTCAAAATTATAAACAGTTTACCTCTATTAATGTTATCATTTCTGATATGAGCTTAAATCTTTAACCCATCTGGCATATATGTAAGTATTCTTGCTTCCTTTTTAAGTAAACATTATTATGCAACAGTTTTACCTTAATTTCTGAATATTCAACAGAGTCCAAACAAGCATTACATTAGTACTAAAACAAGCCATTTTGCATTTACTGTTCTTATTCGTTTAATGCTATTAAAATATAGTGTGTTGCTTCATTTCTTTAACACTTTTTTCCTCTTCTTTTGGTTGCCAATTATAAGCGAGTTCTATTAATTATACACACAATATGTATCTTTTTAAAAAACATATAAAGGTTTTGATTTATTCTGTTTTCATACACTTTACATGGTTGTAGGGATTGTCTAATTATTTCAAAAGTTATTTAAAAGACAGCATAAACCACATCCTGGTTCACCTTAGTGCCCAACACATTGACACGTCGCAAGCCCTTGATAAGGATTTTTGGAATTGGCTAGACTGACAAACCAAACCAATGTTTTTATTATAGCAAAGAAGTGCCACTATAATCTCCCAAAGAATGTGATGTTTTTCCTGTGATGTTCACCATGAGGTTGTTAACCATTTCTTTATTCACTTTCCCATGATATCAGTAAGCAAGTTATTTAACATGCTAGGCTTTCCAATCTCCATTTGTCATAAATTCTAGTCCCTTTTACTAACCTCTTTACAAGACTAACAAGTGAAAGACTGTGAAAGTAATTTATAAGAAAATAACTTTTTACATGAAAAATGCTGTCATATAAACAAATAGCGGTGGCCATGGATGGTCTGTTGCTGTTATAAAAACAAATAAAAGCATGATAGACCATCCACATGTTTCCAACTGGTCAATTAAGGTTTGTGATTTTGATTCTGAAATGAAAATGAACTCCCCACACAAAAATCCATGAAGACAGGTATCACCTGTCCTGCCAGACCACAGTGAGGAGGAGATTGATTGCAGGCTAGGTATTTCCTGTGGGCTCAGCTGTATCTATGATTATAAGCGGGCGAGTATTCATTATTCAGAGTTGATGTGTGTTGATGGCACAGTCTGCACTCTGCGGCTTGCCTCCAAGGCCTTCCACGTTACAGCCAAGCCATGATAGAAGAACTGCATTATGTAATAACCACCTACCTCACCTCCTTCTTACATAATATTTCACCCTCTCATGGTGCTTTGTAGTCATGTGGCAATTATTCCTCACAAAGTTTTGAGGAAGAGGGGAGGTTGCATGACCACACAGGAGCGAGAGCAGTATGCGCCATATTAATTTTTCTTTAGAGGAAGGTAATTTACACAAGTCTGATTTGGCAACGTTAAAGGTCTATGCTTCACAAGGACTGCCTCAATGATACAATTAGTGTCAGGTTTATGCACAAGTATTTATCTAGAAGCTATGTGACTACAACCATGGCGAATGCAAGACACACTAGTTTTTCCCGAAGAAGCTCACAGTCTGACTAAAAGAAAGTGACGGCTTGAACTCAAATGTAACGATCCAGTATGCCCCCATGTGTAATTCAGCATACCAAAGGAGCCACAGGGTTAGAGCCAAACTCAAGCACCCCAGACTCATTCACATCCTTGAATGATACAAGAGCTTGGGGTTCCTGGATTACCTCTTTGGGGAAGGATTAAAGCTGTTTCTCAATAGGCATTGCTGTTGGATTTAGGGGGAGTATAATTCTCTGTGGCCCAACAGTGGCAGAGGGAAGGGGACCCCTCAGCAAGAAATCTTTAAAAGTCTCCACACATTTCCAATGCCTCCGGGCTGAGTGGATACATTTCCAAACGCCCCCTTAAGGGTAGGTCCAACCTCAGTGAGAACCACTGGACTGTGGGATATTCCAAGAATGTACTTTGTCTCCTTAGCTCATTTCTGCTGTGAAGATCCACAGGGAGTCACAGAAAGCAAAATTCCATTTGGTTTAGAGTGGCTGTGAGCATCCATGCTTCTGGCTTTTAAGGCAGTTCATTCCATTTTCGAGATAACTTCCCTGTTAGAAAGATTCTTAAAATAAGGAGGCTCAGACTTCTGGTCACATATGTGGATTGAACTCTTGCACACCATAACCAAACTTCACAAAAAGCACAATAGACAATAAAAGGATAAAAAGTTCATAAGGACCAAGAAAACAGAAGTAGAGACAACATTAGTATAAAGTGTAAGCTTAGGGGCAGCTGGATGGCTCAGTCAGTTGAGCATCCAACTTTGGCTCAGGTTGTGATCTCACAGTTCATGAGTTCAAGCCCCATATCAGGCTCTGTGTTGACAGCTTGGAGCCTGCTTTGCATTCTGTGTCTCCCTCTCTCTCTGCCTCTCCTCTGCTCACTCTGTGTCTCTTTCTCTCAAAAATAAAAAATTTTAAAAAATTTTAAGTGTAAGCTTAATCCTATTACTCCCTACTTAAAACCCTATCAGTGGCCTCCAATCTGACTTAAAGTCTACGGTCCTTGTCATGGCTACAAGTCCCTGCATGAATACCATCACCACCATTGGTCTTCCACTCACTAGTCTCTGACATCACGTCCTTTCCCACCACACTGACCTCCTTGCTGTTCCCTACACAGGCAGACCTACTGCTCCTACTTCAAGTGCTTTACATTTGAATGTCTCTGTTTGGAGCCCACTTCCCCTAGATATCTGCATATCTTCTTCCCTAACTTTCTTCAGGTTGCTGTTTAATGTTACCTATGGGAAGGATCTTCTCTGCACAGAGCATGTAAAAATATCACTCTCGTCACACACACTCCCTCATCCTAATTAACTTTTCTCCATTGCATTTAGTACCATTAGGCATTTTTTATATTTTTATTATCTATCTCCTCCTCTAGAACATAAGTTCTGAGAGGGCAGTGGCAAGATGATGTCAATGAATTGTCAATCAGTGGGTCAAGGACTGTCAATACATTTTTTTCAAAACTGGAAAACAGGTATATGAGAGTTAACTGACTTAATAGATAAGAGAAAGTGGAAATCTAGTGCAGAGCTTTGAAAAGTCTCAGAAGTTGGAGGCACCAGATACCACAGAAGAAATGGGTGGATGGTAGATTTGAAAAATAAGCCTGGGTGGCTCAGTCGGTTAAGCATCCAACTCTTGATTTCAGCTCAGGTCTTGATCCTATGGTTTGTGAGATAGTCTCTGAGTTGATAGCACGGATCCTGCTTGGGATTCTCTCTCTGTCTCTCTCTCTCCCTCTGTCCCTCCCTGCTTATATTACCTCTCTCAAAATAAAGCGAGAAAAGAAAAGAAAAAGAAGAGGGTAGATCAGTTGAAATTCCTATAAGAGAAATTAGATTCCTAGTCCCCTCTCCAATTTCATTTGAACAGGTGATTAGCTTTTTTCAAGCTTGGAGAAACACTAGAAGTTTAGTCTTTGGAGAAGTTTAACAGAGACTCAGGATGAGAGGAGGCCAAGTAGTGGTCAAGGATGAGGCACTGTATTGAAAATAGGAGCTGTGAGTGAAAGCCTACATTATAAGCAGTGAGAAACTTCTGTTCCCCATCATAGTCTGCTGTTTGGTAGATTGTTTTCAAATATGAACATATGGCCAAATATATAGTTGAAGAAAGATCCAACATGACAAAGACCAAAGCAAAGACAAAAAGAAATTCAGAAGGAATAGCTAATTCAGGAAAGAGAGAGAAAAAAAAATTTTATTCATTTATTTTTTAAAGTTTATTTACTTTGAGAGAGACAGAGAACCGGGGAGGGGCAGAGAGAGAGAGAGAGAGAGATGGAGAGAGAGAGAGAGAGAGAGAATCCCAGATCAGGCTCTACACTATCAGCAGAGAATTTGGCTCGAGGCTCAAACCCATGAACCATGAGATCATGACCTGAGCCAAAATCAAGGGTTAGATGTCTAACCGACTGAGCCACCCAGGCACCCTAGGAGAAAAAGAATATTAAAAAAAAAAAAAAATCATTATCCTTAAAATATAGGTTGCTATTTGAAAAGGATACATTTAGAGAACAAAGAGTGTATTATGAATGAAAACTAATGGAAGAAATACAAATTCAATAGAATTACATGGAAGAATACAGATTTATAAAAGATAAATAGATGGAAAATATGAAAGCATAGACGAAATTTAGAAGATCGATCTAAACAGTCCAATATCCAGGTAATAGAAGTTTCAGAAATAGATATAGAGGGGAGAAGAACTTATCCAAAAAACAAAGTGTTTCCCAGTACTGAGACACATGAATCTCTATTTTGAAGAGGCCCTTCAAATTCCTTTCACAACAAATGAAAAATAACCCATATCAAAGCAGGCTATCAGGAAATATGAGAATGAGCATAAAAGCTTCTAAAGAGAGAGAGATTAAAAATAAGAAGTCTATATCAAAAGTATTAAGAATAAAAATAGCAACAGATTTCTCAACAATACTAGAAGCTAGAAGGCAGCTAAAAAAACTTCAAATTCTGAGGGATAATATTCCAACTTAGAATTCTAAACTCAACTAACTTTTCATGCAAGTGTAAAGATTAATGTTCTTATATGAAAGGTATAATTGTAGGATCAGGTTATCCTTAGAATAGAAGTTATTTCTCTCTTATATAAAAGCACAGGGTTGTGCAGCCCAGAGCTGGCAGTGAGGCCTTGTTCCATGATGTCTTCAAGGACCCAGACTCCTTACAACTTCTTGCCCCGTCGTCCCTAGATTTGCCCCGTGTCCCCATAATTCAGGGTGGCACCCACATTCCAACAATGAAAGAGGGTAAACTACAGCTCTGTCTCATGAAAGGGCCTTACGCTTTTGTTCTAGTGTTTTCTCCAGACTGTAGTCACAGTAGTCACACATAACTGCTCAAGAGGCTGGAATATGTAGTCTTCATTCTGGGCAGGTAGCATGCACTTAGCTAAATACGCCGTCACTAAGAGAAGTATCGGTAGCAACGAGCAACCTCTGCCTTGTAAGGACTTAGACAACATACCTGGCCTGCATCTTTGTTAGACAGCTACCGGAGTAAATATATGTGCTACTAAAATGGGGAAGTAAGTAAAAAAAAAGAGGAAGATGTGGGACCCATAACAAGAAGCTCCAACAGAAGAGAGAAATTCCAGGGTAATGGCAAAAGAAATCCCAAGAGCAGCTATGTAGTACTCCCAATGAGCAGCCCATTTAGATTGGAATAAACTAGTAGACAGTGACGGGGATGTGACTAAAAAAAAAAAAAGGAACTGATAAATTACCCAATATGTCTGGGATTGCATTTACAGCAGTTTCATAGATAAGACAGAGGATTTGAGTGAACGTTAATAATACATACCTAGAAAACAAAGAAATAGAAAAAACAGACAAGTCAAAAACATGCTACGTGTTACCTCTAAGGACAACTAAACAGTGTAATAAGGCAAATGTAATCACAGCATATCATGTGACTCAATGATGACTGAAATGGAAAAACAGAGATGCTAAATATAATGTAAGTCTCCTACTAGATAAGAAGGAAAAGTGTGTGTGTGTGTGTGTGTGTGTGTGTGTGTAAAATTCAAAAAGCAGCCAACTTGGGGCGCGTGGTGGCTCAGTCAGTTAAGCATCCAACTTTGGCTCATGTCATGACCTCGCAGTTCGTATGTTTGAGCCCCATGTCGGGCTCTGTGCTGACAACTCAGCCTGGAGCCTGTTTTGGATTCTGTGTCTCCCTCTTTCTCTGCCCTTCCCCTGTTTGTTCTCTCTCTCTCTCTCTCTCTCTCTCTCAAAATAAACATTAAAAAATAATAATAATTTTAAAAAAGCAGCCATCTTACCTCCTGTACTTAGAAATCAATGGATCCATTCTAATATTGAAATATAAGGAAAGAGAAAAATATCACCACAGGCATGGTATTTCAGGATAAAAGGGGTGGCTAATAAAGACAAGGTAAAATCCCAGCATTTTTTCTTAAGGGTACTGCAGATATTCTTTTCCTCCCCTTTTGTGTAATAGTAGAAGTAGAGAAGTTTTCCAGGGGTTCATTTCTTTGTCTCAAAATTAATAGTCTGCGGGTAGAATTATTGTTGTTATTACACAACATTATTTGAGCTCACACCACGTGCCAGGATTGCTTAGCCTAATCCTCAAAATGGTGAGTGAATTGGGCAATATTATTGCCCCTGCTGTATGGATGAGGACACTACAGCTTGGACCAGCTTAGAGGACCTTCCCAGGGTAGCATGGCAAATTTAAAAAAAACCAAAAAACTGTATAGAGCAACATAGTTCAAAAGGGCAACTCATGTATTGACTTATATATAACTCACTGGGGTGGGGGGGTCTCTTATTTTGATCTATATGATTTATCCTTTAAAACCCCTGGTAAACGTGGGGCAAAAAACATTTAGAAATTTGTAGCACCTTGGGGTACCTGGGTAGCTCAGTCGGTTAATTGAATGACTCTTGATTTTGGCTCAAGTCATGATCTCGTGGTTCCTGAGTTTGAGCCCCACATGGGGCTGTGTGCTGTCAATGCAGAGCCCACTTCAGATCCTCTGTGTCCCTCTCTCTGCTGCTCTCCTGTTTGTGCTCTCTCTCTCTCTCTCTCTCAAAAATAAAATAAACGTTTAAAAGAAAGACAGAAATTTGTAGCACCTTTAATCTATACCTGATCAGACACACACAAAGTTTCCCACAGACACTCCTGCCAGCGTGGCTTGGGCCTGACCTATGGCACCCTAGGTTTATTCTTGGCTCTTGAGTATGCCAAGAACACTAAATTATATGAAATGATGTCAGTGCATTCATAATATAAATATTGCACCAAGGCTTTGGGGCTCCATCAATAAAGTTCCATTTATAAGAGCTTTAATGAAAAGCCAAATTATGCAATTATGACCTCTCTGCTGTGTCTAATCAGGATACATACCAAGGTGGTTCAAGGAGTGGGTGGATGGCAGAACAAAAGAAGAAAGTACTGTCCATTTTGAATTTTCAGCCTTCACCTTTTTCCAGCCAGTGTTGAAAAGTCCTAAGCCCGTTTCTTTATGACAAAGTTCTCTACACAGAATAACAAAGTGGGAAATCTTTATTTTTCTTAGTGCCTTTTCATTTTTTTTGGAAGCTTTTGGACATCCCCAATTTTTCTGCCCCTTTTCTCTCAAAAAAGATATACTTTTCTAATATTTCCTCCTAGATTGTTATAAAGTTCTAGGAAATGAACCCTGGCCACCTCACAGGTTTGGCTTAACTGCCAGCAGGGCTTTCCTGGGGACTCGATGAGCCAACAGCACAGAAACAGAAACAGAAAGTTTGAGGGAGCCTTTTATTATTTAAACATAGAACTAGTTTCTATGTTAGGTGAATGGATGGTTTGGGTGCCATTAAACTAAAATGGTGAATACTGAGGAAGGAGAAGGCTTCGTGCAAAAAGATGAGGAGTTGAATTCTGATGTAGTAGAGGTAGGAATCTGCAGAATGTCCACATGGAGATGTCCAATAGGCTGTTGTCCTATTTAGGGGAATTTGGGAGCAGAATCCCGCAGATACCACTGAATCCAAAGTCGGGGAACAGTGCTGAGAACAACAGTTGCAATGTTATTTAGGGCGTGGTACCATAGTCTGGACCAAAAAGACCATTTTTCCAGACATCAAGGGATGGACAGAAATAGCTCAATCCTCTGTTTTAGTTTCACTGCCTCCTTCTACCCCTTGGAGCTGTCCCTTCTAATTATCCTCATCTGTTTCTGCTTTAATTGCTTTTCTGGCTCACTGTTTACCCCAGGCTGGAACTTGCAGATACCACGCTGCCACGCCCCATTCTTGTGCCACAGAAGACTGCTTATTGGACAAGACCCTCCTCCCATTGAGTCCAGGTGATCGGTAATGCTTCTCTGCCAAGTGTCCCAGCAGACATCGAAAAGCAGAGCTGGTACAAGAGATGAAACCCACCTCTCTCCTTTGTCCTTGCCTGGCTTAATCTTTCTAACATGGAGCCAACGATTTGGATTTTCTTTGAGCTCTTTCTTTCATCTCATTTTCTAAACATCCCTACACAATGTTTCCCACCCCCGCCCCTCCTTGGTTCCTGAGTTCCTGTTTCCACAATTGTAAATGATGAAAATAATACCTACCTTGCAGGATTTAATTTACATAAAATTTGGTACATGGTAGTTGGTCAGTACACATTTATTTTTTAAATAAATATTTATTATTTGACCATTTTCTACTTCATGCATTTTCTCTAGAAGCCCTTAAGTTCCCTGAGACCCAACTGTATGTTCCATATTGTCTATTGTCTCTCTCAATGCCTACCATTGCATCAGCCCTTAATATGTCCTCAATATATTCTTCTTGAATACATGGATAAATTGCTTGATTTTTTGAGGGTAGGAATCCATTATTTTTATTTTAAACAAACCAGTGTGTATCGTAGCATACAAGCAAGTGATTGTCTTCAAAAGAGTCAGAGCTAACGTTTACTGAGAGCTCACCTTATGCTAGGCCTTCTTGTGAGTACTTTACTTGAACTATTAACTTATTCCTTCCTCATAAAAGCCCCATTGAGAGGGCACTATTACTATCTCTACTTAACAAATGAAGTAATTGAGGCAGAGGAAGCATAGGCTGCTTGTTCAAGGTCAATCAATGGTGTCTGTCAAGATCAGACCATCTGGCTTCAAGAATCTATACTCTTAACCTCTATGTTATACATATGGGAGACTTGTAAAAAAAAAAAGTTCTGGGGTGCCTGGGTGGCTCAGTCAGCTAAGCGTCCAACTTCGGCTCTGGTCATGATCTCGCAGTTCATGGGTTCGAGCCCCATGTCAGGCTCTGTGCTGACAGCTCAGAGCCTGGAGCCTACTTCAGATTCCATGTCTCCTTCTTTCTCTGTTCCTCCCCGCCTCATGCTCTCTCTCTCAAAAATAAATAAACATTAAAAAAAAAGTTCTTCTTTTGCCTGAGCTTTTCAGGTTTTGACCCTCAACCCTGGAATTCACTCTTGGCCTGGTTAGGTCTGTTTTGGTGAAAAAGTTGCCTAAAGAACTCTTAGCACCAACATCCAAGCTCAAGCAACTTCCTAATAGCAGACACCCAATTTCTAACATTCAAAATAAATTCAGAAGATTTGCTCAAGACAAAACCAAAAAATTTAACTTCAAAAAGGAAAGCCACACTCGTTTTTAGAAAGACTATTATATTCCTTGTTCCCAAGGTCTAACTGGAAAAGTTGTTTACAAGCATACACTGATGACTTGCTCATGTCGTTATCCATTTTCAGATTTGATTTATCCATCTTCTTATGCAAATCTATCCACCTTCATATGTGTTGTTTTGCATGCTGATGAGTGCACCTGGAATTGTGACACAGGAGATTAAATAGGTAGGGGCCACAGTGGGTGGGGAAGCAGGATGTGCAAAGAGATAAACAGCAAATGAGGTTTACCATATTCCCCCTCACAAGCTTGCCTCCCTTTCTCTTTGCCTCTTCTTTCCAGAAGGGAAGTTTCCTCAGGGGAAACTATGCAGGCCCCTTCTGCAGCTCATCTGGGCCCAAATGCTCTTGCTGTGTACCCTGTTTAGTGGGTCTGGGGTGAGGTCTAAATAGTCTGCTCAAGTTCCTCATGAATCTTTGAGGAAGAGCTACACTTTTTATTTCTTCTTGAACAATTTTCTTAATATTCCTCTCTTGCTTTGTGCAGTTTTGTTTTCGTTTTTCTTTGATTGTTTTTGTATTTCATGATTAAGCAAAGAAAATGCCACAGATGGGAGCTGAGCAGGAATTTCAAACTCTATCTATTCTTCCTTTCACTGTCCAAAGTTAATCTTTGCACATCACCTAAGCTGTAGGTGACAGGGTGGGAGAACTGAAAGGTATATAGAGGCAAGGCCACGATCGAGAGTAAATTGATGATAGAGGGAAAAGAGCAACAGACAGAAAATTGGAAATACTGAACCCTACCCCTTAGCATTAACTAAAATATGATCTTGGGAAATTCACTTCCTCTCTTGACCTTGATAGCCCCATTTATAAAATAATAATAATAAATAATAACGACAACTAACATTTAATGGGAACTCATTGTAGACATCAGGTACTATTCTACTCTCAAATTCTTTTTTTTTTAAAGTTTATTTCTCTTTTTTGAAGAGAGAGAGAGAGAGAGAGAGAGGCGGCGGGAGTGGGCAGGGAGAGAATCCCAAGCAGGGGCTTGATCTCGGGAACTGTGAAATCATGACCTGAACAGAAGTCAAGAGTCAGACGCTTAACAGACTGAGCCACCCAGACGTCCCTCTACTCTCAAATATGTTAACTCATTTAATCTTTATAGTATCACTATGAGGTAGATACTAATAATGTTCTCATTTTGCAGATGAGAAAACTAAGTGACAAAGGGGCTGAGTAACTTGTTCAAGGTCTCAAAGCTTGGAAGTCAGTGTTTTCACCCAGGCAGTCCAAGTCCAGAGTCTAAGCTACACTTGTGCATCTAAGGTTCTTTTCAATTCTAAAATTCAGTTTTACTCAAAAGTGTCCTTCCCACCACCACTGCCAAAGTCAATTCCAAACTCACATATCTATAAGTGTTTTTAAGGCATACTTTATACAGATACAAAAGAGTTTGGAATTTAAAAAATCAGTTGTTCAGATTTGTGTTTCATTAAAAAAAATTTTAGTTTGCATATATAATCTATTTCCTTTGGGTGGAGTTCATCAGTTTCACATAGTTGTAATAGTCCACCTTTTATTATAACGCAGAAGTGAAAAAACTTGAATGTACTTCTAACATCAGCTGGAAAAAAAGCTTAAATATTCACACACTTTCACTTATGAGATGGAGTAATAATAACTAACATCTGTTAGAAACCTTAAATTAATCCAGAGCACTTTCTATATATCATCTCATTTACTCCTCACTCACTCATAAAAATGACCATCTTGTGAGATATTATCCCATTTTATAGAGGGGTCAAATAACTCATCCATAGCCACACAGCCTAGCAAAAACCTTGGGATTTGAATTCAGTTTGTAGTCTTGCTCCAAAGCCCTCTTACTTAACTGCTCTATGTAGAAAGAAAGTGAAATGATGAAAGATGGAGTTTTAGAGGAAGGTAAACACTAGAGTCTGAGGAGTGCTATATTAAGTACTTTAAAACCTGCTCAAAAATTTAGAATGGCAAAATAAAGACATGAACAAAAACCAGGCCATAATAACTACTGATCTTTGCCAATTTAAGCATATCATTAGCATTAAAATTAATTTTCCATTATCTATGTCATCTAGGATTTGGAAGAGCACAAGGAATTCTAATTCTCAGAAGAAATTCAGACCTCATTTTAGTCAGTACTTTCAGCCTTTTCCCTGACCAGACATTTTACAGAACAGCCTAGTTATTACAGTTTGTAAAATGGAATGCTATGGAATTGTATGAGCTCTTTTTTCCTCTCTGATTTATGCTGCAGTATAAGGTAAACTCGAAGTGGATAAAAGCGTGTTTGGAAAGCAAGGTTGGGGTGAAACATGTCCCGTGCCCGGATGTTATTTCAGAATAATAATCAATTCCTTGTTAATTTAACTGTTTGCCAAATTTCCTCTAAAATCTACATATAAGATACCATAGTAGGCATTTTGGATTTTCAAATTGCTGCTTTAAAATGTGGATAGCTGAGCAAGTCTGAAGGCTATTTACAAAGCACCCAGGGTACACTCACTAATAGATAAACCAAGCACATAGCAGCAAGTACAAGAAATGCAAGATAGAGTATCCTTTTCCTTATCTAAGAAACCACAAGGTTTTCCTTTGTTCTGAAACATTTCATGTTACTCGTCATGGAAGCATTGTTTCATGGTCGCTACAGCAGAAAGGGTCAGGGTATTCCCTGCAGAAATGTAAATATGCATTGCTGGAGACAGCTGGGTGTCTTCTTTATAAGCATGGAGCGATGGGAAAGGATTTGTTTCTTGTTTTTTTTTTTTTTCATTCTGATGCTTCTATCAAATTCTTTCTATAAACATATGATGTGCTGTAGCAAATTAACATTTAAACACTGGGTTCATATACTTTTTTGTTTGTTTTATAGCCACAAAGAAAACCCACCTTTTCTTAACGTTTAGTGTCATGAATCACAGACCTGTTATTTCCTCCTTCCCATCTACATTTTACAATTTTCAGACAAATAGCACTGTCTACAGAAAAGCAGTAATTTCATTTCTGCTGTTATGTTCTTTGTTCGTCTCTACTTGATTTCCCAGAACCGTATAACTGAAAGGAACACTGAGAGATCGTCTGGACCAACCACCCCATGAAGGCATTTTACAACATGCACTTCTGGGGTAGATAACAGAGCCTCTTTCTATTTGACATATGATTCTCTTCCACTAAGATAACTATCTACTTACATTCATCAACCAACACGTATTTATTTTTATTTCACATCCAGAACTTTTACAGACTTTATGAGAATCATTATAACAATGAAAGAAAAAAAACCCACTCTCTCACAGCTCTCTTGTCTAGAAAACAGGGTGATGCTCCATACAGTGTGGGGCTGTGTGGCACACACAAAAGTCCACTTAAGTAGTTGAGTACCATTAACTGGTTCTGCAGAGGAGGAAACTGGAGTTCCAAGAGGTGAGGTGGCATCATTGGATTCTTTTGTTCCAAAGTCACGGACCTGCTGAGTGAAAGTCCTGATCTCAGGTCTTCAGATCTCAAGTGGTTTCTTCTAATCTGGTGTTGTTTTATTCCCTGCTGCTGAACACCTCATATTTGTGATGAAGTACACATTTTATATGGTGCTTCCATATTCTTTCTTGTTTGAAGTAGATATACTTATCTTTATTTCTCGGATGGGAAACTTTGCCATAGAGGAAGTGGTGTGTCTGTGGGCATTTGGCTGGGGAGGCAGGCCAGGTCTTAGATAACTCTCTTCTGATCCTGCATTTAGTGTGCTTTCCACTGTATCGCCGCAGCCACCAGAGTTTACAATCTTGCTTAGGAACCCACATAAACACACATGAAACAAAGAAACATTAAATCTTAAAACTGCACTATTACTTACAATGGGAGGTCCGAATTCATAAGCTAACATGATTTTCCAGTGTTCATACTTCTTCCATTCTTACCAGCTCTCCTGTCATTTTCTCAGCCCTGGATTGTTAAATCTTTCCATTTCCCTATACCATTTTAGTCCATCTGCTTGCTTTCCCTTGAACTTCATTTGACTTGTCTATTAAATATTTCCAAGCACAAGTATTACATTCCTTTCATCGTGAAACATGGCTGTCTTCATAAGTGTCCAGATTTGCCTAGAACTATTTCTCTTTTTGTTAACTTAAGGGACGAGTGCTCATTATTACACTGGGTTTACGTGTTCATACAGATTGTTAAATACCTTCCATGTTATTCCCCAGCTTATGTGGCTGTGCAGAGTTCTCAGTGACTCAACTTTAGCTGCATGCCAAATGCTGTAGCTGTGAGCAATCCTCCTCTTTAACAGCGTGTCCTATGCCCTGCCTTTGCCTTCCACTGAAAAGCACATCTGTGGTGGCCACTCATGTCTTGGGTTATTGTTATTTCCCCATTGTTTTAGCCTAGCAGAAGGCCTTGTTCATCCTGTCAGGCTCCCTTGTATTATTCCAAAGGGTAAAGTCTAGGCCAGTGAGGAAGTAGCTCGAGTAATACACAAACCCTGGGGCCATGCTGCCTGGACTCCACGCTCAGCATTGCCAAAGTTGTGTGACTGTTACTGAACAACACTGTTCCTCAGTTTCCTTGCCAGTAAAATGATGATAATAACTATTTCTACCTCCTAAGATTATTGTGAGGATTAAATGAGTAAATGACAATAGAGTGTTTGAACACCTAAATCCTTGATAGATACCCTGTGCTAGTATCCCATTTTGAGTGAATCAGTAGAATATGGCTGGCATAATGTAGGGAAGGTGATATATTGTGTTGTAGTTACCTCGCTGAACCCTTATAAGCACCTAAAAGACCAGTGTAATTAGCCCCATTAATGATGAAGAAATTGAGGCACGGAAAATAATCAATTTGTCCAAGTTAACATGGCTAGAAAATGGTAGAGAAAGAAGGTAAACTCAAGTCAATCTGGTTCTTTTATGACAGTAGCTGATATCATTATTATTGTTCATGAGATGCTAGGCACTGTGCTCTTTTGTCCCTCATAATAACCTTTTAAAATCACCACTATTATCATGCTTTCTTTACAGAGCAGAAAACCGAAGCTTGGTGAGTTCACGTAACTTGAAAATTAAGTCAAACTGACACTGATTCAAACTAAACTTTCTCTGAGAAGAGTATCTCAAGATTCGAGGATTAAAATTGAGCAAATCGGTAATGTTTTTGGCGAATAAGCAATATTTAATACAACAAAACATAATGGCAAAAAAGGAGAGAAAACTCTCTAATGGAGGATTACATGCAAAACTATTTAAAGATCCCTTTAATAGGTTACCTGCAATCAAATATATTTCTAAACTGAGTCTGAAAGAATTAAGTTCTTCCTTTTCCAGATTACTCCATAAGCTGTATTTCATCACTCTAAGGCACATTTTTTTTCATATTTGCACATTTCAAATTAAGATTCTTATTAAAATTATAATTGGGAAAGCTTTCTCTTCATTAGTGATGCTTAAGATAACAGTGCTTCTTACAGGTGATGACTGCTGCAGATTCAATGGAGCCTGGTATTTTGTATATTTGTTCTTTCTCATGTGATCTCATTATTACAGCCTTCAAGATCGTTTTTCTATTTAATTGCAAGCAAACTCCTTACTTGAGCTTAAGTAAGGAACGAGAAGTCTCACGAAAGTACTTTTTCATTCACAGTGCTCCATGTTTCATCAATAGTTATAATAAATCATAAACTGTTATTTCTTGGAGGGAAGTAGGTGAAGGGTTAGCCCTGGACAGATTAAGGCTGGTTCTGTACAAGAAAAATGGTAACCAAATAAGAAAGTCAGCATGCTGGTTGAACATTTCTTTTCTCCAAGATTTCTTTTGGCTTCATAAAGTCATAATTCAAACATTTTCAAGCTCTTATTTTTGAAAGATATGAATTACTCTCAAAATTACCCTTCCATATTCTTTGCTTTAAATTCCGTTTTCTGTGACTCTGATAATTTTCCAAAGCCCACCGCAAGTCTAATCTTAGGTTTTTATTGATCCCTCACGGAGAGTGTTTTAAGGACTTCTCCTACCTCATTTGCTCAGAATAAATTTTGCGTGACTTCAGGCTCCCCAGAAAAATATTCTTTCATTATAAATTTCTATGTTGTTGTAATCATCCTGACTAGGATGATATTCATTCTTATTCCAGCCTTTCCCCCTCTTCTCTAGCATATTCAGTTTCAATGTAAGTGAATGATGTAAAGCATTCTCCATTGTAAAAACCAACTCTGGTCCCATTTTGTCATTCTTTCCCACATATTGTTTGTGAGATTTCAACTGCACCTCCTCCCCTCTCCCCCCACCCCCATTTTAGATCACTAAAAAAAAAAAAAAAAAATATTTTAAAACCCATCGTGTACATCACATAGTGAACCTTAATAAAAACTACAGACTTTAGTCAATAATGATGTATTTATATCGGTTCATCAAATATGACAAGCATACCACACTAATACAAGACATAAATAATAAGGGAAACTCTGTGTGTGTGTGTGTGTGTGTGTGTGTGTGTGTGTGTGTAGGAACTCTCTGTTTTTTCTGATCAATTTTTTTATTAACTTAAAACTGCTCTGAAGAAAATTCTATTAATTAGAAAAACCCTGATTTTCCCAAATTAAAAAAGTAATACAGTCCAGCCATGGCTTTACGGTCTTTAAACTCAATTCCCCTTAGTTGTCTCCCAGGAGCAGGTTCAGACCTGATCACCCTGGAAAGGTACTTTTTTTCCCTTCAGGAAATGACCACAAAAGACTTAAAGAAACAATGTCGCTGATTTAATGTGGGAGGGGGAGAGGGTGCTCCCCGTTCCTCACTGAGTCAGTACCATTAACGTTTACGAAGCACCTTATGTTCTTAAATTGCCTCACAATAGCTTAACAGCTGAGCCTCACAATACTTCTGTGAGGTAGGTGGTCAGCAAATACCTTGGTCTGCAGTTTCGTTTGAGTAACATGAGAGTCAAAATAGCTAGATATACCCAAGATGGCAGTGAGTCAGGGAGTGGGGCCGAACATGACTACATCTGCATGGCTTTTCCTGTTGCGGCGGTTTTTACCAGGTCAGCATGCTATCATTCTCCTCATGGTCAAAGCAAGAATAGGTGTTTGTTGTTCCAACTGTTGGCCTCAATAATTGCTTAGTTCTCATAGGTGCAGAATCAGTACTGCAGAATGAAACTGATGGGGTCTTAAGGGGTTCCTTTCCATACTAGAGAATTTCAGTTCCAGATGTGTGTGTATTTCAGAGTTTAGGATTCTACAGCTTTTTTGAAGGAAAAGTGTTACATAAAAAAAGGTGTTGTGATGTAAAGCATTTAGTGCTTTTTTACACTTGAAACCACTAACTCATTTCGGAAAAAAAGTCAGATACTAAGAGGAAAGAAGGACAAATGTGTAATTTTTGTCTGCATCACATTTGGAGGATACTTGTTTTAATTTCCTCCAGAGTTAGCAAAGTAGAGGAAAGTAAAAGATATTGGTTCTTGGATCACTGGTATAAATCAGTTAATTGTCCTTACCTGCATAATGGCCTCCTGGGGTAGTGGGGAATTAATGAATGTATGGTGACATAAATAAATGAAACATTACATGTGAATGCATTAATCAGCAAAGTTGCAGAAAAATCTACATCGAAGACTGCCAACTGATGTGTTTACAGTTGAAATAAGGCCAAGAGGAGACAAGAGTTATTCAAAAAAATATTTTTTTCTGGGAAGTGAACAGGAAAATTCACATGAGCTCATTTTATGTGAAATGATATTGGCTTCACACCCTTACAAAGAACAATTGTTTATTAAGCGTCTACTATGTACACGGCTGACCTAATTATTATAGTGAACACAAAGATAAATTCTCCATAAAACTAACTAAAGTGTACAGTAAGATGAAACTTTTCTACATATAATAAAATTTATAATCAAAGCACACATTTATTATAGCATTGAAATTCAGTATGGACTTGTTTTGTGATTAGTTAATGATGGTAATTCATCTATAAGAAACTTAGAAGATAAAAACTTTTCAATTTCTTCTTTCTTAATTGAATACCTACCACAATATTATAGCTACACAAACCTTTAAAAAACCAGTGTAATTAGCAACCAAAATCTAAAGAATCTACAATTACTGGAAAGTCCTATGTTACTTAGTGATTAGTTTTTAAAAAATTGAGGAATCTCTTTTATTTATCTATACAACGAGATTTGGATTACTTCAATTTTTTGTTTCAAAATTATTTCTGCTAAAAGTGACAAATCTATAAACCTTGAAATTGGAAATTGCATTTTTTTCCTTACATGGATAGAAAAATATACTTCTTAATTAACAGCAATATATTTCCGAAATTGGGGGGAAAGGCGGGGGTGGGGGAAATGCCTGTGCTATTTCTCTAGGTCACATAATGATTAAGACTAATGATATATTACTTTTCAATTGAAAGCTAAAAATAGTGTTAAATCAATAAATTCTATCATCATCAGTTTCTAATCTAAAGGACCATTTTAACTAGTGAAGGAAAAACATTTTTATGATAATTTGAAATAAGACCTTTCTATGCACAAGTTTTTAAATAAGAATGCAGAAAAAAATTACCGAACATAAGTGACAAAACTATGTAAATGCCCCCCCAAAACTGTTTTGTTTCTAATAGAAATCTTTATTCCTTTAATTTTCTCCATTATTAAAGTGCTTTTTAAAAGAACCTCCTTTAAAGATCTAGTACTTTGAAAACTAGAGTAAACTAGATGCTTGAGAGCATTTCAGTTTTGTTTATTTTGGACTGTACGTGATATGTGATATCTTTTTTTTTCTTTTCTGATCTGAAATAAAAAATACTGGAGACCCTTTTGTTATCAGTATGCATCAGAATAAGAAGAAAGGTTAGACATAAAATATTTCTTGGAAGAAGAATAAACAAGTTATGCCAGTTGTAGCAGGCCAAAGAATTTTAAACTATAGTATTTGTATGCCATTAGAAAATTGGGGAGAGAGTGGCGGGGGTGGGGGAGAACCCGAAATCAAAATATTTGCAATACAACAAAAAAGAGAAAGGAAGATATTTAAAGAAATGTCATATTTTCACTGCATCTGGATGTTTTCAACAAAGCCGGGAGTTTTGTGCCCAAGCCAGTTGGCATTCTAATCTATCTGTGTGGGTTTCTGTGGCACTTCTTAATTTGATTAAGCATTACATTTGTTCCTCACACAGCAAGAAATTCTCTCCTCTGCTGTTAAGTCGACTGTTTTCATCCAATTTTCTAAAGGAGGGAAAGTGTATCAAAACAAAAATCCACTTTGTTCAATAAAGAATTAAACCCACTCTCATCATCATTAACATGGAAAAAAATTCAACCTGACCTTTCCCTGTTCCTCTTTATACCCTGGGGCTTGAATTTGATTTTTCTTCATCGCTTTGAGGATGTCAAAGTATAAACTTCAAAGGTATAAAATGATTGATACATGGTATTCACAATAGATTGTTTAAAGTAATACATGTATGCAATAATTCATTTTAAACATTCCTTTGATCATTAAAACCTCATTCATAAAGAAAACATTTAGAAATAGGGCATCCCGAAACTACTGTTACAATATCTGCCTCTTCTGGTATATATTTCTTTTAAAAGTTATCATTCCCTAAAATTCAATCCTTAAACATTCATTTCATTTTTTTGTTTACATTCCTACTTGAACTTCTTTGTATTTAAATATTTTTTTAAAAAAATGTTTGGCTTCATGTAGAAATTGCTTTTCTGTTTTAACATTTTCTTACTAACATAATTTTATCTCAACTATACTTAAAGATTTTGTATATTTATTTTGTATATATAGATCTTTTTATTTTCAATGCCTTCTTTTAAACCCTTCCCCAAATTTCATAAAAGGAAAGCATATACAATATATGGGAGAGATACCTCAGGTTAAAGTCCTTTAAGTAAAGATGAAACTTTTCACATTTCAGAAAAAAAGAAAAAAAAACTGTATTTACAATTGGTTAACAGTGGTACTGATTATAACTGATTAAGGGATGGAAGAAGTCATGATTTGGGTCCATTCTTTACCTATGACCAAATCAGACCTATCTGAGGGCAAAGGAGGGAAGGAAATATAAAAGACATTCAAATAAGAACTGGTAATCCTCTTAAAGAGGTAAAACCAAAACTTAGTAACCAGAATCAGACAAGGAGTACCACATATGAGTTTCAATAATTATGTTGAAAACTTATCAAAAGGATTTCCACTTCTTTATAGTAAAGGTGGCATTGCCTTTGTGAGGAGGGATCTGAGACGCTGCTGAAGGTCAGCTCCTGTTCCATGTGAACCCATCCCTTCAACTATCTGCCTCCAAACCCAAGTTCAGAGTTTCACCTCTTCATTAAGGTTTATATACACATTAAGGTTTGTGCATTTTTAACACTTAACATTTTATATACTCTCTTTTACAAACAACGAAGAAAATAAAACACATTAATGCAACTTAGTATTGATGAACAAATATATTTTGTTCTAAAATGTGTATTCCTTTTCCCATTGGTGTTTAATTGAAAAGATCAGAGAGACAAATCAATAATGAGGTTATTTATTTCATTACAATCAGTAGTTACTTCAATGGGAGAAAGGCATACCACTGCTTCCATTCCTCACCTGCTCTAAACTCCTCTTCCACTCAGGTGTTCTGGGGAAAACAATTAGATAGAGAAGAGAAGTGACTTGTGACAGTTTGGCCAACTGTTAGGACTTTTTTGAATAATACACTGTGAATAATAGGGTTAGACTATTCCCAGAAGGTATTTATCCAAGGAACTTGAGCTAACACAAACTTTTTCCTGATTTCCATGTCAGGCAAGGCAATTAGTGCGTTGCTTTTGTTCTTAAAATGTTTGTATATTGGAATACAATCACAATGACCACCCCATCCAGCTGTGGAACCAATTCATTCTTTATTGCCACCAGCCAATGCAACTACTCCTTAGTATTTCCTTCTCATCTGATGTTCATTCCTCTTCTCTTAGGATTTGTATCTTTAGTTATTCATAAATATTTGCATTTCTTCTAATCAAGTCATACTGCATATATTTCTTTAGTCTTCCTATTAAAGTCAAATCCATTCTTCTTTCTTTCTTTCCTTCTCCCCTCCCTCCTTTCCTTCCTCCTTTTCCTACACTTCCTTCTTTTCTCTCTCTCTTTCTCTCTCTCTCTCTGTATGGGTCTCTGTCCCTCCATCTCTGTGTTTCTTACTGTATCTCTCCTCATCTTTCCACCTCCTCTTCCTCTTCCTCCTCTTTGTCTCAATGTTTTGGTCTTCTATGGATCTGAGCAAACAGCAGCTTGTGTGAAATCTTTCAGAAACCCTGTCATTGATTTACTTAAAATACCTGCTTCAGAGAGAATTAGCTCCTTTGTAATTACCTACTTTTATTTCTGTCCTTAACAGCGCTCATGTGTGTAATTTGAAGCTAATGTCTTTAAAATCAATAGAGATTTTTCTAAGTGACTAAAATCAGCATCATTCAGTGAAATTCATACTTGATGATGCACACTTCTCATATATTTCCTTTAGTACCTTCATTAGCCCTGCAAAGGGTGTATTACTCTCATTTTACAGAGTAAAGAATCGGGGTTCTTAGAGCTTAAATACATTGCTTCAGATTGAATAAGTATCTGTCATACCAAAAAAAATGGGCCACATACATAAATGTTAAAGTGAACACACTTAAGACATATAGTTACTAGGAGGTGAAGCCAGAATTCAAACCCAGGTTGGCGAGATTCCAAAGTCCCTGTTCTTTCCGCGATAACATACAGCTTTTAAGTCCTACATGAGCTAAAGAATGAACTAAAAACTCTTGCTAAGAATCATGTCAAAGAAAATGCAACCAAAGTTTGATTTATATATCTTGCTTAAAAAAACAATAAGGTAAACCCTACTAGCCTGAAAGTGTTTTTAGGCTTGTATCACTTCCTTAAAAATAAAAACAAACAAAATCCAAAAATGATGCTGTGGTGTGTTATAATGATGTAAAACCCAAACCAAAAAAACTGCATTCAGAAACGATTAAATGAAAATAAAGGAAATGCATCAACTTTAAAATAGGAGTTATCTTTAAGTGAGGGGACTATGGAGTTTTTATTTATTCTCCATTTTCTACTTTTCTGTAGTTCCCAAATTTCCTACAGTATGAATCACTTTTTCAATGAAATGAATCTTCAGTAAAATTAATTGGTAGAATTAAATTAGTGAAAAAGAAAAAAAATGTTTTTGCTGTTATCAGCTTACATTTTTACCACAAGATTTAAAAAAAAGCAACTACATAATATCAGGTGATTGGGTCTTGTGTTTATAAAAATATTTTAATCAGGGCTTAAAGAGTTTAGAAACCCCCTGCCATGACATGCATGCTACCCGTTCAATGGAAGAAAAAAAGTCTTAACAGAGTTAAGCTTCGGATTTTAATTACTAGTTGAATGAAGAATTAAGACTTTAAAAACCCATTTGGGCATTAACTCATCAAGGCCTCTGACACAACTGTTTTAATCAAGCTTCTCAGGTTCATGCCACACAGTAAACAGGGGCAAAAAGAACCAGCTCAGGGAATTCCAGTAGTTTGTACTTTATGGAAGCTATAGCTTGTCTTCATATGTTGAAGGAAGGGGAACTCTGTTCAGCTCATTTATTTTCAGACTGAAATTTCTCCTTCATTTCATTCATTCATTCATTCAAAGAGAGAGAGCGCAAGTGGGGGAGGGGCACAGAGAGAGGCAGAGCAAAAATCCCAAGCGACCTTTGCACTGTCAGCACAGAGCTGGATGTGAGGCTTGAAACCACAAACCCTGAGATCATGACCTGAGCCAAAAGTCTGATGCTTAACCATCTGAGCCACCCAGGCACCCCTCTCCTCCATTTTAGCATCAGCCTTACCTCCCAAGCTTATTGCCAGCTGAGAGGGAAATAGTCATTGTAGAAAACTGTTCTGTGAGGTTGGTGCTTCCAGTTTAAATCATTTTAACTGAAATACATGTACTTAATTTGAAAACTGCAGTATTTGATTCTCTAACAAGTCATCTTCTATGAAGATCGTTCAGGTTTCTCAGAAACCCTCTGACATTCACCCTAGAAACATGGCAGACTGCCGAAAATCACATTCTAAATATAAAGAACACTTTAAGAAGCTTTACTTTATTCATTTTTCCAGAGACTGAGGATAAAGAGACAAATATGAAATGGGTCCTGGCCTTCCACATGCCAAGTGAGGGGCTAGAAGATAGGGATTACTTGTGGTATTTGTAGTGAGAAGTAGGACTGCTGTATGCTTTAGAACCACTCCAAATCACTTTTTTTTTTGTGGCCTTTGTCAGGAGTGGATGTTTTATTTTTTTCTTTTATAGTTTATTGTTAAGTTGGTTTCCATATAATACACAGTGCTCATCCCCACAGGTGCCCTCCTCCGTGCCCATCATCCCCCTTCCCCTTCCCCTTTCCCCCTCCCCCTTCCGCCCTCAGTTTGTTCTCAGTATTCAAGAGTCTCTCATGATTTGCCTCCCTCCCTCTCCCCAACTGTTTTCCCTCTTCCCCTCCCCCATGGTCCTCTGTGAAGTTTCTCCTGTTCCACTTATGAGTGAACACATATGGTATCTGTCCTTCTCTACCTGACTTATTTTGCTTAGCATGACACTCTCGAGTTCCATCCACGTTACTACGAATGGCCAGATTTCATTCTTTCTCATTGCCATGTAGTATTCCATTGTATAGATAAACCACATCTTCTTGATCCATTTGTCAGTTGATGGACATTTAGGCTCTTTCCATGATTTGGCTGTTGTTGAAAGTGCTGCTGTGAACATTGGGGTACATGTGCCCCTATGCATCACCACTTCTGTATCCCTTGGGTATATCCCTAGCAGTGCTATTGCTGGGTCATAGGGGAGTTCTATGTTAATTTTTTGAGGAACCTCCACACTGTTTTCCAGAGCGACTGCACCGGTTTACATTCCCACCAACAGTGTAGAGAGTGCCCATTCCTCCACATCCTCACCAGCATCTATAGTCTCCTCATTTGTTCATTTTAGCCACTCTGACTGCCGTGACGTGGTATCTCAGTGTGGTTTTGATCCAAATCACTTCTTAATTGACTGAAATCATGCCAGGAGTATGGTATGGATGTGGGGTGTTTATTATCTATCTCTCGATATATATACATGTATAGTGTATAAAATAAATGTGGTATACAGATAATCAGTATATAAATAATACTTAGATATGATATAATTATAATATAATATACATATAATTTATCACTTCCTATTATAGTCACAGATTTAATATTTTATAAGTCCCATGCATAATTTATATCTTTCCTCAGCATTTTTATATTCATCAATATAAATAATGCTACATGAGGTGGCAAAGTTTATTGGTTTTTAAAGTTTTCTTAAACAGTAAACTATTGTACATACCATTCTGCAACTTGCTTTTTGTGTTTCAATCTATGCTTTTGACAATTCACCTTAATACATGTATCTCTAGTGTATTATTTTCAAATGACATACAGTATTCCACTATATGACTATATCATAATTTATTAAGCTGCTCTCCTATAGAATGACATTTCTGCTTTTAAATTGTTTTCAATTTAAAACAATTTAAGAGTTGGTTAAGCATGCAACTCTTGATCTCAGCTCAGGTCATGATCTCACGGTTCATAAGTTTGAGCCCTGCATCAGGCTCTGGGCTGACAGTATGGAGCCTGCTTGGGTTTCTCTCTCTCTCCCTCTCTCTCTCTGCCCCTCCCCTACTCATTCTCTCTCTCCTCTTTCTGTCAAAATAAATAATCATTTTTAATTGTTTTCAGTAGAAACCTGCAATAAATATCTTTACAACCATCTCCTTCCACACATGTGAAATTTTCTCCAAATTACATACCTACCAATAGAAAAGCTAAGTTAGAGATGATGACATAAGTTTTATGAAATATTTCAACATTGCTCTCCACAGTAGGGGTACCAATTAACATGCTTACTAGCAGTCTATGAGAGTCACTGTTAGTTACTCTTGGTACTGTCATTATTTAAATTTTGCCTATCTGACAAAATGTCTCACTGTTATTTTTCCTTTCTGATTCTTGGTAAGTTGAGCATCATGTCATATGTTTAGTATTAGGTTACTTTTGCTCTGAATTGCCTGTTAATGGACTTTTTCATTCTTCTATTCAGTTATTTAGAAAAATAAATAAATTCCTTTGTCATTTATATGAGTTATAAATATCTTTTCACATTCTGTGGTTTCTTTTTTCACTTTGTTTTTGTGTCTTTGTTAAACATAAGAGGATTTCTTTATTTATCTTGGTGTCATCAAATTTACCAATCTTTGGCTCTATTTTTTGTGTCTTGTGTAAAAAAATTTTCCACATCTAAATGTTATGAAGATATTCCATATTTTCTACGAAAAGCTGCTTTTAACATTTAGACCTTTAATCCATCTGGACTTTATTTTTGTATATGGTGTGAGAATGGGATCCAATTTTACTTTATTTTTTCCATATGGTTAACTAATTGTCCCAGTACCATTTATTGAACAGTCCTGCCTTTACTCATTGATTTGTAGTGCCACCTTGGTCATATTTCAAGTTTCCACACATGCAAGTATCTGTTTCTGGGCTCTCTATTATGTTCCTTTGGTTTATTTGTCTCTTCCTATGCCAATACCACACTGTCTCATTTTCTATAGCTCTATAAATTCTTGATTTATTTGCTTAGACAAATTTCCCCCTCCCCCAACTTATTCTTCTTCAAATTTATCTTGGCTATTCTTGATTCTTTGTGCTTCCATATTAATTTTGAGATTCGCTTGTCAAGTTTTATAAAGTCACATGTTTTGCTTAGAATTTTATTAACTATAAAGTTATAAAGAGTATTTTGAATGGAAATCGACATCTTTACAATTCTTGAATGTAGAGTGCATGACTGTATTCAAATATTTTTTTGTTCTTTGAATATATTTAATTTATTCTTAGAGATCTTAACTATCAGGTATTAGATTTATTACTAGGTATTTTATATGTATTCCTTTCTATTTAATTTTCTAGCTGGTTCATTGAAATGACAGTGATTTTAGCATGCTCATTTGAGTCCAGTAAACTTATGAAACTCTCTTATTAATTCTAGTAGCTTGAAGAGCTCCTGGATTTTCTTTGGTTAAAATCACATTGTTTACAAATAATAATGGTTTTGTTTCCTGTTCAAATTTTGTACCAATCTTTTTCTTCTTGTATTGTTTTTTATGAGACGTTCAATACACTATTGACTACAAGTGGTTATAGTGATATCCTTGTCTTGCTGCTGGGAACACTTCTAAAATTTCACCTTTGAAGTGTGATATCTGTAGGTTTTTCATAGATATTCTTTACTAGGGACTCTTCCTAGTTTGCCGTGATGGTTAATTTTGTGTCAACTTGACTGGGCTATGGGGTGCCATGTTTTGTGAAACATTATTCTAAGTATGTCTGTGATACTGCTTCTGGGCAAAATTAACTTTTAAATCAGTAGAATGAGTAAAGCAGATTGTCCTCCCTAATGTGGAGGCCTCAACCTATCAGTTGAAGTCCTGAATAGAACAAAGGGCTAACCCTTCAGTGAGTAAAAGGGAATTCCTGCTGCTTGACTGCCTTTGAGATAGGACATCAGTTTTTTTTCCTGCCATCAGGCTCAAACTGGAACGTTGGTTCTTTCTGGGTCTCAGGTTTACCAGATCTTGTCACTCTTCTGAATACCTTCCAAGGGTTTTCCATTACCTCAAGAATAAAATCCAAAGTCTTTATTTTGGCACACAAAACCATAAATCATCAGGATTCTAGCAATCTCACCAATCTCATCTTCTGTCCTTTGCTCAGTCACTCCATTCAAGTTATTGTTTCTTATCCCAATGAGCATGCTCATAAATGTTCTTCCTTGATCCTTGATCCAAGCAGACTCCTAGCTTGGAGACTTCACACTCACAGTTCCCACTGCCTGATGTCCTTTCTCAGTAAAAAGTTTGTCTCACTTCCTCACTGCATCCAAATATCTGCTCAAAATAGCACTCTTGATCACATTCTGTATCATTATCCTGCTTTGGTTTTCTTTGTAGCAAAATTATTATGCATGACATTATACAGTTCAGCTGTTTATTTGATTAGCTTCCTATTCATCCACTTGAATGTAAAATCGATGAGACTTCTGTTAATTAATGTTGTATTCCCCATTACCTGGGGCAATGCCTAACACAAAGTAGGTGCTAAATCAGTATCTGTTAAATAAATAAATGTGTCAATATTGTTCCCTTTCCTTACATCTATGACTTGATTCTGTGCTAGTATGGCTGCTAGATTTTCTGATATTGAAACAGCTTTGCATTCCTGGAATAAAGACTACTTGAACATGATTAATGTGTTGTTTTAATAAACTATTTTCAATTTATAATATTTTATTTAGATTATTATGTCCATTTAGGAATTGTTCTGTAGTTTTCTTTCTTTTTTTTAAGTTTTTTTTTTTGAGAGAAAGACAGAGAATGAGTGGGGGAGGGGCAGAGAGAGAGAGGAAGAGAGAGAATCCCAAGCAGGCTCTGCACTCTCAGCACAGAGCCTGACGTGGGGCTCGAACTCACAAACTGTGAGATCATGACCTGAGCTGAAGTCCAGAGTCAGACACTTAATCGACTGAGCCACCCAAGCTTATATATGCTCTTTACTTTTAAATTTCCATCAAAGCTCTAGTTTTGAGACTTGTTGATTCTCTATATTATTTCTTTATTTTCTATTTATTAATTTGTGCTCTTCTCTTTATTATTTCCTTATCATGTATACTGTTTTTATTATTTTCCTTTTTTTCTACATTCCTGAGTTGAACACTTTACTGATTTCTTTTAAATCATTTTTTTTATTTTAAATATGTTAAAGGCTTCACTTTTGCCACCATGTACCCATTTTGTTATATCTCTCAGGTATTATATACAGTATTGCTTTTCTTGTTATTTATATTTAAATATTTGCCTAACACATGAAATGTTTTAAATTTCAAACATATATAGGTTCTTTAAAACTACTTTTTAATGTTGATTTCTTGTTTAAGTGCATTGTGGTCAGAGAATATGGTCTATATATATTAATTTCTTATAATTTACTGAGATGTCCTTGGTGACCTAACATAGTTGATTTTAAAAAATATGCCATATGCATTTGCAAAAAATATATATTTTTACTGGGAGGTACAGAGCTATATAAATTTCTTTATTTAAAGCTTCTAGGAGCACCTGGGTGACTCAGTCGGTTAAGGTTCTGACTCTTGATTTTGGGTCAGGTCATGATCTCATGGTTCATGAATTTGAGCCCTACATCAGGCTCTGCACTGACCGTGTGGAGCCTGCGTGGGATTCTCTCTCTTTCCTCTCTTTCTCTGCCCCTACCCCATTCTTTCACACACACTCTCTCTCAAAATAAATAAATAAACTTTAAAAAATAAATCTTCTATATCTCTTTTGGTTTTTGTCTATTGAATATAATTTGAAGTTTATGACATATGTTCTTCATGGATCATTACTTTTGTTATGTCATGTATATCCTCATTTCCATTAATGCTTTTTGCTTTCAAATCTATCTTGTCTGATATCAATATTAATATAGCAGCTTTGCTTAATATTTGTATGGTATATCTTTTACCATATATTTAATTCACAGCATAAAGAAGTTATGACACTTGTTCCAGGTCATGCAGCTAACATGCAAAAATAGTTTGTCCTTACCAATATCCACAATGTTCATCCATATTGTTGCAAATGATAGGGTTTCCTTTTTTATGACTGAATAATATTTCTCTCTCTCTCTCTCTCTCTCTCTCTCTCTGTGTGTGTGTGTGTATCACATTTTTATCCATTCATCTGTCACCTGACCGTCTTGGCTGACATGAATAATGCTGTAATGAACATGGGGGGTGCAGCTATTTCCTCAAAGCAGTGGTTTCATTTTCTTTGGATATATACGTAGAAGTGGAATTGCTGGATCATACAGTAGTTCTATTTTCAATTTTTTAAGGAATCTCCATATTATTTTCCATAGTTTTTGTACCTATTTACACCCCCACCAACAGTACACAGGCATTACCTTTTCTCCACATCCTTGCCAGCATTTATTACCTTTTGTCTTTTCAGTAACAGCCATTCTAACAGATGTGAGGTAATTTCTCATTGTGGTTTTGACGTGCATTTCCCTGAAGATCAGTGGTGTCGAACACATTTTCATGTACCTGTTGGCCACCAGTATGCCTTCTTTGTAAAAATGTCTAAAGTCCTATGCCCATTTCTAAATTGAATGACTTGGTTTTTGGCTAGTGAGTTACATGAGTTCCTCGTATATTTTGGACATTTACTTCTTCTTGTATATATGATTTGCAAATATTTTCTCCTCTTCTGTAGGTGTCCTTTCACTTTGTTATTTCTTTTGGTGCACAGAAACTTTCTCGTGTTTTTTTTTAAGATTTTATTTTTAAGTAATCTCTAAATCCAATCTCAAGATTGTTTTGGCTATTTAGGGTCTTTTGTTATTCATTATAAGCTTTCCATTTCTTTTCTTGTGAGACTGAGCATAGTTTTTGGTGTTTAAGCATATTTGTCTTTTGTTTTCTGTTAATTGCTTGTTACATTGTCATTTTTAAAATATTTATATCCCCAAAATATAAACTCTCTGTCTTGTTTTTTATACTTTGGGTTTGACGGTTAAATGGATTCAATGCACCATTCCACTATTTTTTTTCATTCAGTTCTTGGTTGACTGAAAGTTTTCCTCTAGTGGATTATTTTTACCTATTCTGAATAAATTTGGACGGATATAAAATTTTTAGTTTATTCTTTTTATTTCTTGTCTGTGTTCTAGCATTCTATATACTTTTCTGTAAGCCCATCTTAATCATTATCTTTCTGACAAGATATTCAAATAATTTTTAATTTGTAATATCCAGAAAATTTACCAGGGTTTGTTTCTCTGTTTGTTTTCTAAGGCAATTTTTCCTAGCTCATGTTATGTGTGACCCTTCAATCTAACACTATAAACTTCTTTTTAATTATATCTTTAAATATTTTTGTTTTTTCATAATTTATGTTTCATTCTTGGAGACAACATTGTTTCTAGTGTTGATATTGTCTATTAGATATTTCATATTTGTTTTCCAGGTCTAATATTTTCTAAGTCTTCTAATCTCTTTTTAACTTTCTATTCTATTTTGCCCCCTTTATTACATTTTATATCCTTCCTATGTTTTCATTATAGTGCATTCTGTTTTGTGCTGCATCCAGTGTGGCCTTTATTTCTTTGATGGTTTTGTTCACTCTTCCACTTCTTATGAGCTTGCCAATGCAGGTTACATTACATTCTGTTTCCTCACTCTATTTTTCCTACACTCTCATGTCTACACTTGAAATTCCTATTTAATGGAAACAGCTTCTTAACATTTTAAAATCCATGGCAAACACCGTTCAAATTTTTTTAAATAATTATTTAGAATATATTTGTATGGTTCTATGACAGTTTTTTTGTAAAGTTCCTATTCGAATGAAGTTATTTCTTCCAGAACTATCTATCTGTATGTTTGAGAGGGCCTAGAGATATATTCTAGGCCACAAGGAACTCTGATGATTCTAGTCTGTGAGTATAAATAAGCTACTCTCTCCAGCTGACTGCTATTTCAGGGCTTCTCACAGTGCATTATTTTTTCTCTACCCTGCCTCACAAAAGACTGCTTCTGACAACATGGCTTATATTTGTATTTCTATTTCTTCAATCGGACCTACCTTCCCCTTCTTTTCATAAACCTTGTCTAAGGAAACTTTTGCCTTTAGACAATTCATCTAACTATGCTCCCACGCCAGAGTTGGGCTTTGCCTGTCTCTGTACGCTCCATAGTCTCTGTACGCTCCCTCAGTATTTTCTTGCATCCCTGTTTCAAAAGATTTGGAAGCATTCTTCCTATCAGGGTTCAGGATTAAAAGTATCTTTTAGTGTCAAAGAACTGAGCTTTAGGCTTTTATTTCCTGTTCTTTTTTATTTGTGTAATTTCTAAGAAGATGGGATGAGAACCTCTTCTTCATTTAATCCACTTAAAAACTGCACAGTCTGTATTTAAATTTTATGTTTTTTAAAAAATTTTTAATGTTTATTTTTGAGAGAGAGAGAGAGAGAGAGAAAGAGAGAGAGAGAGAAAGAGGGAGAGTGGATGAGAGCAGAGAGAGAGGGAGATGCAGAATCCAAGGCAGGCTTCAGGCTCCCAGCTGTCAGCACAGAGCCTGAAGTGGGACTCGAACTCACGGACTGCAAGATCATGACCTGAGCTGAAGTCGGACCAACCCTTAACCGACTGAGCCACTCAAGCACCCCTGTATTTAAATTCTAAAGAGTTTCTATGTCAGATAACCTTTAAATACTCCCTTTGAATTTCTCACTGCTTTCATTTCTATCTTTTAAGTCACATTCATGCCTTTATTTCTGACTATCTACAACTTATTTTCCATCCCATACAATTGAATTTTAGAAATAAGGGCATAGTCCTTACAAAGCATAAAGAGCAGTTTACCTTAGAGCCCTGCCTATAACCATGGTATATATTGCAGGATCATATTATTTTTCTAACTTATCACTTCTTAGTATAGAGTTACAGTTAAGAAAATTTTGTAATTATATGTTCAATAAAAAGATCACAGTGAAATTATGAAAAAAGCTTTTTTCCATGATAACCAGCAAACATGATGATGTATGATATACAAATAAAATGTCACAATTCATTCCAAAGCATACATATTACCATAAATATCATTATACAAGGGTTATGCTTGCGTGAAATTGGTAAAAAAAAAAAAAAAAGGTATTACTTTGAAACACCCTGGTAATTAATGATGAAAACATATGTCTACTTACATTTTCATATAAAAGACTGTAACCACTGAAAGTGTCTTTCCCTTTTGTCATTTAAAGAATCAAATGTATTTAGATTAATAGGCAACTGTAAAAAACAAAATGTTTATCACTTTGGAAGGGGAAGGCCCAGGTCCCTGACATATTTCAGGCTACATTTTATGGAAGTATAGGGTTTTATTAAACTTCCTGTTTCTGCTGGCTGCTTGCTTGGGTAGCTGTGGAGGGCCATGTGATTATAGCAAATGCTGGATGTAAATTTATATCTTTGGCATTAAATGAAAGATAAAATTATCGGAAATCTGAAAATGTTTTTGCTTGTCTAACAATTTGATCTTAGAAGTTACTGTATACCACCTTAGAGAGGGAGAGGGACAGAATTAATGTCAATAGTACAAATATTGGCTTGGGCTCCAGGCAAGTTTTCCATAAGAGGTAATGGGAGTGCAATGAATGCTGACCAAGGAGAATACTCAGATATTCTCTATCACAGGCCCACATGTAGTCTGTGGGCTGGAAGGGGTTGAGTGCTAGGTCCCCAGATGATTAAAGCAACTTGATCCAAGGTAGCATTACATCTAGACTCTATAACTCAATAATTCTTAAATTAGTAAGAATAATTACTAATTCTTAAATTAGTAAAAATAAGAGATTTAAAATTACATCCCAATTTTTGAAGACAAAAATAACTAATCAACAAATGCACACAAGAATGGTGTCCCACTAAATGAAAAATTCTCTGCCCTGATATGCATAGCTTCTTTTCTTCATACTCCAACTTCCTAGGCACTTAAAATCAGACACCTCATTCTCTAACAATAAGGTTGTTGCCACAGCTGTACCAGTTCTATCTCCCCCTTCTCTGATTTTTGGGGGGACTGGAAACCAGTGTGGTTTGTTTTTGTACATAGTGACTTGGCTCAGATCACAGGAAGACCACAAAAGAGTCTGATAACACATTTGGACTCAGACTCCACATGCAGAAATAAAAACATGCATCCAAAAACCACTTTTTCACTCTCCTTTGCTTCCAACGCCAAAGTTGCTGTTGTTTGTGTTTTCTGCTCACCCTACAATGTCCATGGTGGCAGCTGGGTCTTTGCTCCTCATTATCCACCTCACTTGGGGACACGCAGCACTGCTGATGCTGCTGCAGAAGGAAAAGAGAAGGAGGAAGCACATAGCATCACTTGAAGCTTCCACATGGAAGGGACACATGAGACTTCCTGTCACGTTTCATCAGTAAAAGCAAGTCACATGGCTCTGTCTGAGTTCAAGGGGATGGACGTTGGAAATGCGTAGCACAATTTACCCATGTCTCTTTTTGTAACAGGTTGGGCACTTAAGATGTAAGAACATTTTTTTCCAGACTGTGTTCCACAAAACATCAAAAGGAGAGCTATTTCCTTCTTCTCTTAGATGACAAATAAAGAAGTACACCTGGACCAGTGTAAAAGGAAACAGACGTAGTAATTAAGTAAGTAATAAGGAATGTCCTTTGAAATATTGCTGCTTTAGGAAATATCCACTGTTTCAGAACATGAAATGCCATGCAGGCATACCAGCCACTCCTCAAAGCTTTTAAAAACCATTTTCATTTTTGGAAATTACTCACTTTATGATTGCCCTACTTTTCTCTGCCCAGTCTTCATCAGTCTAAACCCAACCAATATCCCTAGAAATTATATTACAGATGTGATGGCCAGTTTATTTTCAGTGTATATGAATAAAATAATTTTAATGCTTTTATTGCAGACCTGTTTATTTAAGAAGCATTATGCCAGCCTAAGAGTTGATTATGACACAGTGCCTGACCTCAAGGAGACGAGGATTTAGATGGAGGCAAAGATAGAATGGAGAATATGTACAGCAATTACTTAAGGACTGAATGCCAAAGCATTTCCAAAGCTAATGGGTTTCAAATTTATTGCATTGGTTGAATCTTTCTTCAAGTGCAATCTTATCCATAAGTCAAAACTATTAGACACATAAAAGCAGAGATCTTCTGATTAAAATAGGAATGGGACACCATGAATCTCTCTTGCTAGGTCCCTATCTGACCTCCTTGGAACCCCTAAGTTTCTTCTATGGAAGCTCCTGAAGTTTTGGGAGCATAGCTCAGGGAGAAAAAAAAGGCTTTCCTAATCCTTACTATATATTTACATTTGTTTATTTTGTCCAACTATTTGAGGACAGATATATTTAATGTATACTAGCCTTTGATAGATAGCAGTTTCCCACTATATGTGTTGGAATGGCCATGCCACAGACTAGAGTATTACTTTAAAGTAGAAATATTTTTTATTTTTATTTTTTAAAGTTTATTTATTTTGAGACAGAGAGAGAAAGAACAAGTGCGTGTGAATGGGGGAGGGGCAGAGAGAGAGAGAGAGAGAGAGAGAGAGAGAGAGAGAATCCAAAGCAGGCTCCATGCTGACAGTGGGGCTCGAACTCACAAACCGCACGATCACGACCTGAGCTGAAACCAACAGTCAGATGCTTAACCAACTGAGCCATCCAGGCACACCATTATTTTAAAGTAGAAATAAATGGGGGATAGAGAAGAGATAGATAAAAAGGAGTGAGGGATGGCAGTTGGTAAAGTTTCTTAACATTCTATTCAATTGACTGCTGATAAACAAATCAGACCTTCCAAACCCAAACTTCTATGGAGAAGATTTTATGATAATTTTATTGCCAATTTTGTCCCTCAAGTCTTCCCAAATGACTCTATCAACTGGTGGGTACTATGGACACTATACACACATCTGCAAACATTTGAAGGATTCATGTATTTAGGAGGAGGCATTATGTACATTATGGCATTCCACATAGGTCTTCATTATGATACATATAAGATAAGCTCATGTTTTTGAAAACTGACCGTTTAATACCCATTCAGTTTAGTCTTAACAAAATCTGTGAGGTAAGTGCCTGAGTATAAAAGCAACCTAAAAATTTAGATATTGGGGTTTTCTGGTATGTAGATGTTGAAGCTAAAAAAGAAAATAAGATCTTCACTAATTTATTTTGCATTCACTTTCTTCTTTCTGCCATGTAAGTCCATAACAAAAATGATGTAAAATACACATAAGATAAGGGCAGGAAAATAAATATGCATTTTTTAGTTTAGTTTAGAATTACAGCATTCTATAATTTCCATGACACACTGTTTTCCGATATGAAACGCTTATACAGATATCTGATATCTATATATCTTTTTAGTACTGTGTGGTCACATAATGCATGGGCTTTCTCGTCTATTTGGTTTTGAGGAAGATCTCTTAAAAAGAAGTTAGCAAGAAATATGGTTAGGTTATAATCTATGAGAGACAAAGTGGAATTAGATTATATTAATCTGAAAAGTAGAGCTTTCAACTGAGAAAAAAATCTAGGGAAATTAACGAGGAAAGGCAGTGAAAATAGCTTTTGTTCAAATGTTGGAGATAAATTCAGGTTCCCAACTAAATATGTGTTTGGGAGAAAACTATAAAGAAGGAGAGAGTTACAGTAATTTGGTTACAGAATACTATTAGCATACGCTTCTTGCTGGGAGGATACCCATTAATATTGCTGTGTTGTTCAATTTGTTTGCATCCCCTCCACACTCTCTGAGATAGCCACCATATAGAGCCACTGCATATGGTTGGGTAAGTTGTGCATTGCACAGGGAAACACATCTAAGAGAGTGACATAGATGTCATTTGCATATTTATTAAAACAATATTCCAAATTGAAGTGAAGTGTCACAAGGATGGATGTACTTTTTCCTAATTTGCTCAAAGGTGTCCTATGTGCTAGCAACAGTCATATTGTATTTATGTAAAACATGTTAATTCTTCTGTAGAATCACTTCAACTCTATCCAGGCAGCTCCTTGACCATAAGACTAGATGAATCAATTATTCCTCATTTCCTTTTTCTTATCTTCTTATCGGGCTTATCAATGAAGCCTAAAATGCTCATTAGATCTTTGGACTCTTTGGGATTCTAAAAGATGGTTGGCATCCAAAAGTTTGGGGATAAACCCACAACAATCTGCTTTACTAATACAGGATGGGGATTGAGTCATTCCAAATACAAAAGAATAATTGGATTTGGCAAAACAAATGATTTTTTTTCTGGATGATTTACTGGCACATAGTAGACACTCAAGGGAATATTTCTGGAATTGATTAGTGTCTATCAAAGACATTATCTCTAGAATCATCTAAGGTCTCCTTTATTTTCAGGATTAGTCCAGAATCTAAATATGGCAACTCATGTGGGATATAATATATATTAATGACTATGATGGTGATGAAACTAATAACACATTATAGCACTTTACATAGATTCTACCAAGTGATCTTTACTACACTCCCATGATTTTCTAAAACATGTTTGTTCTGTTACATCTAGCCAGCTGATCTCCTTTCTTTTCAGCTAGCCCAATGTCCAGTGTCTGACTGGATCCTCAGGCATACTTGACATTTTCATCAAGAAAAGGAAAATCATTTCAAGTCCAAAGGATAAGTAGCATCATGCTAAAAGGTCATAAAACACTAGGAGTTGCTCTTTAGCCATAGATTTTGGAGGTAAGTCCAAAGAAAACATGGGACATGGTTTGGAACAAGCTTGCGTATACTTCATCATCAGGGCTGTGGTACACAGTGTGAGAAGGCTTCAGGGGGAATTCAAACACCAGTGGAAAGGAGGGTTTTGCTTGCATTGGCTATAACAAATATGTTTTTACAATAAACAAATGGGTGGCCATAAGACATGCATGTCTGATGTTGAAGGAAAGCCTGTTTGCACCAAATAAATTACAGAAACAGTTCAAGAGCAGTTCATCCTAGTGAAAATATTATCCCTGAACTACTGGCAGGGTTAGTGTCAGGTTAGGTTATCTTTTGTATGAGTGCCAATTGTACTCGCTAAAACTGCCTAAGGGCAGTCTGTTGTAACCTGTATACATTTCAGTGTTTTTTAGAAACCTTACCTACTTTTGTATTTTAGTTACATACAAACTCCACTTACTTGTTTTCCTCTAGGGATAGACTCCTCCCCCTGGCTATCCTTGAGCTTGGAAATCATCCCTCTCTGCCCTCATGTCCCCCTGCCCCTACCCTATCTTATGTGACTACAATTCAGATGAATGCCTGGGAGAAAGGCCAGAGTGATGGTTGCCAATCCTGTACAAATCACAGAGCAGACACAACTGATCCAAAGGGCATCATTTATTCAAAGCCCAGTCCCTTAGTTCACTGAAGGTAAATGGCTTTTAGAACACAGCCAGCAAAAACAGTGAAGTAAGAATCTTTTGGTGGCATTAATTTCATGAAAATTTTTAAAAATTTTTAGACACTTGTAAATGTTGGCTTTTTAGGACACTACAGGAATTCTATGTTATTAAATTAAAATGGAATAACTCGGCATGGCTTTGTTGTCCAAGCCTCTGAACACAGAATTAATGGAGTGGCTAACAAGACAGATGGAAACTTCCCAGTGGCTGACAATACAGCCTTCAGAATCGGCAATTAGCACTTTCATTGCCCCGATTTGCAAAGGCTTACAAAGAGAACAAAAACTTCAAGTCAACAGTCTACCACAAAGGATTTACTGAGCACTTACAAATAGGTAGCTGAGAGAAATTATCTGTGGATTGTCTCAATTACCTTTCTGTCTCTTTAGATAAGTAATTTAGAAATAAATGTCAAATACTGGTGTTATTGATGTTTATAACAGTACAAAACATCCCTTTTTCATTTTTTAAATAGTAGGAACAGATGTTCCTCCCTTCTCTGCTTGCAGTGCATTGGTATTATAGTGGGAAAAGCCTAGAGCTCAAGGAAAAGAACAGGATTTGTGTTTCAACGCCACCACTTAACTATGAAAATTACCGAAACTCTCTGAGCCTCAATCCCTTCAATTGTAAAGCAAGAATGGTAGAAATAGCCTCTTCAAGTCTTATATAAATACAATTTTTCATTTATAATTGCTTTTTACAATCATGACACCTAAGTGAACACTTGTCAGTGGTGCATAGTGAGAACTTTGGTACACATCAAAGTCGCCAGTAGAACAAGATAAAAATACAGTACTATGGGTTCCATGATCAGAGATTTGGATGAATGGGGGATGAGCCAGGGCATCTCTATTTAAAATTATTTTTAACTTTATTTATTTACTTACTTATTTAGCGACAGAGCGCTCAGCCAGGGTGGGGGCAGAGAGATGGGGGGGAGAGAGAATCCTAAGACATAATCCTTGCTGTCAGCAAAGAGCCAGATGTGGGGCTTGAACTTAGGATGGTGAGATCATGACCTGAGCTGAAATCAAGAGTCAGAAGCTTAACTGACTGAGCCACCAGGTGCCCCAGGGCATCTTTATTTATTTATTTTTTAAATGTTTATTTATTTTTGAGAGAGAGCGAGACAGACAGAGCACAAGCAGGGGAGAGGCAGAGAGAGAGGGAGACACAGAATCTGAAGCAGGCTCCAGGCTCTGAGCTGTCAGCACAGAGTCCTACACGGGGGTTGAACTCATGCCAGCGAGATCATGACCTGAGCCGAAGTCGGAAGCTCAAGCTCAATGGACTAAACCACCCAGGTGCCCCAAGGGCATCTCTATTTAAAAGTGCCACAAGTAGACCAAGGTTTGAGAACTACTGCCTTAATATATAAGAATCTCCCTCTCCTTCAGGATGCTTCTATGAACAGAATTCAAGCATCTTCTAGATGTATTTGGCTTACACACAGAAACTTGATTTCCATGAAAATCTGTGATAATCTACCTACCAAAATCTCTGGTAAGCTGTAACAATAATTTCTCAACCTCTAAATATGAAAATCCATGGAAATGCAATCTACCCAGTGGTAAGAATTTGAATTAGGATATGGTAAGGAAAGTTGATAGTAATTCATTAAACTATCTGCCATGTCATTGCTAATGTCAGGGGAAATATGCTAATTAAACTGACCAATAATTTCATAGAATCTGCAGTTCCATATATAATGTTGCAGTCAAACAGTGTGAAAAACAAGAAGAAATGGCAATTTTTAATTTCCTTCTTCTTTACCACAGATGGGGTGAATCGTTAATAGCATCCCACATCTCTCTTAATGCTTCTCATGAGGCCTATAGTTACTAAGACTGACCTGATATGTTCTTTAAAGATTTTGAACTGAATCTTTCTGAAGTAAAAAAAAAAAAAAAAAAAAAAAAAAAAAAGATCAGTTACCATTTCATTATTTTTCATTCTCATTCACCTCTGAACTTCCTGGTTCTGTCTGGGCCAAAGTAAAAATTGCCAAAACACCACGGGAAAGGCTGCTCTGACAGTATTTCTGGCTCACCAAAAATTTCTTGAGAAAGCCAGTTTCCATGAGATTTCAGTTCCAATTTTACAGACCCAAGAAAACTCAGGATAGTTCAGATAAAGTTCAGATAAGCATTCAAATTTTCAGTTACTTGTGCCAGATGAACCACTAAGTCATTTGACGTGTTCACATCACTGTTTTAGGGAACAAAAAAAAAACTTGACTAGAATTCTGATCCAGTATGGACAATTTTAAAGTAATATAGTATACTGAAAAGCCACCAGAGATTAATGGATAATTTGTTATTTTTTAAAAAAATAAAAATTTCAAATAAAAATAATGACACTGTAACTTATTTTAAGTATAAATGGGATTTAAATGAAGTAACCTAGCAACAAACATTGAACAAAAGCTTGTCTGAGAAAAGCTACTGTGGTAACCAACACAAGATACAACTTGGAGAGATAATATTTTGCCCACCTGTTTATTTTTCTTAGCTCTCTTTCCCGTCCTTCCTTCAAAATGGAAATGATAGTACTAACACCACTATACATTCCAGGAGGTATAATGAACTACTAATCCCCAGACCTGAAAATTCTCTCTATCAATTTCTCCTCTTAGCATAGGGTGAGGCAGGGAGGGAAAAGATTATTTCATCTTTTAAAATAATCATGTAAAAGCTTACCGTTGAGTTAGAAATGATCCTCTGAGGCAAGAAATAAATTCTGAATTTTCAAGGGATGAGTGATTTGACAACAAATTTACTCACCAGAAATCAAGATCCTTTCATAAACCGTCAACAAACAGAAATATTACATGTACATCAGAGTCTCATTATATATAATGCAACCCACCATGGTATGAAGTTTGGTACAGAAGATTTTATTCTTGGATCCCATCCAAAGAGATTCAGTTAGTGGAAGTGCCAAAGGAAAATTGCTCTCACATGTCTCCACCTATAATACTTTCTGTGGTATGAGGCCTGAAGAGAGTGATTCAACAAAAACCCTAGCATGCTCAGGTATGGTAACTGAGAAATCTTGACCATAAGAAACTGGCAATAAGTCCTACTGAAAAGGAGTTGAGAACATTTATCATTCCACTAAAGTTTTTACCAGTCTTTTCCCCTCCCAGGAGATACAAGAGCATTATTAGCAAATCAAATTAGCATTTTCCTCACCCAGCATAAACCATCATTGTTCTTAGCGAATGGGAGACTACCTACTTGCAAAGAAAAGTATAATATTTTGGATTTTTCAGTTACTGAGTTTATAACTACAGAAATATTTTTCAATGAATATTTCCACTTTGAATTACTTAAGTAAGGAAATATTGATTAATGCCTACCTTAAAATGCCTATTCCATCTGTTTTCTTTTTATTCCACCATCTTGCCAACCATTGGGTTTTCAATGATAAATACTTACTCGCTAGGATAAACCTGGCTTCCAAATAAAACATATGCCTCTATATATTCTTTTTCTAATTTTTTAATTGTTTATTTTTGAAAGAGAGAGACAGAGTGTGAGCGAGGGAGGGACAGAGAGAGAGGGAGACACAGAATCCGAAGCAGGTTCCAGGCTCCAAGCTGTCAGCACAGAGCCCAATGGGGGTCTCAAACTCACTAACTGAGATCATGACCTGAGCCGAAGTCAGACACTCAACCGACTGAGCCACCCAGGCACCTCTCTATATTCTAAATATTGCTAGTTCTTCAATTTTCAGGAATAAAAAGATGCCCCTTAATATTGTTCATCATTAAATGTTTAGGTTACGTATTATCCACAATAAACATAAACAAAAGTGTGAATTATCAGGAATTTATGGTATTAATGATAATTTGTATTTAAAGTTTAATTTAATACTCATATTTTGTAAAGAATAAATTGCTCCACAATATGGGAAAGTATGCCATAATAAATATATCATTAGCTATCTTTAATACAGCATCTATTATTTATTAAATGCTACTCACTGTTAGGCACTCTCCTAGGCATTGTACATATGTTGTATCATTTAATTTGCTTTCATCTGCACATTACAAGAGCAACTTCAAATAGGTATTATTATTACCCCTATTTACAGATCGGAAAACTAAGGCTGAGAAGAATGAAGCCAATTTCTCTGTGTTCAGACATCTGGCAGAAGATAGAATTGATTTTTAAATCTAGGTCTGTTTAAACAGAAATAGACTTATACATGCCAGAAACAAACTGTTGGTTACCAGGGTGGGGAGGGGTTGGGAACAGGTGAAATAGGTGAAGGTGATTAAGAGGTACAAACTTACAGCTGTACAATAAGTCATGAGGGTGTAATGTACAGTACAGTGGATACTGTAAATAATATCATAATAATTTAGTATGGAGACAGATGGCAACTAGACTTACTTGCTGTCTAGTTTACATAATGTGTAAAAACATTGAATAAGTATGATGTACACCTAAAACTCATAGACTATTGTATGTCAATTATACTTCAATTTTAAAAAGTTAGGTCTGTTTGACTTTAAAATTCTATTCACTGTGAAATGAATATAAGTAATTGTAATATAAATATTACAATGGCAAATATTAAGATGGTGTAAACTAACAATGGAAGTGATCTAAGCTATAAATTATTATATAATTGAACACTGACCATCTGCTTTTTGTGTTCATTTGCAGCACTGAACTCACTGTGCATATGATTTTGATTGCTTCCTACATGTCAGTGCTTCCAGATCTACCTTCTTAGAGCTAGCCACTTACTCTGTGATCAGATTAGATTTTCAGTTGCTTGCAAGTCACCACCAAAATTTTGAAACACACATGTTGAAAATGGAAATTATTTCACTCATTCAAGTGACACCTACTGCTATTCATATATTTCCCTTCCTGTATGTGAAAGATTATTTTTATTCTCTATTTTTAATCTTCTTCCTAGCAGGAGAAAGGAATAAGCAAAAAGGCAAATAATGCAATGATTATTGTACTTGGGTACTCAATGAGGCAGATAACCTGAGGTATGAAGGACAGAAAAAAAATGAATTAGAAACAGAAAATAAGAAGATAATTAAGCGGAAGATTCACTGGGTGCAGACCTTTGAGACACATAGAGTCGATGGTCTTTGGTGAATCCTGGGGTGGTGGGCAGTGATGTGAAATAGCAGGATCCCAGAAAATGGTGTCAGCCCTTAAACCTACTTGGATGGTAGAGAGACCATCTGAGGGGCTAGATTGGCTTGACTCAAGAATGGAACCAGCTTGGATATAACGTTTGTGAATGGGCCTCTGACAACATGAGTAGTACAGGGAGACAGAGAGTGATAAGGAAAATCCTTTAAATACAACAACATGCTCCAGAACTAAGAGCTTACCTTAAACAAGTGACTCAGTCTCTTTGTGCCTCAGTTTTATCGTCTATAAAATTGTAGAGTACCCATCTTTCTTCATAGGATCACTGAGCGGCTAAAGTAGGTGATCCTATGAAGCCATATTAAATTATGAAGCCATATTAAAAAGAATAATAACTTTCTCCATGTAGCTACTGTGGTTCCAGAATGTACTCCTTTAGATCTCTTCCTGCAGAGAAGGGCACTAGATAGGATTATTCTTTCGTTTAATAAGCAAATATTGGATTCTTTCACAAATGCTTTCTAAAATTTTGTATCAAATGACTTATTCCTACAAATAAATTACAAATGTTTCAAAAGCAAAAAGGAGGAGGAAGAGGAGAGAAGAAGGAGAAGGAGGGGGAAGAATCCTTTGCAGGAGATAGGGGAGATGATAGGGGGTTGACGGGATAGCAAAATAAAGATCCCCAATATGTGATAAGAGTGGACTAAAGCCCAGGAGAGAAATCTTTAGGGAATGATCCAGAAATTCCTTCTACATCCAGTGAACCAGAAGTTCTCACAGACCCCTGAGGAGATAGAAGGCCAAAATGCAGGGAATACTAGGTACAGAGGCAATCAGCTGGGAGTTTAAATGTGGGGAAGAGGAAGACTACAAGCTGCTATTGGCTGGAGGGAGCAGCTCACCAAATCTATGTGTAGTAGGGATAACTGGAAGTGTCCTCACCACATGGTTTTGTGTAAGGTTGTCTCATGTCCAGATTGCTAGTAAATTCAAGTTAAGAGGCTAAAACCTGAGTGCCCAATTAGATGTTCCAGCCAAATTAAAGTGAAAGAGATGTTAAATATGTTTTGATAAGAAATCTGTACTGTAAAACTCACGTTTTGATGAATTTTAAAATTTCCAATAATTTTTAAAAACCATTAGTTATCTCTTAATACAGCATCTACTATTTAGATGGGGTAGGCAAAAGGTTGCTACACATTTATTTTTTTAGAAAAAATTTGATGTTGCCCCTAATGAACTGAGAAGAAAAGGAATTTGTTCACGTATCTCCTGAGATAGTAGAAAAGAGCTGAAGGCCCTACCAGTTGGATAATGTGATTGTGGTGATAGCTATCTTTATGTGACACTGTGAATCTTCAAGGTTAACTTTGGAAGGAAAATCTCAAGTGAAAAGGGCAGCTGATCAACCAGCTTCTAGTCTTGCTCCTCAGCTTTCACTCTTTCACTTATAGCATACTACTTCATTTCCAAATTATCAGATGGACTATTGCTATGGCCAACAACGCCCAGTAAAGCTGAACACTCTCTTCCATTAAAGCATGGAGATTATGTCAAAGGGTGTGGTTTTACACAAGCCTAACAGAAAAGCTGGGGTCAGAGGCTCTGAGTTTTGTTTTAATAAGCTGCTGTTGCTTTTGTCCTTTCATCATCCTTTCTGTAGAGCCAGAAGGAAACACTATAACTGCAGCAAAAAGAGATTTGGTGAAACCTCAGATTCCTTATAGATGAAAAAAGCTATAACATACTACTCCTTTCCTGTTTGCCACACACACACACACACACACACACACACACACACACAAAATTGCTTTACTAAACTAAGTGTACTATTTACCACTATACATAAATCCAGACATAGGTGTTTGCTCTATTGCATGTCATAGATGTGTTTTTTACAAATTGAAGGTTGTGGCAATCCTGCATCAAACAAGTCTATGGGCACCATTTTCCCAACACCATTTACTCATTTCATGTCCCTGTGTCACATTTTGGTAATTCTTGCAATATTTCAGGCTTTTCATTACTATATTATTATGGTGATTGGGATCAGTGATCTCAGATGTTACTGTTGTAATTATTTTGGAACATCCCAAACTGTACCCACATAAGACAGCAAACTTAGTCAATAAATGGTATGTGTTTTCTGACTCTTCCACCAACCACCTGTTTTTCCATTTCTCTCCTTCTCCTTGGGCCTCCACATTCCTGAGACATAATATTCAAATTAGCCAGTTAATAACCCTGCAATGGCCTGTAAGTGTTCAAGTGAAAAGAACAGCCACACATCTCACACTTTAAATCAAAAGCTAGAAATGATTAAGCTTAGTCAGGAAGGCATGTGGAAAACTGAGATAAACCAAAAGCTAGGCCTTTTGTGCCAAACAGAACTTAGCCAAGTTGTGAATGCAAAGGCAAAGTTCTTGAAGGAAATTAAAAGTGCTACTTCAGTGAGCACGTGAATGATAAAGCATAACAGCCTTATTGCTGATATGGAGAACGTTTCAGCAGTCTGGATAGAAGATCAGACCAGTCACAACATTCCCTTAAACCAAAACCTAATTTAGAGCAAGACCCTAACTCTTTTTAATTCTGTGAAGGCTGGGAGAGGTGAGGAAGCTACAGAAGAAAAGTTGGAAGCTAGCAGAGGTTGGTTGATGAGGTTTAAAGAAAGAACCCATCTCTGAAACATAAAAGGGCAAGGTGAAGCAGCAGGAGCTGATGTAGAAGTTGAAGTGAGTTATCCAGAAGATCCAGTAAGATCATTAATGAAGGTGGCTACACTAAGCAACAGATTTTCAATGTAGACATAATTGCCTTCTATTGGAAGGAGATTCCATCTAAGACTCTCATAGGTAGAGACAGGTTCAGACCTGCCTTCAAGGGATAGACTGACTTTTTTTAATTTTTTAAGTTTACTTATTTATTTTGAGAGAGAGTGGGGGAGGAGCAGAGATAAAGGGGGAGAGAGAGAGAGAATCCCAAACAGGTTCCACACTGTCAGCACAGAGCTCAATGCAGGGCTCAAACCCACGAACTGTGAGTGATTGGCCTGAGCCAAAACCAAGAGTCAAACGCTTAACTGAGCCACCCAGGTGCCCCTACACTGACTCTCTTCTTAATGGCTAATGCATCTGATGACTTAAAGTTGAAGCCAATGTTCATTTACCATTCTGAAAATCCTAGGGTCCTTAAGAATTATCCTAAATCTAATGACTTATCAAATAAAAGGTTAGTATCCAAAATCTATAAAGAACTTATCAAACTCAACACCCAAAAAAAAATTATTCAGTGAAGAAATGGGAAAAAAACCTGAATAGACACTTTTACAAAGAAGACATCCAGATAGCTAACGGACACATGAAAAAATGCTCAACATGACTCATTATCAGGGAAATACAAATCAAAACCACTAGGAGATATCACCACACACTTGTCAGAATGGCTAATATTAACAACTCAGGAAACAACAGATGTTAGCAAGGATGCAGAGAAATTACACTGCTAGTGGGAATGCAAACTAGTGCAGCCAGTCTGGAAAATAGTATGAAGGAACCTCAAAAAATTAAAAATAGAACTACCCTACAACCCAGCAATTGTGCTACTAGGTATTTATCCAAAGGATACAAAAATGCTGACTTGAAGGGACACTTGCACCCCAATGTTTAAAGCAGCACTATCAACAATAGCCAAAGTATGGAAAGAGCCCAAATGTCCATTGACTGATGAATGGATAAAGAAGATGTGTATATATATTAAATGGAATGTTACTCAGCAATCAAAAAGAATAAAATCTTTCCATTTGCAACTATGTAGATGGAACTAGAGTGTATTATGCTAAGTGAATTAAGTCAGTCAGAGAAAGACAAATATCATATGATTTCACTCATATGTGGAATTTAAGATACAAAACAGATGAACATAGGGGAAGGGAAGCAAAAATAATATAAAAACAGAGAGGGTAACAAACCATAAGAGACTCTTAAATATAGAGAACAAACTGAGGGTTTCTGGCAGGGTGTTGGGTAGAGGGAAGGTCTAAAGGGGTGAGGAGCATTAAGGAGAACTCTGGTAGGGATGAGCACTGGGTGTTATATGTAAGTGATGAATCACTAAATTCTACTCCTGGAAAATACATATTTTTTGATTAAAAATAATAATGAAATTTAAAAAAAAGAATTATGCTAAATTTACTTTGCCTATGCTCTATCCAATGAAACAACAAAGCCTGGGAAACAGCACATCTACTGAATATTTTAAGCCCACTGTGAAGACATACTGCTCAGGAAAAAAAAAAAAAGATATATTTCAAAATATTACTGCTCATTGACAATGTACCTGATCATGCAAGAACTCTGATGGAGGTGTACATGTACCACGTACAGTGTGCCTGCTAACACAACATTCATTCTGCAGCCATTGATCAAGGCGTTATTTTGACTTTCAATTCTTATTATCTAAAAAGTACATTTTATACGGCTATAACTGCCATAAATAGTGATTCTTCTGATGGATTTGGGCAAAGTCAACTGAAAGCCTTTTAGAAAGGATTCACCATTCTAGGTGCCACTAAGAACACTTGAGATTCATGAGAAGAGGTCAATGTAACAACATGAACAGGAGTTTGGGAGAAGTTGATTCCAACCTTCACAAATGACTTTTCAGGGGTTCAAGACTTCAGGGGAGGAAGTAACTGCTATCTTGGTGGAAATAGTAAGAGAACTAGAAGTGGAGGCTGAAAATGTGACTGAATACTGTAATGTCTTGATAAAGCTTTAATGGATGAGAAGTTGCTTCTTATGGATAAACAGAGAAAGTGATTTCCGAAGATAGAATCCACTCCTGGTTCTAATACTATGAAGATTGTTGAAATGAGAGAAAGGATTTATAATATTAATCAACTTAATTGATAAAGCAGTGGTGGGGGTTGAGAGAACTGACTGCAATTCTGAAAGAAGTTCTACTGTGGGGAAAATGCTATCAAACAGAAAGGAAGATCTAATTATGAGGCAAACTTCATCATTTTAAGAACTTGCCACACAGATGCCTCTATCTTCAACAACCACCATCCTTATCAATCGGTAGCTATGAATATCAATGCAAGACCCTCCACCAGCAAAAAGATTACAACTCTCTGAATGCTCAGATGTTGGTTAGCATTTTTTAGGGAAAAAGCATTTTAATTAAAGTATATACATTGTTTTTTCAGACAGTGTTATTGCACACCTAATAGACTACAGTGGTGCAAACATAGTTTTTATATGCACTGCAAAACTAAAAATTTCATTGACTTGCTTAATTGCAATATTCACTTTATTGCAGTGGTCTGGAACTGAACCTGTGATATCTTCAAGTCAATGGCTGTATAATGTTTAAAGGATCTCTGAAAAGATTTTGCAAATCACAGTTGCTGTCATTCTGAGTCTTTCGTCAATCTACTTCTGCTCTCACACTGAAGGTAGAACATGTAACTGTAATGGGCCAGGATTAACTCAAATGATAACTCTCAAACCCAATCCACAGGGATCTGGATTTTGTTTCTCTAAACCAGATCAAGAAGTTTCTTCTCATCAGTTTTGCCCCCTTTGGAGTGGGAGAAGATAGATGAAAGAAATAGTAACGAGTTCTGAGAGTGCAAAGGCAAATAGGCTAAACTAATTAAAACAGGTACTTACAAAATCTAAAAATAAAAACTATGCTTTTTATTTTAAATGCCAATGATGGCTGGCACTTCTATACAGGAAGGAGTATGGCTTGTATTTCATATTCATTTGGGACTATAATGCATTTGATTGAGCATATAAAATGTGCAATCAGCACTGCTCATTAATAATAGTCTGTATGCGGCACTTGCAATGTCTTCATGTTTGTTTTGTCTTCCTAAATTCCCAGAGGACAAAGACTGCTTTACCTTTCTTCCACAGCCCTCTGCTGAGGAGATGCTTCCCTGAACTTGCACAAGTCATTCTTACTCTTAGAGTCCTGAGTACATCCTACTTGTAGTCCCTATTAAAATTTGTAGCACAACACCAGACATGGTGTAGGCACTCGTGTTTGTATCGGAAATGTAGTGGTTGACCAATGAGCCAGTGGTGTGCTGGAGCCTGCTCATATGAGCCATGGACCCAGCTTGAGCACATCCCTTCCCAACTCTATGTCTAGTGACCTCACCTTGGTTGCTTGAGATGGGCCACGGTGGGAGCATTTACATGATGGAAACTGTTCAGTTGATCTTAAGCGTTCTGAATATAAGCACTTTGTCTTCTACTTCCTTTTTATTCCACCTACTTTATAAGCTGTTTTACATTTAGTAGCTAGTCTTTCAGGTGAGAACTGTGCTGTAACTATATTTTTTTAAATCATTTTGAATTTATTAAAGTAATTAGTCTGTAGATGCATATTTATACTATTTTGGATGTTATTTTTGGAAAAGAATTATTCCCTACTTGGTTTATATAAAGGGTAGTTATCAAAAGTAAAAAATGGTATTCTAATTTTGCCAAAAGTGTTATTAAACAATTAGTAAAGACTCTAAATTTCCTTTTCTTAATGACCAGGAAATTAAAGTGTTGCTTTGTAAAATTAGAAAATAGGTTTGTGTACTAGAAAGTTAATTCCATTGCATTAAAATTAGCCATTTGGGGAGCTCTATTACCATCTGACAAAATAATTGCTATTTAAACCAAATGCATAATACTTTTTGTCTAAAATGGGCTTTGTGATTTTCAAATATGAACTCTCACTTTCCAGAATGTGCATTAGAGATATTACAGTTTTTTGAGGTTCAATGAACTTTTAACAGGAAGAATGATGCCTCCTACTCTTCAGAAAGGCAGTAGGGTACCATGATTAGGAGGAGAGGCTCCAGGGTTCTAGCTCCAGATACTCCATTTATTTCTGACTTATAAAAGTCACTTCACTTCTCCGTGCCTTGATTTCTTCATATGTAAATGGAGATGATAATAGAATCTGCTTTGTATGAGGATTAAATGCATAAATACTGTATGTGTAAAACACTCGAAGTGATGCCCAGTCTCAGTAAGTGCTAACTGCTTTTGCTTCTGCTGCTTTTCCTCCTCCTCTTCCTCCTCATCCTTCCTCTCCTTCCCCCCTCCCTCCTCCTCCCTCTCCTTCTTCCTCATTCTCTTCTTCTCCTTCTCCTCTCCCCCTCCCATCTCCTCCCCCCTCCCCCTCCCCCTCCTCCTTTTCCTCCTCTTTCTCCTCCTTCTTCTTCTCTCCAAGCACATAATCTCACAGATAATGGGTACTTAATAAACATGTATGAATTGGGTAATTAAATGATCAGTTATAAGCATGAAGCAAAGGTACAAAGACTGATTGCCTACTAGGTACCAGGATACAGTGGTGATGAGCAAGACAGGAAAGGTCTCTGACCTCATAAGGTTTACATTTTAGCTGCATATTGTTGAGTCCAAAATGTATGGGGAACTGGTCTTAATGTTCAGGGAGTGAAAGAAAGGTCTGAACTGTAAACTTCTGGGCAGTATGTATTCAAGGTTATGTTAAAGAAAGCATGAATGAACAGATAAAAATTTGGCTCTGTGTAACAGAGGTCCCAAATAGCTGCTGCATAAAGAAAAGAGAAAATTTTTTCTCATGTAATTGTCCAAAAGCAGGAAGTCCAAGTCTCCACAAGATTGTCCAGGGACTTGGGTTCTCCAAAGTCCACCATTGCTAGGGTGTTCTCTGTCTGCAGGGTTCTGGGTAGCTCCCCATCACATCCACATTCCAAGCAATGGTGGGAGGAAGGAGGAAGACCATATCCCCTCCACTAAGGGATATACATATATCCCTTATATATATATAAAATTATGTTCTTTGTTTCTGCACATAACCCATTAGGTGGAACTTCACAGAGCCACCCCATCTACAACGGAGCAAAGGACAGATCTTGAGGGATGGCTGATAGCCTTGGCCACATTCCATCCCTTTGAATATGTTTATATTATTCATTCTCCACAGAGAATACCCTCATCCCTTCCCAAGGAATACAATCCCAAAGCTTCATCCGCTTCCTGCATCTAGGTCAAGATTGAGGATTCTCTGGATGAGATCAGCCCTCTACATCAAGGATCCTGATGTGGCTCTTTATAATATGGTGGCCTATAATTATGAGACAAATCATCTATCCCTGAATACCCAATATAAAAATGAAGGAGTGGGGACAGGATGACAGAAATAAAACTCCCACTGGAAAAGGGAAAATGGGAAATGCACAGCTGCCATCAATCTATGAGAATGATCAAGTCCTGTTGGGAAAGAGCTGTTCAAATTCCTGCCCTGCTGGGGGTGTGAGCCCTCCAGTCAGCTTGTCTGGCAGCTGTGACATTAACTCTCTGGGAGGACTTTCTTTAGCCATTGTCTCTCATGGCTGCCTCTAAAGCAGACACTGGAGAGTTTACTTTCTTGGGGCCACCACAGCTTCCACACTCCACTTCTTGTCGATGTCAATTTATAGATCCAGGAGTCGGGTTGATTTGTCACGGGTTTCGGCAGGCTGGCTTTCTGGCTTCTTTGGCAATATAATTCTTTTTATAATTATAAGAATGCCTTCCAGACCATTTGTTTCTGCTCAGCTCCATGTGTGAGTAATCACAGCTAAGGTTCTGGACTTGATATAGATTTTAAGACTAAGCATTCTGGTCTTTATAAGGACCTCAGTGTGACTTAGATTCCCAAAGGAAAGATTCGCTTGTAGTGAGACTTGATGCCACTTTTCTGACCCGTGTTGACAAGGGTGTTAAATTGGTAGCCCGCCCATCCGTCAAAAGAGGGTAATCCACTTAATCCTAGTCCCAGGTTCAGCTCCTGGTTGTAGAGGCACAGTATTCCAAGCTGTCCTTAGGTCCACAAGCACGTGTCAACTTAGCCTGAGTGGGCCAAGGATGATCAATCTTTCAACCTAATTCTAAAATAAAGTCAGCTTCCTTTCTCTAAGATTCCAAATAAAAGATGTCCTCCCTTGAGATTGTCCATGTAACCACCTGAGAGTGAGATCACACCCAGGACTTTAGAAAGGAGATCTTCTGTGGTACCTTGCCCAGAAATATGTCTCCTCTGGCTCTGCCCAGCACCTAAGCTACATGAACCAGGGAAATACCTGACCTAGAATAAAGATTTTGTCACTTAATCTCTTGAGACTTTAAGGAAACAACTTCACCTCTTTAGAAATAGTTTCTTCATCTTTCAAATGAACAAGATTGACTAGAGCCTCCATGTCCCTATAATTCTTTTATTCTGTAGTTTTTATAAATGTATATGAATATATATATACATACACATGCATAATATATAATATATATTATATATATTACTTAACTCTGATGTCATTCTAGTGTCCTTCTTCTATGATTAGATATTCTTCCCTAAGTTACCATGCCTTAAATGTTAAGGAACTCCCAAAATACTCTTATTGTTCTTATTTCTATAACACGTTTTGAATATGTTATGCAAATTTAGCAAGACTTTTATAAGAGTTATACTACATTTTAGCAGAATTCTTCTGGTTAATTTTACCATAAATTTTCAGGGGAAATTCCATGTAGTAAAAATACCATGGCATTGGTAATTAGACATGGGTTCATTTTCATTTAAGCTGTGTAGTCTTGGGCAAGTTACTAAAAATATTTAATTGCTCACATTAAGAATTCAAATACATTCTGCTCAATACCTCTTCCCTGCTCCTTGATAATCTTTCAAGCAGAGTTCATAACATTTAGATTACTTATAGCTAAAAGAACAGTTTAATTTCATTAATTAGGACTCACTTTTAGACAGGAAAAAGTCTTCTTAAATCTAAATTAAAATTTCAATCTCCCAGGGTTCCTGGGTAAAAAAGGGTAGAGTTTATTTAAAGAAAATAAATAGATAGGGGTGCCTAGCTGGCTTAATTGGTTGAGTGTCCAACTCTTGATTTTGCTTCACGTCATGATCTCACTGTTTGTGGGATCGAGCCCTGTCAGGCTCTGCAATGACAGCGTGGAACCATGGGGTCTGCTTGGGATTCTCTCTCTCCCTCTCTCTCTGCCCCTGCCCTGCTCATGCTCGCTCTCTCTCTCTTTCTCTCTCTCAAAAATACATAAATAAACTTAAAAAAATTGGGGGGTACCTGGATGTTTCAGTCGGTTAAGGATTCGACTCTTGATTTCACCTCAGGTCATGATCTCACAGTTTGTGAGTTCAAGACCTGCATCAGTCTCTGTGCTGACAGTGAGGAGCCTACTTGGAATTCTCTCTCTCTCCCTCCCTCTCTTTCTGCGCCTTCCCTACTCATGCTCTCTTTCTGTTGATATAAAGAATAAACTTTAAATTTAAAAAAAAATTAAAAATTTTTTCAATCTCCAAGCAGCCTGAGATGTGGTTGGTGATCTGCATTGGATAAGGTATCATGGTCTTTTCTTTCTCTCTCCATCTATTGCCTTTCCAGGGTGAGGGAAGAGGAGGAGGAGCATAGAGAAACACAAATAAAAGTATATATTTTAACCTAACTCGTCCTGCTGTTGTAGTTCCTTCAGAGTGAATGCTAGTGCTGACTGGCTGGCTGTCATGGGCATTCAGATGCTGGCTCTTTCATGGAGCGGAGATGTAGGTTCCTCAGGAGACCCCATAAGCCACAGTTCACATGATTAATGAGTTTTCTAGCCCACTCCTGTCACCTCTTTGACCTTGGCCATATACCTCCAATCTCCCAATGTTGACAATCCTCCCCAGGGCTGGGTATCTTAAGATGATCTAAGCCCATCTGGCTTTCAAGGCATCCACCTGACCCACAGAAAGCTCACAGGTCGTCACCACATGAAACTGTGGGAATGCAAGCTGTGTCATTCTAGTTCTTTTTCTCACCCAACCAATAAGGGCTGCTGCTTAAGAATCCACCAGGGAAATGACCCAGTAATTGCACTACTGGCTATTTACCCCCCAAATGCAAAAAACACTAATTCAAAGGGATACAAGTACCCCTATGTTTGTAGCAGTATTATTTATAATAACTAAATTAGGGAAGTGGCAAAAGGGTCCATCAATAGATAAATGGATAAAGAAGATGCAGTACACACACACACACACACACACACACACACTGGAATATTTCTCAGCCATAAAACTGAATGAAATCTTGCCATTTGCAATGACAGAGATGGAGTTAGAGAATATAATGCTAAGCGAAATAAATCAGTCAGAGGAAGACAAATACTCTATGATTCCACTCATATGTGGAATTTAGCAAAGGAAAAAAAGAAAAAGAAAGGGAGAGGCAAACCAAGAAACAGACTCTTAATTATAGAGAACAAACTGATGGTTACCAGGGGAAGGTGGGTGGGGAATGGGTGAAATAGGTGATGGAAGTTAAGGAGTTCACTTGTGATGAGCACGGGGTGTTGTATGGAAGTGTTGGATCACTATATTATATACCTGAGACTAATATGACACTGTATGTTAACTATACTGGATCAAAGGGAAAAGAGAATAAACTAGGGAAAAAACAAGCATGACTCTCTCTGGTCAGCAGGCTGTCAGACTTCCTAGAATTCTCTCTTCACATTCTGTTCCAGGGACTACGCCAGAGCAGCCTACAGATGCCCCAGCATAGCAAGCCTCCAGGTGCGCTAAAGGTCCCAGTCTCCTCTCAGGGAGCTCACAATGTTTAAACTAATTATTTGTCTTAGGGAAATACCACATTTCTACCCACTACGTTGGAAACATACTAATTCTGTGAATTCTCTACTTCAAAGGATTTTCTCTACATAAGTGGTAGGGGGCAGGAGGTGACAGAATCAGGACCACTCAGCTATATTTCAGTAAGTCCTGCAGAAATGTATCTAGCAGCATCTCTTTAAAATGTGGGGGTACTTATCAGCTAGTGCTCCCAACTTTGAGGCTTTAGCTGCAACCTGAAACAATAAAGTCTCATTCAACATTCCTGTTGCTAAAAGTAATAATGATGATGATGGTGGTGATGATAATATTATTAGCTAACATTTAGAATTATGCACTAGGCATTGTTCTAAGCACTTTAAGTTTACTAAATATTTAATTCTCTAACAACCACATAAGGTTGTGTCTCCATTTACATATGCAGAAACTGAGGCACAGAAAACTTGAAGAACATGTCTGAGTTTGCACCACTAGTAAGTGGCAGAACTGGGATTTAAAGGCAGGTAGCTTAGCTGTACAGTTTGTACCCTTAACCACTACATTTTCTTGATTCTTCCTATTAAGAGATTTGGACTCTATCTTGAGGTTGATGGAAAAGAACTTGATTTTTCCCTCTTCACCTATAAAATAAAAACAATCATAGGCAACTGACGGAATGGGAAAACATAGTAGCAAATGACATATCAGATAAAGGGCTAGTATCAAAAATCTATAAGGAAATCACCAAACTCCACACCTGAAAAACAAATAATCCAGTGATGAAATGGGCAGAAGACATGAACAGACACTTCTCCAAAGCGGACATCCAAATGGCCAACAGACACATGAAACGATGCTCGGCGTCACTCATCATCAGAGAAATACAAATCAAAACCACACTGAGATACCACCTCATGCCAGTCAGAGTGGCTAAAATGAACAAATCAGGAGACTATAGATGCTGGTGAGGATGTGGAGAAACGGGCACCCTCCTACACTGTTGGTGGGAATGTAAACTGGTACAGCCACTCTGGAAAACAGTGTGGAGGTTCCTCAGAAAATTAATATTAGAACTCCCCTTTGACCCAGCAATAACACTGCTAGGAATTTACCCAAGGGATACAGGAGTGCTGATGCATAGGGGCACATGTACCCCAATCTTCATAGCAGCACTTTCAACAATAGCCAAATCATGGAAAGAGTCTAAATGTCCATCAACTGATGAATGGATCAAGAAGATGTGGTTTATCTATACAATGGAATACTACATGGCAATGAGAAAGAATGAAATCTGGCCATTCGTAGTAACGTGGATGGAACTCGAGGGTGTCATGCTAAGTGAAATAAGTCAGGTAGAGAAGGACAGATACCATATGTTTTCACTTATAAGTGAAACAGGAGAAAGAACAGAGGATCATGGGGGAGGGGAAGGGGACAGAATGGTTGGGGAGAGGGAGGGAGGAAAACCATGAGAGACTCTTGAATACTGAGATCAAACTGATGGCTGATGGGGGTGGGAGTGGGGGAAAGGAGAAGGGGGGTGACGGACATGAAGGAGGGCACTTGTTGGGATGAACACTGGATGTTATATGGAAAGCAACTTGACAATAAACTATAAAAGAAAGAAAGTTTAAAAATTTTAAAAAAACAAAGCCACCTTATACAGTGATTTGAAAGATAAGATAATATAGATGAAGACTCTGGAACCAGTCCTGATGAGTAGCAGGAACTTGATAATAAATGATAATATGTATCATTATTTTTCCCTTTCTTTATGAGGTAGTTAGTACCAAGTCAGGACAGAGCAATGTAATAAAATCATCCCTGTAGAACTGTCCAGAACTGTCATTCCTATAGAAATAAGGGAGCACTACTTTTCACTCCCAAATCCCCATAACAGCTGGCAGAGATACTGAGCCCCACACGTGATTCCCCTCTATAACAACCAAAGGATAAAAAGTACAAAATCAAAATACATCCAGCCATGACCATATGCAATAGTTTCTTTCCTGTTTGGTTTAGTCCTTTGAAGCCTGAGCCAAGAATGAGAGACAAGTTTGAGAAACTGAGACTGCCTCTAAGCTCTCTGATCCTCTTGATGAAGTGCCCAACCAAATCTGGATTGGGCAGCGACTGGAAAAAGACCCCAAGTTTTATCTTCTCTGGCAGGCAAAGTGTCAAAATTAGTCCCAGACAAAGGACTACGCAAAAACACAAGCATGACGTAAATTCCCTCCATGGATTGAGTTGACCATAAGCAGTAGAGAATTCCAGCTTGAGGCCAGTGATACCTGTACAAACCAATGGATTTCAGTTTCTGTAAATCCAGGGTATTAGAGAAAGACTTGATTACCTGTGGCTTAGTCTGAATTAAAAGGCGAGGCAATTACACAAAAGCTCTCATTTAACTTTAAAGTGGGATTAGGCCCATACTAACTTTATGACACTAGGTTGCTAAAAACAAATGGCAGTTTCTCACATGCCCTCGGAAAAAAATTAGGGCTTATATAATTTTTCCAAATTATGAGGCATTGTGCCCAAGACAAGCAGATAGAAAGTGCCTAGAACCAAATGTACCCAGTTTTATGGCTCAAACCAAGTGACAAGAGAATAGTAGTTTCATTTTTGTTTTTCCACTCACACAGAACGGCAGTGTGGTGTCAGGGAAAAATCAGGTTTTAGTCCTGTCTCTGCTACTGGAGTTTCAGATCTTTGAGGGGGAGAATCATGAACTCCTTTTTGTCTCACTCTCCTCATCTGTCAATGGGAAGTTGGACTCTAAAACTCTGAGTTCCTCAGTATTCTTAAGAACTTAATTATTATGCCTTAATTGCAGGAGGTATTCATGAAAAAGAAACAATATAAAGAAGAGGGCTGAGGAGATAGAAAGACAACTGGGAAAGTAAGCATCTTCCAAATTTGATAAAGGCGTCTTTCTCCTTTGTAACTTGATAGACCTCAGGAAACTCTCTGGCTCCCAAGGGGAGTGGATTGAGGGTGTGTGCAGGGGAAGTTACACAGGCAACTTAAATGTTTTCCCAGAACTCATGGAGACTCAACGCAGCCCTACTTCTGGGATACTGCGGTCTCTCTCACAAATATGTATAACTTTCTCAGTGCATCCACAAATATTAAATTCTCTATTTCTCTAGCATCCAGAAACATTCAAGAACTTAAGGCTGATTCAAAATCAAACCCAGATCAAACTAATATTTTGTAATCAAGTACCTCTACCTGGGGTGATACTGATTCTGGGGGGCACTTAAACAGCTTTTTGGTTGCCAGAGACATCTTACCAGGAGTGTATTAAAAAATAAAATAATGCACTGGCTTTGCAGTACGAAAGCAGAGTCCATAAACCACAATATCTCTCTGTGAGGAAATAGACTTCCTGTCTGCTATTTTTTTATGTGCCCAATTAAGTGCAGATTTTTGGCTGCGTGAGCAACATAACTGCAGCATTTTTTCCAGAAAAACCAAGAAATGAACTAAAAAACTAAACAAGAAAATGTCTTATAAGAAGATGGTCTGATAAGTTCTGGGAGATAATATTTTTTTCTCATTTTATACCTGATATCTTCTAACCTGGATATGACCAACCTCGGGCAGAGACGACTTTAGATCACATTTCTAATGTGCTGGCAGCTCCCCATCCCAGAGGGATTTTCACTGAGTAAGGTGAGTACATTTCAAGGCCTTATATGGAATAAAATAGCAGGGTATTGAGTCAGGATGGGCGGTTCAACGAGTTGGGTGTCTGAGAATTAAAAATCAAAGTTAACCAAGATTCTTTGATGAAAAATAGGGGCTGGGTGACTTGGTTCAAAAGAAATAAAACCTGCCTGAAACCTAATTACCAAAATAAAATTGAACCTGAATATGTGAGGTCTACAAAAGTTCATAGATGTTAATTTTAGTACTGAATTACACACACCTGGACCCTTCCTGGCTCGGGCCAGCAGCGAAAACGCTAGAATCCTGTGAGAAAGGCTGATGTATAAAACAGCGCCAGTAAAGTAACCAAGCTTCACTGATGATTCTCTCTGCTACCTCAGAGGGACCCAAAAAGCTTTAAGTAAGCTAACATACACTCCTCAAATCTTGACAGAAGTTCGAGTGCTTTCAACTAGGTCCATCTTTTTTTCTAGAAGTAGTCACTGAGGAAAGTACCTCCGTGCTAGGGTTGAAATCAGCACCAGTTTTGAAGACAAACAGTTTGGCAGGACCCAGAGGAAGCGTTTCCTTGTTTACTTTGTAGAAAGAAGTAAAGGGCAACAACGTTTTTAGGGAGAAGCCCCAACCAGCTGGAAATACGTTTGCTCTTAGGTGACGGCTCTCCTATCTTCCCCAACACTGCTTCCAGGTAAATAGATTAGATATTTTCTGAGCTATTGGCTTCTCTACTCTGAGTTAACAACTTTCTGAATTTGCACTAGTATCAAGATACAGACTATGTCTATGCATCTCTGGGTCTACTCTGCAGCCCAGTTTTCACTCAGCCAAATACCCCTAAATTTTACTGTTGGCTCAGGCAAGCTGCTTAATCTTCCACCTTCGTTTTCTTCAGCCATTAAATGTATTTGGAAATGTATGCCTTTACACTGATGTGATGATGGCAAATGAGATAATATGGCTAAAAATGATTTAAGAGCCTCCAGAAAAAAAATGTTATGAGCCTTTACATGTGTAATATTCAGCTTCACAGTAAGTCCAAACCACAATTGTTGTTTTCAAAATAAAGGTTATAAATAGGGAAGCAAAATAAAAACATGTGCTTCAGCGTGGACTGGTATGTGAATTCAATGCATTTGTAGGTTTAATGGAAAATGTTGACTTCTAGGAAGCGGGGAAAAAGCCTAGTATAGATGCTGTGGTTTCAATAGGTAGGTTTGTAATTAAGGGGCTGTGGCAATTCTGATAATGTTATTGCATGTTTACATGCCAACATACTTTGCTGTACTTCTTGTCATGTAAAGGTTCAGTGGCAGTCCTGGTTTGAGTCCTGGTTTGAAATATATATGTTATCGAATGTGAAATAAGCTTGTTAAACTTCGAATCACACCCTCTCAAGAGTCTGCATGCTTTGTGAACCACTACATAGCTGTTCAAAAAGTGCCCTCCTAATGAGGCCAATTCTGACTAATGCATATTCCAAGAATAATACTTGACCAAAATTGAATGCAATTCTCTTGTACTTATTATAATTTTCTATGACAGAGAGCAGAGGCTAAATTCGGTGAAAGTATTGTTTTTCTTCTAAACTTGGGTCTGCCAAAATTTGTTTTTGTTTCTTACCCCCCCCGACTCCAACCCCCCCAGTCATCCCTTTTGGAATGATGTAGTGATCCTAGCCAACTGGGAAACTTGCTGGCATATGTGGAGTGCCCATTTTCACCACTTTCCTTTACCCCTTCAATAGAATTTTGGTATGGAATGGAAATATTCCCAAATGGAAGAATCATTAACAGCAGCAATGTCAAGAGCAGCCTTGAAATGAGGCATCTGATATTCCACATGTATAGTGCACTTATCACACAATGTAAAAGCCATTTGAGGTCTTTGACTTCCTTTCCTACACAGAAGAAAATGTGGCAGTGAATCAAATTGATACAGGAATTTTAAATATGTGTGGTCACACCAAGTTAGAGAAGATTATAAATTCAGCATTAGAAACCAAAAGAAAAAAAATAAGCCACAGGTAGTATTCTCATATTATATTTGTTTGAATTGTCAGGACAAAACACTAGAGAGAAATATTTTTATGACATGGAAACTAAGATCTGCTTTCCAAAATTATTTTCCACTAACTTAAAGCTATGTATCATTATGCAAACCTAAAGACTCCTACCCCTGAAGAATTAAATATTTATCTTACAACTAGTAAAAGGATGGCTCTCTCATATATGCAAGCATGCATGAAGTAGGGGGATCTAGTCCCTGTAATAATGGTCTGGGAAGCAGAACTCCCCTTCTAATCTCCAGGATTATATTGTTTTGCTACAAATGTATGATTGATTCAGGAAAGATGCCAAAATCCCTCATTTACTCAGGTACAGAGGGAAAAAGAATCTGTAACAAGGCAGGCTACACTCAATAACTTTAGGAAGAATGTTTTGTCCTTTCTTTTTTTTTTATTCTCAGAGACAAGGAAAGACACCAACTCCCTTTTGTGAATTAAAGGGGGTGTGAAGTTCTAAAGAAGGGCAGGGCTTCAGTGAGATGGCACCACATGCCTTGACAGGTCTTGAGTAGGTTTACCTTGGCTTACCTTGAGAACAAGGCCTACATTCCAGGCTCTAAATACACAGTACACCTCACTCTGTGTGTTTGTGTTTACTTGTTCGTTTTTAAAGACATGAGAATGGATAACAGAGTTTAGTAGAACCAGTGATATGGGGATTCTGTAGGCTTAGATGTTTTGCGACCCAAAGATCCCTGCATGCTTTCTCCAGGATCCTTAATCTCCAAAAGGTCTCCTGAAGCAAATCTTTAAATTTTAAAAACATTCCTGTGAAGGTATGTAGACATTGCCATATGCTCAACCTATCATTACTGTTGGACTTCTCTTCCCAGGCATGGAGAATAAAGCAGGTGTCTATTCTTTCCTCTTCTGCTTTATCTTCCCTTTATAGGGCTTATCGATGCAAATACCAGAGCAAAAATGTCTACTGACACTGGCCCCACTCCTGCACATGCCCACAGGAGAAGCATTATAGAGCCAGTGAAAACCTGCCATGTGCTTTCCATGGCCGCTGACCCACACGCCTTGTCTTGATGGCTTAAGAAGAGTCTCTGGTCCACTCAGGATTTAGGAACGTGCACTACCATGGGTCATTCAGGGCGGTGACACCAGGACATCATGGAAGAATATTTAGAGATCTCTTCAAACATGGAGACTATCGTGGGCAGTAGTGTTAGAGGTACCTGTGGGCTACAAGTATTTATCAACAAGGGGGGACTGATGACAGCTAACCTTTATTCAGGGCCTTTTAGCTTACAAGTTACTTTCTCATTATTTATTTAATCTTCACAATTTACCTGGGGTGTATTGTTTTCCTTATTATTCAAATAAGAAAACTGAGCACTGAGTAGTTTATTCAATGAAAAAAAATTATTGAGAACTTAGTATTTGTTAGATGCTGTTCTAGGCACTGGAGATATAAACAGTAATCAGAATAGACAAAATTCCTGCATTGAGGGACTCTGCATTCTAGTTTGTGGGGACAAGGGAGACAGATAATAAATGAATACATAGGTGAAATATATAGCATGTCAGATGGAGATAAATGCTGTGGAGAAAATTATTGTAAAAAAACAATAATTAGGGTCTGTTAGTAGAGAAGGGGGCAGGGTTTCTATTTTACATAAGGCAATCAGAAAATGCCCTGTTGAGAAGGTGATATTTAAGCAGATAGGTACAAGAGGTAAAAGAGCTGGTCAGACAGATATCTGTTGCAGGGGCATTACTGACAGAGGAAGGAACAAGTGCAAAGGCCCTGAGGCAGGAGCATATTTAGCTTGATTGAGGAAATGCCAAGAAGCACTCATGGCTTGTGTGGAATGAACAAGCCTGGGAGTAGTAGGACATGCAGTAAAAAATGTAGCAAAGAATCCCATCAATGTGGAGACTTGGCTTTTATTTTGAATGAGAGGACAAACCCAGGTGTTGTTCAAAATGTTTAACAGCAAACACAGCACATACCTGACAGCAACCCATCAGCATGGATGTCTGGCCAGAGCATGGAAGCAGCACCCTAGAGGACCCACTGAAGTGCCAAGCATTATTTCTTGAGTTGGTACATTGTGGGGAGACCCCCTTGTGAATTGAAGGGGAACTTCAGGGAGAGGGGATCTTGGGGAAAAACTATCTAGTAATAGGGATGGAAGGATTTCAATATTTTAACAACGGGTATCCAATTCCAGTATGAGCCATGAAGATATCAGCTTTAACAAGAAACCATGACTAAGTCTGAGTGAAGGAGTAACATCATCAGACTCAGTTTTTAAAAGATTGCTCTGGCTGAAGCATTGAGAATAGACCTTAGACAGGCAAGGGTAAAACAGGGAGACCAGTTAGGCATATGAGAGGTGACAGTGCCTTGAACAGTGGTGGCGGCTGGGGACATGGACCAAAGAATCAGATTGGAACATATTTTTAAGGCAGAGCCAAGAGGACTTGCTGATGTACTGGATCTGAGGTGAGAGAGGAAGTGTCAAGCGTGATAGAAGGAACTAGAATATTGGGGTTACCGTCGACTGGAATAGAAAGAACTGAACTAGAGCAGGATTGGGAACAAGATCAACAACTTAATTATAGACACAGGAAGTTTGAGATGAGTTAAGCTTATTGAGCTCACTTAGTCTGTGAGCTAAGTGCTGTGTTATTACCTTAATTTTTCAGTTGGGACAGCTGTGGCTCAGAGAGTTGAGGTGACCTACCCATAGTCACACAGTAAGTAAACAGCACATTGAGGACTCAAACATGCTTCTTCAAATCTGAGTTGTATGCTTTTCTTAGGACACCACAGCTGAGAGTCAGACAGTGCTACCAAAGTAGATCACTGACGAACGAGAATCCACTTTTCCGTGACCTGCTCTGAGGCAAAATTTCAGTAAAAACTTTCCAACTCTAAGATTGAAGGAATCTGTTGCAAAAGGGAAGAAGAGTTAAATCAAATTCACTTGAAAAACCAAAAGGTTATTTTTCCTTAAAAAATAAAACAAAACTGAGGTGAGCCTAAGGCCAGCATGCTGATTGCATCAGAGAGACAAAGATGAAAAGAGGAGAGAGGAAAACGGGCATGAGCCCTAAATCAGCACGTTAAAGGGGCTGGCCCACGAGGCTTGTATTATCAGACGTTAGTCGGAGAGCGACGTTCTTTTGCTGGCATAGAAGAAATCTGAAATAACATTAATTTTACGTCCTTTGATATTTTTTCCTGGAGATGTTTTGTTTTCATACATCTGACAACAGCCAAAGAGAAAGCCTCAGAATACAGACATAATAAAAACAGTTGATCATCCATAGTCACTAAGCAGAAGTTCCACTCTTCGTCTTGCTCAGCCCAAATCGGCAGCTCACTGGGAAGCTACAAGGCATCCTGGAGGATTTAAAGAGCAAGACTAAATGTTTTAAAGTTCTAGTGCCAGGACTTTCCCTTCAACTAATGGCTTTGAGACCTGAAAAAATTCAGATGTTTTTGAGAAGGATACTGTTTTACAATTAACCAGGAGTTCATTGAGCATATTAGAGGGGTTTTACCAATGTGAAAACCCAATGGCACAGCCTGGGAAGCTCTTTCACTGTTCGCCAGAGGGCTGGCTTCCAGGGGTTTAGGAAGGAGGGTACCCTCCTTCTGGAAAAAAAAAATGAAGAAGGAAAATGAATTGTGCACTCACCCATTCGATGAGAATTTGTCCAAACCAAGTAACATAACTATAAAAACTGAGACCCGATGGGGGTGGGAGGTTGGGAAATGGTATAAGGTAAGTAAATTCTACATCTTTTATAATGCAGAGTCAAAGATATATAAAATTGATAAATCAATAAATATGAAGACAATCATCAGAATAAATAAAACCAAGAAGTGTTTGGTGGTTTTGGGGGGCATGGGAATGAGGAAGGGGCTAAAGACGAGGGGATAAAAACCTTGTATTCCATACTCTTCTGTACTGCTTGCCATTAAAAAATGCATGTATATATATTTCATTTAAATTTTTAAATTGAATAAATATATTAAAATTTTATTTATAATAGCAAAGCTCTGGGGATAGATGGTGAATAAGATATACATGTTCCCTGCTGTCATGGAAACTTGTGACTGAACACCCTGAAGCAGAGAAAGACTGAGAAATCGAAGGCACAATAAAGGAAAAATTGAAGTAGAATATTATTTTCACTTTTTGAGGGAAACCTAGATCTATTTTCTGCTAGTGCCTCATTCCTCTGCTTTGGATTAAATAAAAATGAAGGAAGCAGGGCCCCTGGGTGGTTCAGTCAGTTGAGCATCTGACTCTTGATTTCAGGTCAGGTCATGACCTCACAGTTCAGGAGGCTGAGCCCCCCCTCCTTCGGGCTCTGCGTTGACAGCTTGGAGCCTGCTTGGGGTTCTCTCTCTCCTCTCTCTGCCCCTCCCCTGCACACAGACGCATGCACTCTCTCTCTCTCTCTCTCAAAATAAATAAACATTTAAAAAACTAAAAAATAAAATGAATGAAAGACATGTTCCCAATTGATAGACATTTAGCTATAGAAGGCAAGCTCCAGCTCTACCATATTCTTCACGCATTCCTCCCATATTCCTTCTCTTTTCCCCCAAAATCTTCAGAGTTCCTTTCCACAGTAGAAATTTAACCACCCACAGAAGAAGGTGTGTAGGATGAGTGGGAAGTAGTCAGAGAAGAGGAAGGTGGTTGTGTCTTACATCTCCCTTTGATTCCAGAACTCTGACGTGGCTGTGGTACTTGCTTACCAGACTCCCCAACTGGATCATAAGGAAGATGCTTCCAAAAATAAATTGTTAGAAGCAAACGAGTTAATAAATTTAAATATGCTAAAGGTGACTCATTCACAGAACTTCAGACTTCAAACATAGAGTCATTAAAACTACTAGTGTTTCTTTGAGTTCTGTCCTGCAAAAGCTGGGGGTGTCAGTTTACATTTGTTTTAATAGCTCCAGTAACTCTTTCTTCACATAATTGGTTTCAGTGTATCAAGACTTCTTTTCCTTAGGCTGCATGAAGGATTTCTGATTTGGCTAGTTAGAAAAACCTTTTCAATGTAGTGGCCCACAGTCACTACTAACCCAGGATAATCGTCCTAATTTTGCAATTAGAACTCAGGCTTTTTGCTGATAATAACACTAGTTTACATTTGAACTCAAGCATTCATGCGCTGCATTCAACAAAATTTAATTTGTGTCTATGGTGTGCCAAAAGTATAATAGGCATAAGGATACAGGATGAAATAACAAGTCTGTGCTCTTAAGAAATACATAGTCTAGCTTACATCAAAGTAACTTTAGAACACTTGTTGTGATAAGCACCAGGTGTTCTATGGAAAAAAAAACTTTAGTGAGTGCTTTAATAAAGTTGTAATGGGCATAATATTATTATCTCTTTCCTCAAATGTACACGTATCTCCATTGTTTTCCATCAGCCTTTATAGTTTAAGGAGAGGAGAAAGATGAGATGCCAACTAGAGATGGATATGCAAAAGGTCTTTCATCGAGGAAAAAAATAAAGCAGAAATCCATCCAGTTTGAAAGATTGTGAGAAGAAATAATGAGTAAGGTGAAGAGGTCAGACTCACATGATTTCATTTCACCCCTATCTCCCACCTTGAAAAAGAAGCTTAGTTTGGGTGGAATATATAGAAATCTCAATACAGGTATGAGGACATTAGGAATTAAGGTAGTCTGGGGATACTGCATACTTCTAGAAGAAGCCAGCATTCAGCCTAAAGAATGCTGGTATACTATCAACTTACTACTATCATTCTTCTTCCTGGACTTCCCCAAAGGGAACACAGCCATTTATCATGGTGACTATACATTGAATAAGGGAAAATAACCGCTTTTCAAAGAAATTACCTGACACTAACTCTAAACTGACAGTAACTCCTGAGACCCAAAGACACTGTGGCTCACCAGTTAGAGTCCAGGCTAATCGAAGTCAGGTGACCAGTGTAATTTTAGTTCAGGTTCATCTCACAATGGGCCAGTGGGTCTCCAAAATTATTTCATGGTTATTTTCAAAATTTTAGAAGGCATAGTTGAAATTTATAAACTTGGCAACTGGTAGAACCCCCACATTTGTTCTCTGACCCATAGAGTGAGGGTTATTATGGTAAGAAAGGCTGAGTGAAAACCCCTAGAAGTTTTCCCATATCCACCAAAATATTAACTGAAAGCAACACCACATTCCTAGAAGAACTGTAGAGATTTGTGCCATGATATGTAAGTAGTGATTCCTAACACATCCCTATTCAAATAACCTCTTAAGCCTGTGCATAAGACAGATGGATTCTGAAGAATGATAGTGTATGATCATACACTTAATCAAGGGGTGACTCAAACAACCCTTGCTGTTTTAAATGTAGTCTCTTTCCTAGAATAAATAACACATTCTCTGGCAACTGGTATAGAGTTATTGAGCTGGTGAACATTTATTTGTTTGTTTGGTTTTTGTATTGTTTTGTTTTGAGCTTGTTAGTGAAGACCACGAGAAGCTTCCTGCCTTCAAGGATCAACTTGAAGAATCACCAATATACATACACTGTTCTATGCATGTTCGGCTTATCACATTGGGGTCACCAATTTTGGGTTTGGATTTTGGCTTTGTTCAGCAAAGCCAAGGACAGCAGAAAGGATTACTCAAGACTCCACAAGTCAAGAGAGGTGAGAGGGAGGCTAAAGGAAGTCTTCTTGAGCTGCTCTCAAGCTCCCATATTTTTAGGCATACATTATAGGAAAACATTGTACAGTATGTCAGTGGCTATGTGTCAGTAAGAACTTATAGAGAGTGTGAAAAAAAAAAAAAACATTCCCAAGACTACAAAAGAGCAGATGCCAAAAACAGGGTGGAGAACAAGATAAGATATTCCATGGATAACATTGTCTAAGGAATTCAGGAACACAGGCAGGACCCAATCCCTATGTATACATTAACTAGATACTGGTCTGTTGTTTTCAGCAGGGCCACAAAAAAGTGTAATGCAGTCCCTATAATCTCCTTAACCAGAACATAGTTATTTGATTTCACACAGTTCTACTACTGTTCAGGGTTATATTAAATCTCTAGACTCAATCATAAGTTAGTCCATAGGACTTTAGTTACCTTTTCGTTCTACAGAACAAACACTTTCCCACTATACTGAAGATATCATGCTGATTGGATGTGGTGAATAAAAAGTAGCAATTACTCTAGGACTTGAGAAGACACATAAATACTTGAAGATGAGAAATGAATCCCAAAAATACTGAGGAGGCTACTTAAAAGTCACTGGTATAAAACTTACACTTCTGCCACCATAAACAATTATAAAACTGGATGCAACACATGAAACAACAGTGATCTGATTGAGACAATGGGCAGCAAAGACTGTGATTTCTAAGAGAAGGGAACAAACAAGATAAGACCTAGGATCACCCTAGATTTCTGCCTGGAAGCACTTACCAGTTGGTAGCACTAAACACAAAAGTCTAAATTTGAGGAGGATGAGGGAGCTGTAATATGAGGGGGCTGAGTACTAGGCAGAAGGGAGCTATGCAGAGAGAGAGAGAGAATTCTTTAAGCTAAAGAAAACAAAATGATATGAAAAATCAGATTTACAGAGAGGGGCAAAAGAAGCAAAATTGTAAACATATGAGTTAATATAGAAGACACTTTCTCATTTTTCATATCTTAGAAATTAATTGAAAATTTGATGTAAAAAATATTAGCTAAGTATTGGGGGATTATTATATACATAGAAGTAAAACATAGGACAACAATAACACAAAAAATGGGGGAAATGGAACTATACTCTTTTAAGATTCCTAAATTACACATGAAGTGATAAGTTAAAGATGCATATTTAAAGTTTTTTTAATGTTTTTATTTATTTTTGAGAGAGAGAGAGAGAGAGAGAGAGGGACAGAGTGCAAGCAGGGGAGGGGCAGAGAAAGAGGGAGATGCAGAATCCAAAGCAGGCTTCAGACTCTGAGCTATCAGCACAGAGCCCCACATGGGGCTTGAACTCACAAACCACTAAATCATGACCTGAGTCAAAAGTCAGATACTTCACTAACTAAGCCACCCAGGTGCCCCAGTTAAAGATGCATATTTTAAACTATTTAGCAATCACTAAACAATAAAGCAAAGCGGAATAGCTGATATACCAACAACAAAAATAATTTAAAAAAAGACTACCAAAAAGTTCAGAAGAAGTCAGAAAGGGATAAAAAAAAAAAGCAAACAAAAAAGATAAAACATGACGGATTTAAAACTAACTATATTGTTAATTATGTTAAATGTAAGTGTACTAAAATTATCATTGAAAGGCAGTGTTTCTTGTGGGGTTTTTTTAAGTGTTTATTTTAATTCCAGTTAGTAACATACAGTGTTATATTGGCTTAATGTGTACGATATAGTGATTCAAAAATTCCATACATTACCTGGTGTTCATTACAATCTATTTAACTCAGCCCCTCAGCCCCTCCCTTCTGGTAACCATCTGTTTGTTCTCTGTAGTTAAGAGTCAGTTTCTTCATTTGTCTCTCTCTCTTTCTCTCTCTCTTTTCCCTTTGCTCATTGTGTTTCTTAAATTCCACATATGAGTGAAATCATATAGTATTTGTCTTTTTCTGACTGACTTATTTTAGACAGCATTAAAGTCTTTAGCTCCACCCATTTCATTGAAAATGGAAAGATCACAATTCTTTTTTATAGCTGAATAACATTCCATTATCTATCTATCATTATAGATGTACAATTATATATATATATTTTTATAGCTGAAAAATATATTTTTATAGCTGAAAATATATATTATAGCTGAATATATATATATTTTATAGCTGAATAATATTCCATTATCTATCATATTATATATATATATATAAATCTTCTTTATCCATTCATCAATCAAAGAAGACTTAAACATTAACAACACTTGGGCTCCTTCCATATTCTATATCTTGGATATTGTATACATAATGCTGCTACAAATATAGGGGTGCATGTATCCCTTTAAATTAGAGTTTTTGTGTTCTTTGGGTAAATACCGAGTAGTGTGATTGCTGGATTGTAGGATAGTTCTATTTTTGACTTTTTGAGGAATCTCCATACTGTTTTCCACAATGGCTGCATCAGTTTGCATTCCCAATCACAGCACAGGAATTTTCCTTTTTCTCTACATCCTCACCAACACCTGTTGTTTTTTGTGTTGTTGATTTTAGCTATTCTGACAGGTGTGAGGTGATAGCTCATTGTAGTTTTAATTTGCATTTCTCTGACAGTAAATGATGATAAACATCTTTTCATGTGTCAGTTGGCCATCTGGATGTCTTCTTTGAAGAAAAGTCTGTTCATGTTTTCTGCCCATTTTTTTAATTGGATTATTTGTATTTTGGGTGTTGAGTTGTACAAGTTCTTTATATATTTTGGGTACTAACCCTTTATTGGATATGTCATTTGCAAATTTCTTCTCCCATTCCATAGGTTGCCTTTTAGTTTTGCCGGTTGTTCTGTTCACTGTGCAGAAACTTTTTATTTTTATAAAGTTCCAATAGTTTATTTTTGCTTTTGTTATAAAGCTAAACTAATCAGGAAAGCGTGGTATTGTCCTATGTTTAAACATGTAAATAGGTCAATGAGACAGAATAAAAAGTCCAGAAATGGATCCAAATTTTATGGCAAATTGTTTTTGACCAAGTTACCAAAGAAATTCAACAGAGAAAGGATAGTCTCTTCATTTCTTATTTTTACCATATACAAATTAATGCAAAATAAATCATAGACTAAATTATAAAGACTAAAACTAAGAAAGGTCTAAAAGAATCATAAAAGTCTTTGCAACCTTGCAGTAGGAAAAGATTCCTCAGAGAAGTCACACTAATCATAGAAAAATTGTACTTCATCAAATTAAAAAATTGTCCTTGAAAGACATCATTAAGAAATTTAAAAGGCAAGCCACATACCAGGAGAAAATACTTTCAGTGCAAAGGACTTATATCCAAAATATACATGGAATTCTTACAGCTCAAAATAAGACAATCTAATTTTTTAAATAGCCAAAATATTTGGGGGGAAATGCATCAATAAGAAGTTACATAAATGGCCAATAAGTACATGAAAAGATACTCAATATTATTAGTTAGCAGTGAAATAAAAGTGAAAGCCACCAGATACTACTTCATATTTACTGATGCTATAATTAAAGAGACTGACAATACCAAACCTGGGCTAGGAAATATAGCAAATCAACTCTCTCATATTTTGTTGATGGAAGTGTAAAATTGTACAATCACTTCAGAAAGATGTTCAGCAGCTTCTTACAAAGTTAAACATACACTTTTTATAGAACCCAGCCATTCCGTCTAAGTATTTACTTACAAAAAAATTGTGCATGAATGTTCTTAGGAACTTTATTCATAATATCCAAAAACTTGAACCCCAAATGTTCCTCAAACGCTGAATGAATAAACAAACTGTGGTACATCCACATGAAGAAATACCACTCAGCCATAAAAAGGAACAAACTATTGCTATAAACAACAATGTGGAAGAATCCAGAAAACCTTATGATGAGTGAAAGAAACCAATTACAAAAGTGGGCAAAGTGTGATTTCACACATGTGAAATTCTAAAATAGGGAAAACCAATTTAGAGTGACTGAAAGAATGTTACAGTTACCTGGGTGCAGGGAAGGAGAATTATTACCTACAAAGGGAGACAAGGAAACTATTTAGGGTGATGGAAATGTTCTGTATCTTGAATGTGGTGGTAGTTACTCAGGCGTACATATTTGTCAAAACTCACCCAACCGTACACTCAAATATGTGTATTTAATTGTACTTCAATAAGGTGGTTTAAAAAAATGTCAGCCCACCACCTCAGTGAGGTGTTCAGAGGTCTAAGGTGAAGAACAAATTGTTCTCCTTGTCCCTTCTTATCACTAAGAAAGACGACTACCCCTGCAAATGCCTCAGAACTGGTAAATCTCATAATTCTCTAATTCTCCAATTCTCCCTTCTGGACTTTAATTTCCCAGCTCGTCTCACAATTGTGTGAAGTCTGAGTCCTACAATAAATCCCTTATTTTATAACACTTAGGGTTGCCTTGCTTCTCGGAATGATTTCCTAGACAGAGACAATGCTTGCATCACACATAGGAAAATATACAAACTTCTGAATCAATGAACTAGTCACTGTGCTTCCAGGAACTAAACATTGGAACTCACAACCATAGTCTAAGGAGCCTTCCATTACCCACTATAGTCAGTTTCTATTGCTTGTAGCAAATTGCCACAAACTTAGTAGCTTAAGACAATACAGTTTATTATTTTACAGCTTCTGTGGGGCAGGAGTCTGGCACATTTTAGCTTGATCCTCTGCTCAGAGTCCAATAGGGCTGAAATCAAGGTGTCAGCTGGGACTGGGATCTCATCTGAGGCTCAGGGTCCTCTTCTGAGCTCACTGGGTTGTTTGCCAAATCGAATTCATTGCAGCTGTGGGACTAAGGTCCTCTCTGTCTTGCTGGCTGTCCGCTGGGGAATGCTCTCAGACTCCAGAGGCCACCCTTGGTTTCCTGTCACATGGCTCTCTCTACAACATGGCAAGTGTTTCTCCAAAGCCAGCAGGAAAGCTTTCCTCTTGCTTCAAATCTCTAAAGTCAGTTTACTAAGCAGTCTTAAGTAATGTCACATTATTACAGGAATGACATCCCACTAGTTTTGCATATAATATTGTCTAATCAAGGAAAGGACTATTGCATCATCTTCACAGGTCCTCCCATACTCATTCCATTTAGACTCAGCATTTAGTCCACCATGGAATAATACAAAGGATACAGGCCTTGGAAGATGTATAGAATTTGGATAGAAGAAGAGAAGAGGGAAAAGAATTTCAAGCAAGGGAATATAGGGCTGTATGTTGTAGGACTGACAGAAAGGTGAAGTTAGCATATGAAAGCTTCAAGTCAAAGAAGTAGAATGTTTGTGCTCTAAAGACCCTGGGAAGCAGAGTGATAAGAACACAGAGTCAGATCCTAAGGGTTTTTACCATTCTACTGGGAAATGTGGGTTTCAACAAATAGGCAGAAAGGAAATGGTGAGCAGATTTTTAGTAGAGAGAATGACAAAATGAAAGCTATATTTTAGAATGATAAGGCAAGTGAATACATTTCAGAAATCATTAGTACAGCTAGACACCATCTGATTCAGGCATGAGGTGGTAGGCCTTTAGCTAACTGTGGCAATAGAAAAGAAAAGAGGAATATGAAAGACTATTAAAAATTTGTGAGATTTTTGCCCCGTCTATATATAGTCTTTCCTAACCTACATTATCATTGATTTTATAACATTCCTTACATCCGCTTTTAATTTTACCTTCCAAGAACCAGTGTCTGCGTATGCCACTGAGTTGGATATTTAACAATAAATAATGATTATTGTAATTAATAACGATAATAAATAAAAATGCCTTCCACTTGGGCACTGGTAGATACTATTTTTATCTTCATTGTACTGGTAAGAAACAGAAGGAAAAAAAGGTGACCAATTCAAGTAATCCAGTCAGTATTAAAGTTCTAATTTGAATTCAGGCCTTTTTCCCTGCTATACACCAAGATATACTGTTGCCACAAACTATTAAGTTTGCTGTTTGTGTATACAAGGTAGTTGAAAGACTGGTTTTACTTATGATAGCTACAATTCATATTCAATTGTCTTTTTAAAAAAATTTTTAATGTTTATTTTTGAGGGAGAGAGAGAGAGACAGAGTACAAGCAGGGAAGAAGCAGAGAGAGAGGGAGACATAGAATCTGAAGCAGGCTCCAGGCTCTGAGCTGTCACCACAGAGCTCGACATGGGGCTCAAACTCATGGACTGTGAGATCATGACCTGAGCCGAAGTCGGATGCTCAACTGACTGAACCACCCAGGCGCCCCTCATATTCATTTGTCTTGAGAAGAAGTCTGATCCATAGCATGCCATCCAAAGGAGGATCAAAAGCATGGAGCTGTATCTACTAAGTAAATTGAGATAGAGGATGGAAATAATTTTCCTCATGATTAAGCCTACCTTGATTATATTACAGAAGTTTATGAGATGATGTTCATAAAATACCAAGCATGATGCCTGGTTTATAGCAATCACTCAACATATATCAGTTCTCCTTCCTCTTTTTCCCTCTTTTTATTCTCTTCCACTAGTTATACTTTACTTATGTTAATAAATTAAAATATAGGGATCATTTAGTTTAATGCTGTTTTAAGGAGAACTACATGTCATTTGAGGAGAAAAGAGAAGCAGTAAGTCTATGAAATTCACAAACCCCCAAGAGGCTGCCAGAAAGCAACCACAAGAAGATTATACATTTTTTTTTAGGAAAAAAGGGGTGAACTGGCAACGATGAGGCTTGGGGGAACAGAAAGCTTATGACAAGAAAGCGAATGCATGGGCTCACAATCTACAACCTTTCATGATGACCTCAAACTATGAAACACTGTGGTTTGATTTGCCCAGATAATTGCTTGAGTTCTGTGTTTGGGGTACCAGAGGACAAACACTTGTGGTTGTGTTGCAGACTGAACTGCCCTTTGGAAACTGACTTTTCTCCCTGACTGAACTTCGTGGCAGCAGGTCATTCCCAACCGCAGCTGAGACCTCTCTGCTCTTTCACTAGCCAACAAGCACAGACTTGGCCTCTGGGCCACATAAATCCAGGCATGTATCAGTTCATCTCCAAACACCCAGCATGTCTGCTCTATCAATTAAAAAGCATTAGACAAGTGAGCCACTAGAAAGTTCAGCATGATTAGTAGCTAGCATGCATTTTCATATCCACTTTTATCATCTCCATTATTTTCAGCTAAAACCTCAGGTTATTAGTTTTATTAAAAGAAGGGGAGGTGAGAGAAGATGAAAAAAAATCACAACCATGCTTCCCAGACAGGTTAATGCAAGCTCTTCCTCAGCTCTCTATCCTAGACTTAAGGAACATTCTCAGAGTGAGAGCAAAGAAGTTTTGGGTTGTATGGAAAATTTGACTCAACCCAAAAAGCCAGCCAACACCACAAAATGGAATGGAGTCAAATCAGATAAATAGAAAAAGAAAAGAATACAAAATATTTTTGAATGACAGTATCAAAAAGGTTAAAAAACTTAACAAGAACCTGATTGCAAACGTACAGACTAGAGTTTAGCTTCATCCTAACAAGGTGCTTTCAAGTATTTATTTAATGATGTTTCCTCTCCTATGTCCATAGAAATGTAATTAAATGGTCACAAACATATACATTCCTCTTGGGTTTGGTTTCTGTAACTACCAAAAATAATGTTTGAGAAATCATCCAAACCTCCCAGTGTATTATTCATGTAAACCTAGATATCTCATGAAAACAAAACATACAAGACCTGAGTGCCAGTTAGCATGTGAAAATATCCAGCAACAGTCTGTTTTTACTTCTTTGATAAACTGTATTGTCTTTTTGTTATAATGGAAAAAGATTAGTAAGGCTTACCAAATAAACAGCAACTTCCTTAGAGAAACTGACCCTTGTATTTTATAAAAACCAAGAAATCAATCCTAAAAAGAACATGGGGGTCTCTGACAGACTAATGGAGGGCAAACTTCAAGGTCTATAACCATGAAAAGATCTGGGTCAGATGAGGATTTGGGCTAGTGATACATTTTGATACTTTCTATTTTAAGCACCCCAAAATGTAAATGCTCATACACAACTTATCCAAGTTTTTCTGAAAATCTTTAGCCTGCAAAACTGTGTTCTTCCAGGACTTTTTGCCTGTGTTTCGCCTGGAAATGATAACATTTATAATACTATATCTTAAAATGTAGAGGTGTGCCCAAAGGAAAAAAAATAACAATAATTAAGTGAAACAGACACTTTCGAACCTCAAAAACCGTTTGGTTTAGTGAGCGCTCTGGGTGAAGCCTCAAAGAGTGGAGGTGAGATGCATTTTGTAAAGGCCAAGTAAGTTCTTATCTTTTGCCAAAGCAAGGTTGGTATTTTCCAAACAAAATTTTTACTATATACTGAAAGGAAAAGAGATAAAGGTGAGCACCATTTAGAATTGAACTTTTGGGGGTAGGAGGGAATTTAAAGCACTCAAGTAGCAGAATTTAGACATTTCAAATACAAGTCAGCTCTGGCACTGTCTGAGGTAACATCACCTATTTGATTTAAGACCAAAACCTGAATTGCCAAACAGTATTGCCTTTTTCAGCAAAGTGCATTTGAATCAGCTTCTCTGTATCACTCTACGTGTAACCTGCTTTCTTGACCATTAAAATCTGGTCTGAGCTCCTGAAATCAACATCCCAATACATTAAACCAGATAACCTGTAATTGATGCCAACACAGGGTTATTATTAGGTGATAAGCCTTCAACTTTATTTTCTTCCATCATTCATGATGAGGAAGTTGTTTCTTCCGAGATAATTAAAGGTCAGCAGATTTATAAGTAGGTTTGCTTTGCCATTTCTTTCTTCATATGGTTTCTTTTCAGTTTCTTTTCCCTTAATAACTGGCTTACCTCTTTTATATAATAAAAAAGGTCAGATAGTCTCCCTACAAAGTGCTCATAATAACTGGCAGCCTATCCTCCTATGATTAGCCATCATTTAGCTAAGCAGAAGTGTCAGAGCATGTTGAACAAAGAGGCAACAGAGCATTTCTAGAAGCACATCAGTGTGAATGCAAAGAGGGGAACTAAAAGACAAGGCCTGGGGAAAGACACCCTGCATAGAAACAGCAGCATGATTGCTTCTGAGGTAGGCAGCAGGCTTCCTTGCAATAACATGAGACTATCCAGAACAAGTGAATGCAGTGGTGAGGGTAAAAACATGGGGGGTCGGGTCTAGACATACGTAAAGGACAGACCAGGATTATGGCTTATCCACTCCTATTTTTCAGGATCAATGATCAATTCACAGCAGTCAAGTCTTTTTTTTTTAATATTTTAAATGTTTATTTATTTTTGAGAGAGAGCACGAGTGGGGGAGGAGCAGAGAGAGGTTGGGTGACACAGAATGCAAAGCACGTTACAGGCTCTGAGCTGTCAGCACAGAGCCCGATGCGAGACTCGAACCCATTAGCTGCAAGATCATTACCTGAGCTGAACTTGCACGCTTAACCAACTGAGCTACCCAAGCTCCCCTGCAGCCAACTAACTCTCAAGGAAACCAATATGAATGCAAAACCCATAGTCATTAGAAATGTATGGACACATGCCAGTTACCTACACATCTTTATTACATACTATTGGGTAGAACTGTTAGACATTGCTGATGTTTGACCATTTTTGACCTACAAAATAGGCCATTTCATATGGGTCTATCTATGTTTATAAATAGAATGGTGTAAAGATTTTCTCTGGACTTAAAAAATCCATCTAATCCTGTGGATTTTTCAGATTCAGTGCATTTAAAAGCCAAACACTAAATTCTTTGTATTTCTCCTATTCCTGGAGTATCTCTATCTCTTGCCTATTTTCATGGATATCAAGTATTTCATAGATGTCTAGTCCCATGTGCCAAACTGTGGGAAGATTTAACTCTCCACTTAGTATGAAATCAAGGATGCAATATTTGGATAAGACAGTAATCTCCACACAGGAAATACTCCTTGTTCTATGGCCATATCCTCTGTATCTTGTCCTAGCCAATTTGCCAGCAAATTCTTCCTAAGAAAGACTGGAAGGAAAAAAAACTGCTCAGCTCTGAAATAGCAATTACTTATGTCTTCCTAATGCGAGGGAAATTTTATTTATTCAGCAACATCTTACCAGACAACAGAGAGAAGAGTACAAATTTCAGAGTCCAACGACTTCATGTGAGCTGTTTGAGCCTCAGTGCTTCTATGAGGGGTTAGGTCACATGAACTAGGACTTCTTTTTGCACCCTAAATTCTGCTTTTCACTCTTGTATTTATGGTTGTCAATGCTCATGGAATTGTTAGGGTGGCCTAATGAGTCAATATAAGGCTTGCTTTAATCTGCCTGAATTTGCCCCAAACCTTTAAAAGCACACAAATATGAACCAATGAACCTAAATTATAGTATACTGTACATTTGCTTAGGAAACTTCCTATTATCACTACCTTTATATAAATGGTTGCTCACTGGTATAAGTGGGAGACAAACCACTTAATAACTTCCAGGCCAGTGAACTTTTGCCCAACTTCAAAATAAAGTTGTTATTCTCCTTTCGACAAAAGTTTAGGATATATCAAGTTTACTAAAAATGAGTTACCAGAAAGAGAAACAAAAAGGCTATATCATCAACATGCTAACAATGTCAGATAAAATAGTTCCAAATGTTTTATTTTCTACCATATGCCTTCATATGAGTCGCTCTCAATGAACACTTGGGTTTGGGTGGCCAGAGAGCTACCATAAAGATGCTTCTATTCTGAAACTGCATGAAGATTTTTCTTTTAAGAATAAAGAATTTCATAGTAACTTTAAGGTAATATTCTCAAGGGGAAAAATCCAAATTTCTGCACTATAAATTGCCAAGAACTGAGATCAAGTCTTGATTTCTCCACCGATATGCTCTGGAACTGGAAACAAATCCATTTCTCCCTCCCTCAAGGTCTTGAAATTAATGTTTTATCTGGATCACCTATGTCATGGTAATCAAGGTTTCTCAAGAATAAAGTGGAATTATACGGCATCTGAGATTCCTTCCAAAGGTGGTGTCACTGTTTCTTTCTCCTTAATTAGTTGATGATATTGCCAAATTCTGCCCAAGGCATCATATTTATTCCAACAAATTCTTATTTAGAAAGCTCACATTACAATTATCCTGTACACTTTATCTGGATTGGCAAATTTAAGCCCGCATCCACTAATTTATGTTTTATTAAAACTGATTCAGTTGAGGGAGCGTATCTAAGAGTACTGCAATGAACTTCCTTGAAGGCAAAACTGCAGATTAAAGGCTATATCAAACCCCATTTATAAAACTAAATATGTATGTGTATGTTTGTGGATAAGGAGTCTGTACATGGTTGCACAAAGGCAGGTAGCTAACCATGGAGTGAATAAGAAATACTGTCCATGGCCAGTGTGCTGAGCAGGCTAACTTTATTCTAAAAGAATGTGTTTAGTGATGAGTCTAAAGTGGCCAGTGCTAAAGTAAAACTCACACCAACATACAGCCAGCTGCTCCATTTCCTTACTCACTGACAACTTATTAGAATGAGGCCAAGAAGTGTTTGTCTCACTCTTTGTAGGTTTGGAAGATGCGTTTAAGCTAGATAAGGAGAACCAGCACTGCAAAAGAACTTGGCAACCAGGTAAAATGGTGGGCAAGCTTTCTTAAAAAGGAGAAAGGATGAATGTGAAAAGGAAAGAAAAGAATTCAGGAAGCATTTAAGAAGGGAATGGGAATGTAAGGAAAGTAGATGGGAGCAAACTGAGAATGGAAAAGTGAATTACTAAGGAAATAAGATGGTGATACAGGAAAAGATTAACAAATGAAAAACACCTCTACTTTCTAAGCCTAAAAATCAAACACTACTCTTGGTCACTATACATAGAAATTCTACAAAACAAAAACAAAAAACAAAAAACCAATTAAAAAACCCCTCAATTTTCAAATTGGCTATTTTACTTAATCACTTTTCCCCTACAATATCAAAAGAGCAACTCATTCTGACTTAACAGAGACTACTACTGACACTGTTATGTCTGGCTTAGTAGGGACTTTTACTTTTGTAAGACATGAACATTATCCTAGATGAGCAACAGAGCATCTTCTAGAAACTTCCAGACTTGGGAGCTCAAGACCAAAGTGAATCACTGTCACTCTCCATTGTTTTGGCCTTGAATTCCTACTTCCTTGCCAAGAATGGTGGATCTGATGCTCTATTTCAGAAGCATTGGTCAGAATGCTTCCTTAATTAGCAAACAAGTGCAGTGACCCAGAGCTAGCCTCTTGAGGACTACCAACTACACAGTGTGATTTAAAGGCAAAAAAAAAAAAAAAAAGTGGCAACTGCCAAAAGTGTTCTTTACTGGTTCTGCCATGATGCTATAAGGCACTGACAGCTAGAAGTTTTTGTTGAAATAAGGCAGGAGAAAAGGAAACACATAAGCCATCATTGTTCATTATCTCATCAGAATATATTAGTTCAGCAGTATAGGTGGCTGCCACCTAGAAGAAGACTGGGGGTGGTGAGAGCAGAGCTGGATAGGTTTATTTGTGTGTGAGAGAGAGGATGATAGGAAGGGCTACACAGGGTTGCTACTAGAGAGGGCTGGCTTGTGGGGTGGGGGTGGGACAACTGGAAGGACTGAATGAAAGGCAGTGTTTGGTACATGGCATGTGGGGGTGGTGTGCAGCAGACATGACCACGTGCACCCTCCCACCATGTGCAATGCAACCAAGTATCTGAGCATTTGTGGGATGGGGAAAGGAGGCAACATATACCAAGCCCAGTAAAGGCTCCACTATGTTTAAAGAGTGCTCACAGGTAACTCTCATCTTTTCATAAGTCACCACAAATGCCAGTTTCATCACTATGCCCATCCACAATGCTTAATCCAGGTCATTTGACAGCACAGACCTAGAGGCATTGTCCACCACAGTCTCTTTCAGAAGTTTCTTTAAATAAATGGAGGTGAACATTGCCCTGTCAGTAAGCCACCCTTTGTGTGAAACAGTGCCAGTGGCTCACAGCATACCTCATAAATGATCATGGCCCTGGTTGAATATTTACAAATGCAGTGCTTGCATCTTTGCTACCATTTTTCTAGCAATTTCATAGATTATCTCTGTGATATAATTATTTCATTTTGCAGAGGAAGAAATCAAGGGGGGCGGGGAATAACTTGCCCAGACTGCTCAGGAAGTGTGGGTGTTGGGTATAAATCAGGACTCCTTACTCAGAACTCTGAGTCTCATTGTCACAGAGATCATAGTGAATGCTGAAGAGTTTTTAATTTAACTCTGAACATTGTGACTTCACTCAGATTTCATAAAAATAGGAGTAATTACTAGAGTTTGTCTGTGTATATGATTCTCCTATTTTCTGACCTTGGGGTGGTGACTTGGATCTTATGTATTGCCAAGAACCAATTGTCACAGTTACCACTGTACTCAAGGAAATACCATGGAGTGAGAGTAAGGAATGCCAAGCACTGATCATTTGGGCCCCAGTTGAATAGAGCAGCCCCTTCTCTCAAATGTTTCCAAGAAGAGATATTGCTTAAGGGGAAAACTCATGAGAACCAAGCTGAATGACTTGCCTTATTTATTTAGTGTAAAGAAGGAGAAGATGAGTCTGTCTGGGTGGCTGCATTTACCTAATATTTAGGAGTTTATCCCAATGAAGTCAGATCCTAAATAATTTTTGGAATTTACATCTCTAATGGGTCTAGTTGCTCAAATCTTTACAAATGGACCTCATTTTTAGTTAGAGAGAAAGCCGGGTATTATACATGGCATGTTAGGTTTTCTTGATAGATAAACTTCTGTACTTTAAAGAAAGAGGTACCTTTAGGGGGCCTGGGTGGCTCAGTCAGTTAAGCCTCCAACTTCAGCTCACATCTGGATCTTGCAGTTCATGAGTTCAAGTCTGTGCTGACCACTTAGAGCCTGGAGCCTGCTTCAGATTCTGTGTTTCTCCCTCTGTCTGCCTCTCCCCCACTTGCGCTCTGTTTCTCTCTCTCTCTCTCAAAAATAAATAGACATTAAAATTTTTTAAAAATAAAAAGAAGTACCATTAAATCATTTGACCAATTAAAGGAAGAGAGTAAGACAATTAAGTCCCCATAAGCACATGGACTGTCTTGCAGCCTGCTATTGTATTTCAATATGTTGATAGGAACAATTTCCTCTCTTTCTACAAAGACTGTAGAAAATCTGGTTACAGGATAGAGAAAAGGAAGAAATAGGAAACCAGAAAAATTAATAGAGATAAGGGAGCCAAAGTGTCAATTGTTGAAATATGTAGCAGGAACTTAGCAATGAAAAGAATTAGAGTAGTTAAGAGAACAAAAGTAGGGGCACTATACTTTTTAAGAGTAATATAGAGATTCATCAAATATATCAAGGTCAAGAATGATAAAGAACGTCTGAGGAACTATTAATGATTAAAGAGGACCACAGACACAAGACCACTGAATGCTATATGTGATCCTAGGCTGGATTCTGCATAGTAAAGACCTTGTAAAGGATACTATTGGGACAATAAAAAAACTGGGAATATGGATAGTAGTTAAAGTTTAGTATTCATATTAATTTTCCTAAACCTGATAACTATACTATGGTTATGTATGTTCTTGTCCTTACACACTGAAATATTTAGGCATAAAGAGGTACAATGCCTCCAACTTGCTTTCAAATAGTTTAGGAGAAAAAATATGGACAGGTATATTAATCAATCAATAAAATCCCCCCACCTCTCTCTCTCTCTCTCTCTCTCTCTCTCTCTCTCTCTCTCCCCCCACATATATATACACACATACATATCATGTGTAGGTAGAGATATATATGTATGCATGCATGTATACATGGAGAGACACAGACAGAAAATGATAAACCGAATAGGTCAAACTATAAATAATCAGTGAATTTGGATAAAGAGTATACATGAATTCCTTGTCCTATTTCACGTAACTTTTCGATATTTTTGAAATTATGACAAAGTAAAGTTACAAAAAGTTAACACAGAGTAAAGGAACTAATTTCTTAAACACACAGCCTATTGTATGCTTAAACACTCCTCAATACCCTGACATCAAAGTTTTCACCCACCCCCCCACCCCATTAACAGGATATGTGCTGAGAGAACCAGGAAAGCAAAGACTCCAGTGTATGCTCTTAAAGTTTCCTGTTGACTTTCAACAGCAATAGCACACCCTGTCGTCACTTGAAGCTGCCATTTCTGTATCTTAAAAATCTTAAGATTCAAACAAATATCCTTTCTTCCCAGTCTTAACCAACTTGACTCACAGTATTGACAGCTGCTGAGGACCAGAAAACAAACACAAGGAGGAAGTAAGCTTAGAGCTCTCCAGATGGTTCTCTGTACCCCAACTGTTGAAGAGGCCAGGAGAGTCCAATCTTTACCGGCTACAGAAGTTCTCATTCTGTGGTGGCACTGCAACCCTTCATACATTATGATTTCTCCTAGCAGTTTTGAGGGATTCTCCCAACCCCTTAGGGACATGATGTTTAATTACCTTCCAGAAAGCCAGTAATGGTATTTTGTGGTCATGAACAGATTACACACAGGCACAGATACACATCCTCTCACAAAAGTGAGTTTCTGAGGCTGCATGACTCATTGTCTTCTATTCATATAGGTAGCATATTATGTTTGGCTGGAATACAAAAACAGGTAGCTTAACTAGTAGCATGAGCATGTGGCCTTTGTCCATAGCCCAAAGGAGATCACCTGTTGGGCCCTCAGTGGAATTTCCACTCCCTGTCCAAGTCAAAAACATAATTGAAAAAAGATGTCGTTGGTCTCCAGGTGTTTCTTTGCATTGGCCAACTTCTGCCCTCTCCACATGTCTCCCAGGAGTGAGAGAGAGATTTGAAATCGCATGGCAGTGGTGAGGTTATTGCAAGGAGAGTTGGATAGAAAATGGTGCCCAACCAGTCAGATTGGAGGTCTCTTTCTTTTTTTTTAATTCTTTTTTTAATGTTTTTATTTATTATTGAGACAGAGAGAAACAGAGCATGAGCAGGGGAGGGTCAGAGAGAGAGGGACACACAGAATCAGAAGCAGGCTCCAGGCTTTGAGCTGTCAGCACAAAGCCTGATGTGGGGCTCAAACCCACGAACCGTGAGATCGTGACCTGAGCCAAAGTCAGCCGCTTAACCAACTGAGTCACCCAGGTGCCCCTGGAGGTCTCTTTCTGAGGGCACTCAACTGTTCTCAGTCTCTTTTAAAAGATTTGCTCCTTTTAACGAATGTTCATGGCCTCATGAGCCAGAACCAGGCTGGATATAACTGACGTGCCTACCACCTGCCCTGCCTTCCCAACTTCTCCAGGCTTTCCTGGTGCTTTCCAAACTCTTTTAAAACATACTCCTGGGAAGTCTCTCTCTACAGATAAACTTCAATTGAACCTGTCCACTACTCTCCTTTATATCCCCTCCATACTTAAATACAAGTATATTTTCCCTTACAAAACATATACTTTTAAAAATTTGAATATAAGTGTAATTTTTTAACTCAATATATATTTATCAGGTCTTGGTTGCAAGCAATAGAAATACATTCTGACTTACTTAAGCAAAAAAGGAAATTAGAGGTATGTATACTTTACATGACATAGTCAATAGGAAGTTTGGAGAACGAAAGGTCGGGAGGAAAAAGGCCAGAACCAAGGAAAACAAGAACCTTGGATGGTCCCACATGAAGAATCTGTGTATGACACTGCCACTGACATCTCCACCCAGCCACAGCTGGACACTACTACATTAGACAATAGCAACGGCTGCCCCGGGAATAATTTCTAAATGTTTTTTTTTTTTAGTTTTATTTATTTATTTATTTATTTTGAGAGAGAAAGAGCATGAGCAGGGGAGGGCCAAAGAGAGGGAGAGAGAGAATCCCACACTGGCTCTGTGCTGTCAGTGAGAGCCTGATGCAGGGCTCAAACTCACAAACCATGAGATCATGACCTGAGCTGAAATCAAGAGTCAGATGCTTAACTCACAAGCCACTCAGGTGCCCATAAGCTGTTTTTTGGTCTTTGCACCACTCCCTCAAACTTCGGAGTCCCAAAAGGGGACATCCAAAAGGCTAACTCTGGGTCTGATGCTTCAACCCTGGGCATCTATACCCTCACCAGAAAAGGTTCAGATTCTGAGGAAAAAAAACAAGTGCCAGCACATTTAAAAACTTCAAGGGAACTAAAATTGAGAAACACTATTTGTAATTCATTTTCAAACTGAAAAATTTTATTTTTAAATAACTGCCCCCCTTGATCAAACTCTTTCATAAACCCAGGTTTAGGGCACCCTAGATTTATTCACTCAATACTTTCTGTATTTCTTCAATATCCTTTATTCTCTCTGTGTTCACTCTAAAATAGGAAGAGAGTCATTTCAACACTTTGAATATGTGAAAGTTTTTGTCCATTTATCATTATGTCAGTGGGCTAAAGAGTGGGATAAATGTATCTAATCAGAAACAAAATTAATCGACCCCTTCTTTTGTATTTCCCTGGCAGAGAGTGTAGGATTAACAGGTTTTCTAATGGATCTCCTCCTCTGTCTAGTAGAGGTAGAAGCTGAAGCTGTTGGCTGACCCTAATTAAAAGTTCATTTTAAGTCTTGAAGAAAAATGAAAAATTAATGTATTCCATTTAAACCTTTGCTGAATATCTCCTTCACATACACACAGGTGAGGCCTCAAAAAAGTCAGTTTTCAAGACTAGTTTTCAAATTACTAAAGAAGGTAAAGACTTTAGGATGTCTATTTTCTAATTACCTGTCCTCCTTAGGGAGGCAGCATGGACACAGTGTGTCTCCCCTCAGACCTCAAACATGCTCATGGAGTCAAAGAACACTAACAGACATTGAATGCCTACAGTGCCCCAAGTTTCGTCTTGAGTGCATCATGCGTATTATTGCATTGAGTCCTTACAATGCTGGAAGGACAATAACAGTATGCCCCCTCTTCAGATGAATACACTTAAGCTAAAGTAAGTAAGTTAACCAAAGTTGCAGAGCAATAAATGAGAAAGTCAAGATTCAGACACCTACTCCGGAACCCCTACTCTTTTCATGCATGCCATGATGCCTCAGAAGTATCCTCACTAGAATCTGGATATTGTCCTTGATCTGGTCTCAGGCGTTTCTCTATAACCTGGAATTTCTAAAAAAAAATGTAGCATTTTTTCCTTTACTAGAATGATCAGTGTGGCCACAGAGCCCCAAAACTTTGGAAACCAGAACAACTGTCACAAATGCCAATTCAGGCCAGTTGCAGAAGCGATCGCATTTCTTGCATTCATTCACAAAGCATGTTGTTTTACTTCTCTTCTATACAGCCGAATATGCTATTCAGGCCCTGAAGAAAATAAAATTAGGCTGCGCCTTCAAAATGCCACATTCTATTTGAATTCCTAGGTAATGTTTTCACTTTCTTTTTTCTGATTGGAAAAATACACCCATGATATAATTTAGAAAATATAAAAATGTATAAGAACAAATTAAGTTATCCATAATTGATGGAATGGTTTTGATTTGGTTAATATATCTAAATACAAGAAAAATCATGAGGCTTTAGTTCTACACAAATGTTTTTAGTAGAGACCCACACTTGAATTCCTCCAGGCTGTCTCTTAAAACCCACCAAGGCAAGAAAGGCTGCGGGAGCCTTAAGAGCACAATATCAGAAATGTAATATTCACTTTAATAATAATTTGATTAGCTAATCTCACCTAATTTAATCCCTGTCCACAGGGGCAAAATGACAGCTTTCATGATGAAAGGCTGACAGAAATCTAGCAGCAGTGGCAATTAGTTGTCTTTTCTTCAGCCGAAGAGGGTGTCAGGCCTGCCTTTTTCATCCCATAATGGCAAGAAGAGATGTGTGACTAAGATGGATTCATTCATCCACTCAATAAATATTTGAGTGCCTACTATAAGCCAGGGTCTGGCAAATCTTCTAGATGCTAGGGATTTAGCAGTGAGCAAAACAGACAAAACCCTGCTCTTAAAGGAAGACAAATGAAAATTGTTTTCAAAGGTCCAAAGTCTTGTATCTGAAATTTTCAAATCAACTTCAAGACTTTTTGTGCTTTCTAGATTTATGTCAGGACCAGAGGGACAAATCACCTCGCCATCCTTTTCTGAAAGCCAGTGTCCAGTGAAATACTGTGTTGCGATAAGGAAGCATGTTCAAATTAGAGTGACATTTAGGTAAAAAGAGGCTCTGGGTCGGAAGGTAGTTTAAACCCCCTCATGCCAAGGTAATGGGTTAGTTGGTTGGGTTATTTTTCCCCTCTCACCCACTTAGGGACTTGGATCAAGAAGATGCCATATCCAACTGAAGAGAAATATCAGAAAGTATGACTCTTTCTCCCACCAGTCTTGGACACATGATCTCTTTTTCCATGGAGTCTTTCTTGATGCCTTTTCTATGTGTAGGCACTTGTAGACATGTTTTAGGCTGATTTCTGGGTGTAGCACGTTTCTCCCTTGTCCAATACAACCCATCCAAATTACCACATAGAGCTCCTGGCTTGAAAATGTTGGATGCCTTTTTGAAGAAAGATCTCTTTGGCCTTCTAACACATGGAAGTTAAGGAGCTCTTAATGACTTTTTTATTTTTCCATGACTGCCAAACATGGACAAGTTACAAAATTTTAATTTGGGAAAACCAACCTCACCAAGTCACACAAACACATGTTCACAAATTATTTGTTTCCCCCTCGATTAAGTTTCCATTTATTTGTTTGTTTCAGATTTATCAATAATAAATGTTTATTTATTATTGAGACAGAGAGAAGCAGAGCATGAGTAGAGGAGGAGCAGAGAAAGAGGGAGACACAGAATCTGAAGCAGGCTCCAGGCTCCAGGCTCCAAGATGTCAGCTCAGAGCCCGATGCGGGCCTCGAACTCACAAACCATGAGATCATGACCTGAGCTGAAGTCAGCCGCTCAGCCACGTAACCGTCTGAGCCACCCAGGAGCCCCTGCTTGCATCTTTCTTGAGTCCACTCTCTGCTTCCTGTTTTTGAGCAGAGGCTGCAGGGTGGCCCTTGAAGCCCAGGTATGAAGATGTTTGGTGATTAGAGGCACTGTGAATTTTTGTCTGGCATCTACTTTCTCCAGCAGATGTTTCTAGTTGCTCACGAAGGACATAGAGAATCTTCCCTTTTACTGTCTCTATCTCAGTTTCTTTCACATTTGTGGAATGATTGACTCATCATTGTTGGGGAGATTTGTATGGAAGAAGATAAAAGAAATGCAACCTCCTCCTTCCAGTATACAATCCACTAATTTGAGCAACAAAAAGAACAAATAAGGTGCAAAAAAAAAAACCTAATTTCAAATTCTAGCACTGTCATACTAGATCACTGATTTTCAATATTTTTGCCTATGAAGACCACTTTTTAATTTAAAAAACAGTCATCAGTCATCAATACATACCAGACATACATAAACACACCTACACAATTGCAGTTATACTTTTTGTGTATGTTATTTAGAAAAATACATAATTAGATATGACTAATAGATATTAAGAAACATTTAAATGAATTTGTATTTTAACTAACAGTAAGGCCATCTATATACATTTAAAAAATAGTAATGCATATATGCAGAAGATATTTTGAAGCCACAGGCATATTTGGTACACCAGTGGATTCATAGATTCCTAATAATATGCACTAAGGTTTTCATGGATTCAGATCACCCACAAGTTGAAAAGTTCAGAGCTGAGGAAGAAACACTGCACTCTCCTTGAGTTGGGCCAGAATCAGGATGGGCATCTGGGGACCCTGGCTTTGACTGTGTCTGTGCTATGTGGCTACATAAACTTGGGCATGTTGCTTAATCCCTTTGGGCTGCATTTTCTTCACTTGTAAAGTGGTGATGATAACATCTAATAATGTTAATGTGATTCTCAAACCAGATCATAGATAGGAAGGGAAGGAGACCAGATTACTAGGGTGAAAAGTAGTCTTTCTGTCTCTATTTCTCTCAAACTTGGTTCCACACAGCACAGGATAGCCAATATGTGCTTGCCTCATAAGGCCAGAAGGGAGAGATACTTCCAAAAGGCCCAAGCAATATGGAGAGTGACATTTATCCACCACTGGCTATGCTGAATTTACACTGATGACCTACCCATGAAAGCCCTGGTGTCTGTTGTCCAAACTACCAAGTCATTTCCCAAACAGAAGCTCTGCTAATCCCTAAATCTGCTGATATGAGGTGCAATGCTGCTCTCTTAAGAACTGGCCTTTCTATTTATTATAATTCACATGAAGATTTGCAAAGAGTATGAATTCACAACAGAAATGAGCTAAGGAAGTACCATATTCATAGCTGGAATTTTAGCATTTCAAGTCCATAAATAGCACCCCTTATGTAATCCATTATTCTCAGCAAGGATCCGTGGGCTCAAGTCTATTTATTTTAATTCAGTCTTTCTCATGTCATCTGGTAAGATTTAGCTATAACTGTAGCAGCTGCAGTCCAAATTACCATGCTGCTCGGAACAGACTCACAGTGTGCTGCTCTACAATGACTATGTCTTTTTTCTCCTAACGAGCTTAATGCCATGGGTCCCATGCTAAGCATACACTCATATCCCAGGAAGAGTGAGCAAGGTGGCACAGGGACACGCAGCATCCCATAGAACACTGCTCAGGGTGCTGCAGCTGTTCAGTCCTTGCCTTACGGGCAGCCCCAACATCCAGATCAAAGGAAGCTCAGAAAGAACCAAGGCACAACCCTAATTCAATACAGGAAAATTGCCTCAACTGTAGTGCTTAGTTCACTCTTCCAAGAAAACAACAAGAAAAGAAGGGGGGGGAGGCAAAAAATCCCTAAGATCAGGCTCTGGCATCAGGAATTAGTCTGCCAAGGTGGAAGGCATCCCCACTGGGGAAGGAGGCTCGTTTTCCTAGATTAATCAGAGTGCTCCGAGTCTGCTTTCATTTCTAAATGTACTACTGCCAAAGTACAACATAAGCCACTTAATTCCTTCCCACAAACTAGAATTATTAGCTGCCATACAAGCTGAACAGTTTTAATAAAACTCCAGGAAAGTGAAATACATGTGAGGTGAAAGAGTGAAACCAGGAGATAGGTAATCAGAGGCTGGGGTTTTTAACCTCATTAAGAGCCTAATATAAATCCATCCTAGGGTATTAATAAAAAGCAGTTATGCACGTGGTTTACACGTTGACACTTGTCTGATCTGATAAGGTAACTGGTAAATCCTTTTTTTGGAGGACAGAAGAGCAAGGTGTAGACACCACTATAAGAACCGAGAATGTCGACGGCCAAAGTTGTTCTTATGGAAAGACAAATATACAGAAGATCTATGAAAAAATTATACTTTCCACTATAGGAGCCTCCTTTATAGTCTGGTTTGGGACAATAATAGGTCTAAAACTAGGTAAAAGAGGTAAAAATATTTTATTTGGAGGCTTTTGATCCAAATAGCTTCCCACGGTGACTGATACTGAGCACCCTCCCTCCACCTCCATTAGTCACTCCTCAGAGTTAATGCAAGTTTCCAAGAGGCACATGTTAAAATGCCAGTATGGTTACCTGGGAGGATGACACATGACATTCATAATCACATCAGTTTACCAAGTTGCTTGGTGATGGAGCAAGGCTTTTAGCCTAAAGAAAGAGGAGCCAAAGCCAGCACACTCCACAGGAACAAGGACATTTCTGAGGTGGAAAGTAGTACTCTCTGGGACAGAAATCCCTGTGGGGAGTGCTCCAGGAGGAGCCCTCTCCCACTCAGGGGAAGCAAGGGGGCACAGGAGCAGGATAAGGGATAAGGGACAGGATAATCAGGCCAGAGAAGGGACAAAGAGAACTCCAGGCTCTGCAGTGGACTGTGTTGACTCCTCTTCTTCTAGAAGAAGAATGTAACAACAGAGGCTGCAGTTTTGTTCTGGGTTAGGACTCCTGTATTCTTACAGAAGTGCCACCCTTCATGGTTTTCATCAGGACTTGAATCATTCTGATCAGTAGCACCACTAACTCAGACCCAAAGAGTTCAGTGAAATACGCAATCTTAAAAAAAAATTTTCGTGTTTATTTATTTTTGAGATAGTTAGTGGACTAGAGAGGGACAGAGGGAGAGAGAGAGAGAGAGAGAGAGAGAGAGAGAGAATCCCAAGCAGGCTCTGTGCTGTCATTGTAGAACCCAATGCGGGGCTCAATTCCAAGACTTTGAGATCATAAACTGAGACGAAATCAAGAGTCAGATGCTCAACTGACTGAGCCACCCAGGTACCCCAAAATATAGCAATCTTAACCAAAAAGACAATAGTGCATGGATTAAACCTTTCTTCAATATATCATTTTAGACCAAGGAAAACATATTCATAACCATATAGTAAAACTCCCTGGAATTTACCAAGATCCAGTAATTTCTAAAGCTGCATTTTCTATATCCTGTGCATAGTGGCAAAATTGAAAAGTTTAACTTGGGGGGGGGATTGAGTATTTTTTGGGTTTTAAACTGCATAATTTAAAAGCTGCATAATTTGTTTCTAGTTTCACATGTGCCTGCCTCTTATTCAACACTGTAGAGCAAAATTAAATTAGGAAAAGATTCCTATTTACCATGTTTTGAGAGGACTATTCTTCTATCTATATTTGATCTGTTTTTATCATTACTTACTTTTCCTACCATTCATATAAGTGTGTTTTTTTTTATACAATTTCAAAATAGAGAAAGTTGACACAGGGAATTGATGGTAATGTGCACAACCTGGAGGTGAATGAATCCATAAGTATTAGATGAGATGCCTTTCTTTGCTAGCAAAGGTGCTTACATTTGGAGCTACATTCCTCTTCTATTCTGAATGGACTGGGTGGTTTCTATCTTGCTTCTTTTGAGAGATTTCTGGCATTGTGTGTCTTGAGTGAAAAGCAAATATCTACAGTGATGTCTAATTGGGAATTCTTATTTCTTACTAGGGTAGAGAACGGGTATATTGACAAGCGGGATTCTTATGGATTTTCTCTACCCAAGTTTTATTGTTAATTGAAAGAAAGGGAAGTTGGGACTGCAGAGAGAAAGAAGGAGAACGTGAAGGAGATTTCAGCCCTGACACCTCACACCTCCTGAGAATTTGCAAGCTCCCCCAGCACCCATGAGACACAATAAGGCTTAACAATAAGGCACAACGCAACTCATTACTCAGTCCTTCTATCTGGCCAGCACTTGCTCGAGGCTCCTGAAACAAAACTATCACCCTTAGAGCCAAAAATCATTCTCTTTCCTGGTAACTTGAAAAATGAGCCAATTCCACTGCCCAAATATAGCCTCCAATTATTATAGGTGCTTCTATTAATTTGCATAAGACAGCACAAAGGAAGTTTCTACTATCCAAACCATTCCTTGAATTCATTAGTCATGTCATTCTTTTTTTTTAAAGCTTATTTATTTATTTTGAGAGAGATAGAGACAGTGCCAGCAGGGGAGGGGCAGAGAGAAGGAGAGAGAATCCTGAACAGCCTCCATGTCATCAGCACAGAGCCCGATTGCAGGGCTCAAACTCACATACTGTGAGATCATGACCTGAGCCGAAACCAAGAGGCAGACATTCAACCGACTGAGCCACCCAGGTGTCCCCTCATTAGTCATGTCATTCTTAAAGGACTCTGCTCTTTAAAAAGATTAGTGCCTTTTGATTCGATGGAAAAATAGAAGGTGGATATCATGACAAAGCAATGAGATTGTCTCCAGCAGAGCTAAGAAAAAAGTTAGGTTTTCAGAAGCTAACTAAAGTCTTTAATGTGGGGTGTAGGAATGCCATCTGATCCAAACTCCTACTCAATGGAGTGAGAGAATCTTCCATACCACGTCCCCAACAGATGGCTAGTCTCCACTTTCATACTGTCAGTGTACAACACATACAACCCACGTGTTTTCAGAATGGCTCATTTCTGTTTTTCAACAGCTCCAATGTTTAGGTTTGTGTTAACATCATAGAGTTGTCTCCCTCTCTATATTTTCATTCATCTGATGGTTTCACTCCCCTTCTCAAAACACTGATAACCCTCCAGTGGCTTCAGAATAAATCCAAATTCTTGAGCATCACACTCTCAGAACTTTACTATCTACATCTCATTTTTTTACCGTAAATTCTATTTCCATTCCCCTATTTCAACTATTTACTCAAAAAATATATTGAACCTCTATATATGTTGGGCACTGTAGACCACAAAGATGAAAAAACAGTCTTTTGTATTTTAAGAACCTCCTAGGATCTCTTTCCAAGTATCCTGAGCCCTAACAACACCAAGCTGTTAACTGTTTCTCAAAGATGTCATATATTCTCACGCCGCTGTGGAACTGTTCTTCCTTTCTGAAATGCACTTTCCGCCTTACCTCTGCTGGCAGAAATTCTGCTTATCACTGCTACCTTCTATGAGAACCCTTTTCCAACATCAAAGTCAGAATTGAGGAGTCTCTTATCTGCACTTCCCTAGCACTTAACTTCTAGAAAGGGCCAGCACTGCATCCCTCTTGTTCACTAATACATCTCCATTCCTAACATACAGCAGGGTCCAAGTCAGCACTAAAGAATTATTTGCTGCATGATTGCTTGTGATAAAAGAATAGTAAATTAATCTCCTCGATGGCACTTTCCGGAGTATAATTTGTGTTCCCATTGAATATGAGTATGTCTTCTCCACCAGATTATAAGTTCCTTGTCAACAAGGGCCATGCTCTGCTCCTCTGTGTCCTCCATCCCTACCATAATGCTTAGCATATGATGAGTGCTAAAGCACACATTTGAACTAATTCCTTTAGTAAATATTACTGAATGACTAATACATGTACAAGACACTGTTAGGCTCATGTGTGTCCTTAAGAACATTGAGAACTTGCTCTGTTATATAATCTAAAAGGAAGGACAAGACACCACAAATATATAGCAAACTGGCTTTTATTATCTTGCACATTACTTTTCTGATGAGTCATTAGAAGAGTGTCTGAACTACTTAGTTTTTATAAAAGTGCAAATTAAAGCAGGTTTTATTTAAATGACAAGAAGTGATATGTTATTGATGTTTATACTTACTAGGTACCAGATCCTGTTCTCTGCTTTCTACACGTCTTTTCCTATACTTGCAACATCAGCCTTCCTGGTAAATGCTATTATCAATCCCACAGAGGCAGAGAGAAATTAAGTAACTTTCCTAAGGTCACACATACAGTAAGTTGCAAGGATAGGATTAGAAATCAGCCCATACATTTGCCCATGTATACTGTTTTTTTAGCAAAAGAAACACACCCCACATTAGGCAATAGTCAATGGATATTTAGAACAGAAGTCACTGCTTGGGAGATTTGGAGCAATGTCTAATTGCTAATTTTCCCAACTATATTAGGACACTCACATTGATAGCTTCTGTATAAATAGCCTCAAGGATACTAGAGCTGATGCTGAAAAAATGGAACGTCTAAATATACCCATGGAGGAAATCTAACATAAGCAAAGATAGAAACTTATTGGAAGGATATGGAAGAACGCTGCAATTTTAATGGAAGTTGAAAAACCAGATTTCTGAATCAACAGGAACTAGAGTAACTCTTTGGCTGTGGGGAGCAGACAACCAAAGGTGTTTTTTGGCTGGCCAGGGAGGGTCAAACATTTTAATTGGCAACACCAGCAAGGCTGAATCCAGTGGAGGCAGAGCTGTTCTCTGAACCACAGTGCTCATGCTGTTACTGGGGAAAAAAGACGGTATAACACAGGACTGCAACAGATGCCTATTCCAGCGAATGTTATAGCAGTAGGAGTTATCCAATTTTTCAGGATAAAATGACTTAGAAATTCCTGAATCCTGAATTAAATATAGACAAATTCATATATAGTAGATCCATAATAGGATACTAAGAATGGATTAAAAAGTATGGCCTAAAAAAAAAAGCTTTTATTGTGCATATACTGCAACTATACAAAACATTTTTAAAAGGCAAGCTTATCCATTTGTCCCCATTTTCCTCTCAACACTGGATCATGTATATAAAATCCTGGCACAGAGTTCTGTTTTTTGAATTTTCCTCTTTTTCTATATCATTTCCCCAGGTTCCTTCACAGTCTTTATAATTTTTATTTTAGTTATTTTATAGTATTCTATATTTTTCCAATATAATTTGCTCATTGAATCTCATGGATGTTTGGAATATTTCTTTCTTATTTATTTTTTATTTTTATTTTAAAAGTTTTTCCCTAAATGTTTATTTTTGAGAGAGAGATAGAGCACGAGCAGAGGAAGGGCAGAGAGAGATGTAGACACAGAATCGGAAGCAGTCTCCAGGGTCTGAGCTGTCAGCACAAAACCGATGTGGGCCTCGAACCCACAAACTGTGAGATCATGACCTGAGCCGAAGTCAGACACTTAACCGACTGAGCCACCCAGGCACCTGCCCCTTCTCATGGATGTTTGGAATATTTCTAATTTTTAGCCTATACATGATTTTGTAATTAATGTCTTCATGTATACAAATTTCCCTTTCTTTGTATTATTTCCTCATGATTAATGCCAAGAAGGACAACTTGGGTCAGGTTTACAAAGTATGGAACAATCTGTGGTTCCTAAAATGCTTTATCACATGATTTGGGGAAAGGTGTACCATTTCAGATTTGCCTTTAGCAATGTTTCATTATTCCACATCCTCCCAACTACATGGCAATACCATCATTTTGCTAGTGGCACTTTGTTGTTGAAATTTATTTCGTATATGGAGGGATTCTCCACAACACACCCCCTTACACCAGTGAAAGAGACAGCTTGACTGAAGCCACCACCTAGCTGTCCTGATGTATTTCTTGTGTTCTTTACATTCACTTAAATGTCTTCTTCATTCCAGCAAAATTAATCTGCTAGCTTTCCAGTGGACATAATTGTGTAAATATGACTTTTTTGAGTTCCCGAGTGTTTTACTCAACAGAAAAATTATTTGTAAGTTCACTTAATTAAACAAATATTTTTCAATTCATTGAAGTTACAGACTTAAAAACCTAAAGCTTTTATATTCACCTTGGAAATCTTACTCTATTAGCCTAAAAATGCTTAGCAATTTCTTAGAAAAGCATTTAGAATGTATTATTTCATTTACAAACTTTGCTAAATTAAACTCTTTCAAATAATTTTAAATGCATTAATGCACTTAATGTATTTTATTTCTTTAGGTACTGCTATTGTGACAATAATTTTCTGAATACTTTTAGAACCTTAACATTCTAATACATTGGGTTTACAAATATGGTGGGCTTTATGTTTTCTTATGTCTTCCAATACTCTAAATAAACTTGGTAAGGTTTAACTTAAAAGAACAAATCTAATCAATTATGCAAGTATACATTTTAAATTGCAATTATAAGGCCAAACTATTATTGAATGGACCAAAATATTCTTTAAAATTTTTTTTTAATGTTTATTAATTTTTGAGAGAGAGAGAGAGGGAAAGAAAGAGAGTGTGAGTAGGGGAGGGGTTGGGGTGGGGGGACAAAGAATCCGAAGCAAGCTCCAGGCTACAAACTTGTCAGCACAGAGCCCGACGCAGGGCCGGAACTTATGGACTGTGAGATCATGACCTGAGCCAAAGTCGGATGCTTAACCAACTGAGCCACCCAGGTAACCCTAGACCAAAATAATCTTAAATCTTCCAAAATAAAATAATACACCAGATTCTTTATTATAAAGGTATTAATGCTATGTGTTTGATTTTCTTAATCATCTATAATTAATGCTAAATATACCCACTAGGAAACCTCCCTGACTCACCGAGTTCACTCTTCCACCAGAGACTTGGCCTGGAATGCCACCTGGGTTCTTGCTGGCAACTCTGGGGCAAGACACTAAGGTCACTGTCAGCCTCCACCAGAGACCACGTAACTTAAAGAAGTGTTGGTTTCACGGCCCTCCTGGCCTTGTCTTCGATGTGGTCCTCATCCTGCTTATCTCACAGAAGTCTGAAATTACCACACAAACTGGTCACTTGATTGGCCCTGGGGAACTTATTTAATCTCTAACTCTAAAACGCTTTGAATGTTGCTCAGTTCTGCCTTCTTTTTCCAATTCCATCCTACCAGGTCTACACAAGTCTTATGGATGCTAAAATGATATCTAATTGAAATCTTGGTATCTTGCATGGTTTTGCCTGAATACTCAGTCACAAATGCCAAGTTCATTCTGTTGACAATAACAAGTTAATATACACTTCTGTTTAAGCCAATTATATCCTCCTTGGATTTCATTTTCTCTTATCTGCAACCCATTGAGATTGAATCTTGCAAAATTTTGATATATTAAGCCAATTTTGAAAATTTGATTGATTGATTAAAAGACACTACATGACGTTACATTGTATCTCTCACACTGCTGGGCTCACTAACTGTCTTTATTACGACAATGGCTTGTAGCCAAAGCATCTAGAAGAAAATGCCATGTAAAAGGTACAGAGATTTCTGGGGACTAGAATAAAATATTTGTTATTATTCTAGTACTTACAATATCCTGAGCTTCCAGGTATTTGATGAATGTAGGAAGATTTTAATGACCATATAATTACAACAATAATTATCATGAGTTTAGCATTTACTCTAATACCAACTGTTTTGCACTCCTTTAGGAGATGGTTAGTCAGGTCCAGCCACAAAAGGAGACAGATGAGAGGCTCAGGGAAACAAAATATATTGTACTCACAGGTCATAAAGGCAAGAGGCATAGCATGGCATACAGGACCACGTGGAAGAGACACTGCGACGCAGAAGACAGCAGAGAGGGTGTGGGCAACACTTAGGCCACTGCCTTTATTTGTTTTTCATCTGGAAAGGCAAGGCACAACAAGGTAAATACTTAAGGTTGGCTAGTTTGGGTAATATTAGTGGGCTTTGTAATGCTATAGGGTGGTCTCTAGTTTTCTGATACCTGGTCCTAGGACGAGGAAAGCAGAGGAATATTGCCTCCTGGCACGCCTGGGCCAGAGAAAGGAAAGTGGCTCTGGATTGGTTAGTCTGCATATCAAAGACCTGCTCCCTGCTGGGCCCTTTGCTGCCTCTAAGAATTGGCCAGGCCAATAATCTTTTCAGAGCCAGAAGGGATTTCTAAAATGTCAAAACATCATGATAAACAAAATATAAAAATATAAACAACATCGACTAAATTCACTGAGTGCTCACCATGTGTTAGGGACTCTGAAAAACATTAATCTAATTAACATAAAGCCCAGGAGCTGATGGGTTTTATAACCTGGCATTCTGAGTGTCAAAGGGAGAAAAAAATTTTAAGGACAGAAACATACATGTATTAAACACCAGTGTGGTACCTGGCTCTGAGAATACTGGAGAACTAGTAAACAAAATGCCTCACAAACAAGTTTGAGGTGTTTTTCCTTCTGTGTGTTAGACAGCAATTAGCATTATATGCACATCAAATATCTGCCACTTTTCAGTCATTTGAGTCTTCAGAATCTAAGTTCTAAGCACCATAAGAGTTGAAGGAAGAGCCAATAACATGTCTACTTACAAGCAATCCTACCATGTGCATTTCACATCATCATCCCAATAGGGCGGCTCAGCCCAGGGATCATTTGTAGGCTGTTCATTTCCATGCTATGGGGGCAGGATGGCTGCCAAAGAGAAGGGAAAACAGTGAGGAAGGGCAAGTAAGCCCACACAAGACCACTTCATTCTTCTTATACTCCAACCATCCCACTTGTTAAAGTATTATCATCAACACCTCCATCTTACATACCACCCTCCCTCTACTCTCTCTTTCCCAGACCATTTTCCCTTTCCATCCAGAAATAACCAAGAAAAGCAGCCACGTTTGTGACGGTTGAATGACTTGACTCCTTTGTAGATGTTAAGTCCTCTGTGTAGCCTCTACACAAACCTCTTCAGGCAAACTGGAATGGAGGTGAGTGAAGAGGAGGAGAAAGGGTTGGGGCCTGAGACTGGATGGATCAGGGGAACAGGGTCCTCACTGACAATTCTTAAGTCAGAGCAGGACAGCTGACATGAGGACAAAGTTCCCTCAAACAAGCAACCCAATTCATAACGTAGCTCACAGGTGGGTTTTAATAACAGGGCTGAGCCATCTGGTAGCTTCCTATTTTAGCTAATTATTCTTGGTAAGTAAGTGCTAAGCTTTTAAAATTATTGTTTAATTTTTTTTTTCTTTTTTGTCACCCTCTCACTATATTTTGGTTTCCTGGGGTAAATCCCTGCCCTAGTTACTTTTCTGGGGAAAGCTTGACTTGCGTACTATTCTTAGCAGAAAAGCCTCTAAAGAAACCTCAAAAATGTTTCCTTTAGCACTCTGATTCTCTAAATTTTCCATCAAAATACACTACCCTAAACATTAGAGTTAATTAAGCGCATACCCCAAGGGTCTGGGGTTGTAGCCCAAAGCAGCTCTCACTATCAATCTTATACTACATCTTAAAATTTCACACCAAGCTTGCTTCCCTACCTTCTGCCCACCTCATATAGGTGCCTTTGGGGAATATTTTAAAAATTATCATTGAGTACAATTGAATCTCCAAGAAGATACATCAGATTGTCCTGTGACATTATATACCCTTCAAAACATCATACTGCAAAAAGCAAATTAAGGTAAATGAGTTTATGAATGTAAGGAATAATGGAAAAGACAGGCACTGGTAAGGTGGGGGCAGTGGAAACAAAAAAGGAGATAAGCCTCTGCCTCAGTTGTTAAGCATCTGACTTAGGCTCAGGTCATGCTTTCATGGTTCATGAGTTAGAGTCCCACTTCAGGTAAGCACGAGCCCCGCTTTGGGTGAGCCCTGCTTCTCTCTCTCTCTCTCTCTCTCTCTCTCTCTCTTTCTGTGCTTCCTGGGATCCTCTCTTTCTGCGCCTCACTTTCTCTTCCTCAAAAAGAAAGTAGATAAGTGAATCTCTGATGAAATAACAAAGGTATCTAGAAAGCTGTCTAGAACTGAGAAACATCATTGGGAAATTATAACAGGCTAAGGCCGTGGTCTCAGTCTTCACCCCATACATCTTGACCTTCATTCCTTCCTAGTCCCAGGCACTGAGGGCCACCACTGTGGGGTACCCTTTTCCCTTACCCAGAATAAAGGAGATAAAAGGAATATGTGATCCAGATACTCTAAACTATACTGAATTCTTTAAAGCATGAATTTCAGAGTATCACTCACCCTGATTCAAATCCCAGATCTCTCTCTCAGGAGCTATGAAATTGGGGGCACAATTGCTGCCATTTCCTTGGTGGTAAAGGTGTAATATAGATCTCATAAGACTCCTCTAAAGATTGGTTGGGGTTAAGCACACAGCAGGTCTTTTCAAATGATGAATGTAAATTAATGAAACGTACAAAGATACGCAAAGAAAATAAAGCTCCTTTATTTCATATGCCTACTCCAATAGAACTCTGCTGGGGGTGGGGTGCAATAAAGAAAAACGAATTCCACGCACGTGTGAAGTGGCAGTCACTGTGTGTCTTCCAGGGGCCTTGGATCTGTGGTCAGCCCCTTGGTTTGTGCTGCTCTCCACAGCAGAGCATCTGGGCACGTCCCCAGAGCTGTCACACTGCAGTGTGCTGGGGACCGGCTGGTAAGCCTGCGGCCTGTACCCTCCACTCAGTTGGGCCTGATCAAGGACAGTGCAGCAGGGCCATCCTGCACAGTTGTCCCCTTGCCAAGGTTCAAAATGGTGACTGGAATTAAACAGCCTCCCTTCTTCTGGCTTATCCTTTAATTCATCTAAATCCCTCCTCGGTCTTTCACATCCACGTCTAACCACTTGCTACCCATCTTGTCTGTCTCTCCTCCTCCACACTCCACCCTTCCTGCAGCAGGAGGGCCTCTTCCCTGGCACTCTGGGCGCCCGCCAGCCCTGGCTATAGCACCTTCAAGGTCTAACTCTTCATAGTTATGTGGCTGTGTAATGAGTGGTTGAGAAACTAAAAAAATCCTTTCTCTCTTGATAAATTCTAGATTTCAAGACTATAGTCTCAAAAATTGTATTCTAGTATTAAAAGCTGAATTCAGACTCTTTGCATTCCTGCGGTAACAATCCCAAACCCCCCTGACACCAACGGATGCCTCTGGCAAATCAGAGAGAAATACAGACAAGAAAAGCATACGGATAGATTTTAAAACATACATTATCCTCATGACACTATTTCTTTTTCCATCGAGACAGTATTTTAGTTGGTAAGGAGGTCTCATGGCCCTATACCATCAATACCATACTTTGGGTGATGAGTTAAACGGGATTTTATGGGCTGGCCTAGGAGTGTAATCATCACAAATAACATCATTTCTATGGGAAAATTTCTTGAGAGTGCTTAATAACCGACTTACAAATGAATTTTTGGAACACAGCTGGTTTGTAAGTTGAGAATGGATAGGATTCCTTTTTAATACTGAAAACATCCCAGAGTTATACAAAGCGAAAGCTAAGGAGGAGGATTATCTTGGATGAGAAAAATTAATATTTCTAGTTTCTCTGTTTTTATAACTTACTTCCTCAGCTTTTTAGCACAAATATAACAGATCTGAGAGGCCAAATTTGAACTATAAACTCGAGGCTGTGGCGAATTAAATGTATTTGCTTTGTTCTGCAGATGTTAAACACAATTCCCACAAAATTTGAAAGGTGGAGTTAATTCTGACTTAGACGAATCTAATGAGCATCTGTTTTGATTTTTGTAACCATTGATCTGATTTTCTTTTAACTTGATACTGGTTGGTTTACACAAGTCCGTGTGATAATTGCAAATAGCCAAAGGTGAAGTCATTCCAGAACCCCCAAAATGTTTTTTTCCCCTTAAATGCCACATGATTCTTTAAAGACATTAAAAAATTTTGTATGAGTACAGAGTAAGTGATGCATAAATGCATGTACCTTTTACTTCTATAAATATGTCTGTGCACAAACATGTAACTAAATAAAAATTGAGAAGTTGGGTACGGCTTTCTGTGAAGGGAGGAAGTTTCTTTAACAAATATATTCAAAATCAGGAGAACTCCACAATGTGAGCTAAATCATGTCCCCCACAAAATTCATATGATGAAGTCTTAAATCCCACTACCTCAGGCTGTGACCATATTTGGAGACAGAGGCTTTAATTTTTACTATTATTATTTTTTTTATTTATTAAGAAGCTTTTACTTTTTTTTTAAGTTTATTTATTTTGAGAGAAAAAAAGAGAGAGAGAGAGCACAAGTGGAGGAGGGGCAGAGAGAGGAAGAGAGAGAGAATCCCAAGCAGGCTCTGTATTATCAGGGCAGAGCCTGATGCAGGGCTCTAACCCATGAACCATGAGATCATGACCTAAGCCAAAGTCAGATGCTTGACTGAATAAGCCACACAGGTAGGTGCTCCTGGAGACAGAGGCTTTAAAGAGGCAATTATGAAAAGTGAGATCATGGGGCAGGGGGCTCCCAATTCAATATGATGATGTCCTTATCAGAAGAGGAAATTTGGATATGGACACGTGGACAGAGGGAAGACCATGTGAAGACGCAGGGAGAAGGCAGCCACCTACAAAGCAAGTAGAGAGAGAGACCTCAGAGGAAACCTACCATGCCGACGCCTTAATCTTTCAGCCTCCAGAACTGTGAGAAAATAAATTTCTGTTGTTTAAGCCACCCAGTCAGTGGTACTTTGTTATGGCAGCCCTAACAAACTAATGCACTCCAAAACCTAAAATTATATCCAGAGATATAAAATATAATTTAGGCTATTTGATGGAATAGGTATTTTTAAGACATACTTTTTTTATGTTTTATTTATTTTTGAGAGAGAGAGAGAAAGACAGAGAGCAAGTGGGGAAGGAGAAGAGAGAGAGGGAGACACAGAATCTGAAGAGGCTCCAGGCTCAGAGCCCAACGCGGGGCTTAAACTCAGGAACTGTGAGATCGGACGCTTAAAGGATAAGCCACCCAGGTGCCCCAATGGAATAGATATTTTAAACTGTATGGACAGATAATGGGTTTTCAAAAGAGGTTATAGGGTGATAGTGGGAGTTTTGCAAATGCTTAATTTGAATTTTTAAGTTATATTTTAAGTATTTTGTTTTTTTAAAGTTTATTTATTTTGAGAGAGAGAGCATGAGCAGGGGAGGAGCGGAGGGAGGGAGAGAGAATCCCAAGCAGGCTCTGTTCTGTGAGAATGGAACCCAATACGGGGTTCAATCCCACGAACCGCAAATCATGACCTTAGCTGAAACCAAGAGTCAGACGCTTAACCGACTGAGCCACCAAGGCACCCTTATATTTTGAGTATTTTAAAACTTTAATAAAAATATTCAAACATATTAGGAGTCAGGATTTCACCCACTGCAGACCTTCATTCCATGAAGTCATATAGCTACATAACATCATCACTCTGCGGCACTCAGAATGAAGCTTTTTTTCACATTACCCTGCATGTCTTTTAATTGCCTGCAAATATTATCAGAAATTCTGCAGCTTTGCACCTGTTTTTTTTAGTGCAGTCCTGAATAAGATGTCTATGTTCAGTAGTAATTCTTTAATTTTACCACATTAAATAAAGATTCGAGAACTGTCAAAAAAATGACATATTCCTATAAGGAAACCTAAAAAGTGGTAGGAAAAAATATTCTCAGATGCTCACTCTGTGATTGTATTAGTGATTTCTCTGTAGTTTCCTGTTATGCAATTATTTTTACATGATTAGAGTAGGGATATACGCATAATGAGAATTAAAAATAAAAAATATATAATTTCCAAACGTTGATATGCTTACTGTAAAACATTCTGAAAATGCAGAAAATAATAAAGAGGATAAAGCTCACTCAAAACCTTCCCAATCCACCCACAAAATACAGTTCTCCATATGTCTGGTTGCATAAAATTATGAGTATATTACTTTTCTACAGAGAGTTGAGTACAGGTATGCTGTATTCAAATAAATGTCAAGTAAGGCTCCAGCACATTTGTTCGGTGCATGCCTTTGTCATGATACACATAATAATGAATTGTACAAAAAGAAGAGAGGACCAAGACCTGTTGAGCTATCTCAAAATCTGCGAGATACTTTTGGCACATACAGTGAGCTCTCTATATGACTTATCACTCATTATTTAAAAAGTCAGCAATTGATAGATGTTATTAGCAGTGAAATTTTGAAACAATATGCCCTGTTAATTCTCTTTCAATCATTTGCATCAATTTAATTAAAGAGAATCCTCAGAGTGCAGTGAGACTTGGTTTAAAAAGCTAAAACTATAAGCAGCTCAAGTCTGATGCAAATCTGCAACAATAGTCTAGAAGCTTTCAATTCTTTTAGTTTTTAAAAAAGTTTTTTAACGTTTATTTATTTTTGAGAGACAGAGAGACAGAGTGTGAGCAGAGGAGGGGCAGAGAGAGAAGGAGACACAGAATCAGAAACAGGTTCGCGGAGCTGAGCGTCAGCACAGAGCCCAATGCAGGGCTCGAACTCACAAACTGCGAGATCTCCTGACCTGAGCGGAAGCGGAAGTTGGACTATCAACCGACTGTGTCACCCAGGTGCCCCTCAATTCTTTTAGTTTTTCATTTTATTTTATTTTTTTATTTTTTTTAACATTTATTTATTTTGAGAGACAGAGCTTGAGCAGGGGAGGGCAGAGAGAGAAGGAGACACAGAATCTGAAGCAGGCTTCAGGCTCCCAGCTGTCAGCCCAGAGCCCGACTCAGGGCTCGAACTCACAAAACACGAGATCATGACCTGAGCCGAAGTTGAATGCTTAACCGACTGAGCCACCCAGGAGCCCCCAGTTTTTAATGTATAGTCCCATTACTGTGCTTAACTGACTTTACAATAAGGTACTATAAATGCAAATTTATCTAATTAAATACTGATTTCACCCTTTATTTCAAAGTAAGATTTCATTTGAAAAAAAAATATGTGGAAAATACTGACATGGAGGAATAAGTGAAGGAACCAGGGTAATTATTCTGGAGAAGAAAAAGTTAAATTATTTTTTAATGTTTATTTTTGAGAGAGACAGAGACAGAGCATGAGCAGGGAGGGGCAGAGAGAGAGAGGGAGACACAGAATCCCAAGCAGGCTCTAGGCTCCAAGCTTTCAGCACAGAGCCTGACACAGGGCTCCATCCGACGAGCTATGAGATCATGACCTGAGCTGAACACAGACACTTAACTGACAGAACCACCCAGGAGCCCCTGGGGAAGAAAAAGTTAAATGGAGATATTCAAGCTGCCTTCATATATCTGAAAGAGGAGTAGTTTATGCTGTTTGCTTCAGAAAGCAGGAGAGTGAATTGATAATGTTGCAAACAGACAAATATGAGCACAATATAAGAAAGAACTTCGGCACAATTAGTTCTTTTTAAAAGTAAAGCCCTGCCTCTAGAGCTCCCAAGGATCGGAACATGAGCGATATAGGCGAAGGTTGGGTCTTCAAGGAGTTCTTCGCAAGGGAGTCCTCCTTTGGAAAGGAAAGATTAACTCCAATTCAGAGTTCAGAATCCAAGGAGGAACAATGCTTTGAGAAGAAAGCGAGCATGTTAGTCTTCCTCTTTTAGGGATTTGGAAGAAAACTCTTGCATTTTCTGCACGCTTAATCATGTAAACCAGGAGATTAAAGTCACATATAACCAGAATGCTCTGCTTGATGCAGCAGAGCTCTACAGCACAGAGCAGCCTTAGAAAAGCTCCCTTCTTATGCGGGGATAAAGTCATGCTTGGAAACACTAAACTTCAGGAATCGGGTTTGTGAGGTAGGAAAAACAAGAAAAGGGATTCAGGAAATTACACCCTGAAAAGGGAAAATAGTAATTTAGGGCTGACTTACATAAGAGCATTTTATATGTTCAGGTTTAGGCAACTGAAGGGAGAAGCAGGAAAGCTTCGTCATTGAGGATGCTCCCAAGTCCACCCTAATATCAATGGCTTATTCAAGTGCTTGAAGATTCGCTTTGGGGAAAAAGTCAGGCATGCACATTGCAAATGGTGACTTCCTATTGAATTCATCCAAGAGATGCAAAATAACACGACAGTTAGTGGTGCACCATATGAAGCCCAACATCCTGGGTTCAGTTTCTGGCCATACTGAGAGTAAGGCCCACCAGTTTGCAAGGGAGTTCTGATTTTAACACTGAAAGTCTCGTTTCTTGAGAGCCCCTTCAGTCCCAGGCAGGTCTGGCTTTTGGTCACTCAGGTTCTACTACTGGAGAGCTGGGAAAACTTGCCTCAATTCTGCGGGGCAATAAAAGCACCTACCTCAATAGTGCTACGAGGATACAGTGAGTAATGAATACTAAGTGTGTGGAGGAATGTCTATATGTGTTCATATTTACTAAACAGGAGTGATTTTTATTATCTCTTATCAAGCTCTGCTCAGCCAGCAATGCATCCTGTAAGTACCCTGTCAGTTCCACGCATGTGCTTATTTGCAAGTATTTAAAATAAGTCCCTCCTTGTTTAGATCATTATCTTATGAATAGCTGAACTGCTAGCCAAAAAAAAAAAAAAAGGATCTGTCCTTTTTTATATCAATCTATTGATCAATTATTTAAATATTTATTTGTATATTTCCATATGAATCTGTGGATCAATCATTTAAATCCATATATTTAAATCCATATTTAAACCATACATACATTGTTCAAATCTACAGCTCAGAGGACTACGTGCTTCAGGAATTTGACAACAGGGCTGAGTGCTTTCTCCTTAGAAAATACAGGGGCACCTGGGTGGCTCAGTCGGTTAAGTGACCGACTTCAGCTCAGGTCATGATCTTGCTGCTAGTGAGTTCGAGCCCCGCATCTGGCTCTGTGCTGACAGTTCAGAGCCTGGAGTCTGCTTCAGATTCTGTGTCTCCCTCTCTCTCTGCCTCTCCCCCGCTTGCACTCTGTCTCTCTCTCTCAAAAATGAATAAACATTAAAAAAATTTATAAAAAAAGATACAATGGGTCTTGGAATCACCTAAAACAGTCCAGGTAGGGTGTTGGAAAGATGGAGAACACAGACCAGAGACAGAACAGAATATTCAGCAGGTGAATCAGAGTGATGAGGTAGTTGCATGCAAATGCTGATAGCAATGAAACGCTAAGGAAAAGGCTGGAGTGTGGTGCTCATCGGTCAGCATTTATATAACTTTATGATGCTCAACACGGAAGAAAGAAAATGATTGCAAACGTACAGTATATCCCACAATGATCACATGAGTGTGTGATTGCCAGAAAAAACTCCTTGTTCCTAAGTATATTTAAGGACAATAGGCAGATACAGCTATACAAAAAAAAATAATTTAAAAAAATTAGAGAATAAATTGTTAGGTATTAGAGGGCAAGGCTTTCCTACACAACCTAAAAAGCACCCTAATCATATTTAGGGTGAAAAACTGCAAGTGGGAGAAACCACATCTTGGCAGAAATACCAAGGGCATCTCATCTGCTTTGATGGGACAGCATCAGACCCGCTGTCATCACGTTAGTATTTCTACCTTAACAGAACAGGCTAGATGATCTTTGAGTATGCTTCCAGGAAAGAAAAAAAAAAAAAAAGAAAGAAAGAAAGAAAGTGGGGAAGGGCAGGACAAGAAAGGAGGGAGTTTACTGATTCAGAGCTAACAAAGTTAGTAATAGTCACTAAAATAAGGCAACTTAAGAAAGGTCAGTGAAGAGCCAAATGTGTGTGGACAAGGATTTATACAAAGCACATTTGCTGAAGAACTAGACCCTACCTTCTGCTTTACAAACAGCCGGTGTAGGCATGAAGAACAGGGGCGTCCTATCCCCCACGCATCCCACCCAGCGCCCGTCCTTCTGGGGACAGGAAGTTTGCAAGTTGCTGGGCATTTATTTTTCCTTCAGATTATCCAGAGGTAACAGACCACATGAATTTTGTTCATTCATGGAATAGTTAGTTTATTCACCCTAGAGATTGGTTCAGACAAAATAAAGCCTTAGTCAACTGGAGCCTAACTTACTACAACCTTTAATTAACATTTTTCCTTTTCATTTAGCTTCGATGAGAAATGAAGTGAATCACAAGAAAGTAATTTGACATGAGGGATTTATCTTTGAACCAACCAGTTCCGAGGCGTAACCAGGTATTAGTCAAGATTCTTTTCTGGCTCATCTTGTTTATCTTTTCTATTTATGATCAAATAAAGAGTGTGAATTTGGGCTCAAATCAATGGCCCATAAGCATAAAGTGGTGTGAGATTCTTTGCAAACAGAGAGAATAGTAGCCTTTAGAACTGGGAGAAAGCATCCATACAGGGTTTGCTTCTTGTGGTATTCATGCCCCTTTCACTCTCAAGGATGTCCAGGTTTGGATAACAAATTATTTGCTCACCATAGGCGATCATCTGTTTGTAATTTAAAAATTACATTTTCAGCAGCAGAATCTTTTTTTTAAGTTTATTTATTTATTTTGTGTGAGAGAGATGGTTCAGGAGTGGCAGAGAGAGAGAGAGAGAGAGAGGAAGAGTGAGAGTGAGAATGAGAGAGAGAGAATCCCAAGCAGGCACCGTCAGCACAGAGCCCGATGTAGGGCTCAAACTCATGAACCGTGAGATCAGGACCTGAGCTGAAACAGAGAGTCGGATGCTTAACTGAATGAGCCACTCAGGCGCCCCAGCAGCAGAATCTTTTTCAAAAATTGAATCTTAACACAGAACTCTGATCTATAAACAGAGCAGCCAGTCATGCAGTTGGACCAGGACAAGTGTCAAGTTTTAGGAGAAGAATATTCAGTGCTAAAACTGGGACAATCCTGGGCAAACCAGGATAGTGGTCACCCTATGGTAAAACAACAAAAGCTCTGTTTTGCCAGTGTAAATATATTTTTATAAGTACAAATTCATAACACTCCTTTACTATTAAGCCAATTAATGGGGGGCAAAAGGTCACTTCAAAGACCAGAAGAAAGAAAAAATAATATTGAGGGTGATAGACGCACTTTTACATGAGCCTCAGAATCTAGTTTATATCTGTATTGTTTTGGTTTCATAAAAGTGAGGGAAGCCTGATTTGCATCTGAGTAAATATTTGTGAGTGTTTGTTGTTAGCGTTCTTATGACAGTCCTCACTGGAAGCTCAGGATCCTTTCTCATTAGACTGATCCAGAAACGTATACGAAGAAAAGCAGAACATGTTTTTTAAATATGAAATCACTAACACTATCTAACACATCTTTAATGACAAACACACAAGTCAGATCAGTGGCATCTAGCATGTATGAAGAGCATAAAAACTTTCTATCATTCCATATGTATTGTGATGTGACATGTCAGAGACCACTCTGTATGGCCCAGCCACCCCAGGATCAGTCACTAAAATGCTTGGGCCTGGCTGGCTTTATTGTCATTTAAGTGAGATCCTGGCACGTGTGTTCTAATAGTGTGATATCCTGGACAATTCTGCACCAGACGCATATGTGTCAGCCTGGACCTTAAGAAACACTAGCATTCTCTCTTGAATACTGAAAACAAACTGAGGGCGGAAGGGGAAGGGGGAAAGGTAAAGAGGGGTGATGGTTATGGTGGAGGTCACTTGTGGGGAAGAGCACTGGGTGTTATATGGAAACCAACCTGACAATAAACTATAAAGTTAAAAAAAAAAAAAAAAAGAAACACTAGCATTCTTCATCAATATTAATACAGTCACAAGATCTGTCCAGAGAAACTTTGTCCCCGTGCCAACTCAGAAAAGAGTTAAACAGCACAAATGAAAAGGTTTGTCACTGTCAGTGTGTTGCATGTTGACATATAACATATTTTTGTTTTCATGGCTTTTTTTTAAATAATCACAATCTTGCTTTAACATGATATTCAAATTAATGTATTTACAGAACTAGGTTCCGGAAAACGCAGAGGTAACCGTGATAGAGAACATTTCTTTATAAGGAGTCCCAGGCTCTAAATATTAACTCATTTAATCTTCACAACAACCCTGTGAGATAGACTTTATCCTTGTTTTACCAAAACTGAGGCTCTGGGATTAGTCATTTGCCGAAGGTCACAAAGCCATGAAGTGACAGCCGGCCCTGAGCTCAGAGTTCCAGGGTCTGTGCTGGCTCTAGAGTCTGTGTCCCTAGCCACATACTACCCATCACCTCAGTTTAAAAACACTACTGTAATCTGTTCTACAGGAAACTTGTTCCTGGAGAGGTGAGGTAGGTGGCAAAGGTCATGCAGTTTGTAAAAGGTAGAGGTCTGGAGCTTGCCTCCCTGAGGCTCATTCCAGAGTATTCTCTGCCATACCTCAGCCTGTCCCTGGGTGCTCATCTAACCCAACTTGTCTGGACACTGATAACAGATTACTGTGCTCCCTATCTCATGCCACTGATTCGGAAAGACTTTACTAATTAGTGAATTATCACATTCTGACCATTTGCTTAGCAGGACACACAGCTCACAGTACATGGCATCCATGGACAGTTACAGAGCAAGTGAGCGAGGGCCTGGTTCCATTCTAAAGAATAAAGAGAGCCCCTTTCCTTGTACAGATTATCTCAGCTATAAAGGGTCTAAAGATCTGTTTACAATTACACAAATATTGCCTGTTTTGTTCCTGGCAGGCCTCTTTAAAACATCATAAGCAAGCCGCAAAAGCCCAGAGGGTGGCCCCATTCCTCTCTGAGCATTAAACAACTCCATGAACTTCCAGAGAGCTCTACCAACTCCTATTTTTACCAACAGCTACAGAGAAAGAACAAGTGTCAACGTGGTGCAAATTGCTGGATTACCTGTCATAGATAGCCCGAAGAAAACCATACTAATGGAAAATCACAACCACTTTAACATATGTAGGCTATTTCCTACTCAATGTGTTACTGAAATTTGATTATAACGTGATTAATTTCTAATATTTTCCAAAGAAATATTACAAATGGTGGTGACAGTCCCAGACCATCTTCTCTCCCAAACATATTTGATCCGCAGGGAGCTGAAATACTACATGTTTGCAATCAAAAAGAGAAAATGATACTGGAGAATATATTGTCTTCAAACTAGTAGAGGTGTATTTAAACCTACACCTAACAAATATACATAAAAAATAACATATAGTGATTTCTGGAATGCGTTGAGACATATGTAACTAAATAGTGATGAAAACATAATTAAGTAACTAGTCTTAGTTATCTTTGATTCTCGTAAGTGAGGAAACCAGGACCTAATTAGAGAAGACAAATCATGGGTGGCAATAGTAATGCTGACAGGAATTCCTGGGTGCTTTCAAGCATTTAAGACTAGAAGTGGAGAGTTTTGGTTTCCTGTGTCAAATTTTACTTTAAAACAGAGTCTTTCCTTTTCTTTCCTTTTAGAGGCGCATCAATAATGATAGTCATTTACTGTCTCACACTGCTTTCTCCCAGTGTACTTCCTCCCTTGCTATGTCTGGAGTCCCCATGGATACTCAGTGAGGTCACTTGCTGGCCAGGGGTTAGGCAGGGTCAGTGTGGCCTCACATAGACCCATCTCATGGTGCTTCTGGAAGCTGGCCGACACAGATGGGGCGAGAGTCTGTTAGCATGGGTTGAGGGCTGGACCATGGCCATAGCGCTGCCCGAAGGACCAGCTGGCCTTGGCCATGTTGGCCCCACCCACTGCCTCACCCCTTAGGTAGTATCCACAGCCAGTAAACACTAATACTTCATGGTTATATTTGCAGTGTAGGAAGAGGGGTAATAAAAAAAATCCAGGCTCAATGAAAAGCAACTATCCTTGCTCCACAAGAGGACAAATATGACAAAACGTGAGCTTTGAACATAACTTTTGTAGACTGGGGACTGAAGAATAAATCCCAATGTCCATGACCTAGGACCCAGAGCAAATCCTCTGATTTAGGTCCTCAGTTTGACAATCTCTCTGTTAAATGTAGCTTCCTCTAGGAACCCCACCCTGTCCTTCTGAGACAGGGAAGGGGCCCTCTCAAGTTCTTAGAGAGCACTTGGCCAAAAATGACAGGCCAAAGTCGCTCTCAGGATATTACCAAGCACCTAATCACAGCGTCCATCATGCTGTCTTATAATCCCAAAGCTGCTCATCTTCATTTCTCACTGGCCACTAGAGTGTCATGGTTAAGAACACGGATCTTGAATGATCTGGACTCTGGTCTACCCTTTTCTAGCTAGGTGACCTTGGGATATTTCATTAATTTATTTAAATTTCAGCTCCTTTATCTGTAACATGAAGGTAATAAGACTACTTACTTCGTAGGTTTATTGTTACTAACACATACTGTTAAAATTATTTTAGTTCGTTGAGGAAAAGTGCTCTACCTTTTTTACTATTGTACCACCAGCCCATACCATGCTGTCTGGCTCAGAAAGAGTATTCAAGAAACATGAATTAATCATAATTCACAATTCCAGCTAAGAAAGGGAAGAACGTTCCAGATATGAAATGATGCTCTTCCACAAGGCATCTGTGCTAAGAGTTAAGTTGCCCTAAAGGTTTTCTCAGCACTGACGCGTCCTCTGATTTTAAGGATTATAAGTGATCTCAGCTATTTCAAGTGTTGAAAAGCATCCTTGCTCTGAGAAATGCTATTTCACAAACAGGCCACCATCTGCCACAAAGATAAAAACGTTTGGTGCTGAATTTCTGTGGTTGTCAGTATCAACATGCCTGATATTTAGAACACTTACTTTTTTATGGAGCTGATTTGGGAGCACAGAAAGCTTCTGGGAATACTGCCCTACATAGCTGCCCTTTACAACCAGAACAGCTGTGCCACAGTTTTTACTGTTCTGAGGCTGAGAATAGGGAATTAAAGAATCCCAACAGCCAGGGCTCCATTTCAGAGCCCTCACCCGGACGCTATTCCAGGGCAGTACACGCTCAAGTCTGCACCTAGCCTTCCAGCTTTGTTTACATGTTAGTTCTTAACACTGCATGTCAATTTAAAGTTTCTAAAGTTACTGTAACAGATATATATCTCAGTCCACAACATTGATACGCAAGGAAAATGTCTGATTTAGTTTTTTTTTTTTTATAACAACTTAATTTCTATTTTGAGTTCCTATTGCTCGGGGTGACAGAAATGTGATTATTAGTTCAGTCGAAATCCCCTTTTCTCAAGAGTGAAATGGGAGATCAGAGGGTTCGTCCAATAGCAAACTGTCATAGGGTCTGGGGAAGTACCTGCTTGGCCAAGAGCTATGTCTTCGTTTAGTAATCTATGAACCCTCAGGCACTGATCTCCTGCTCAGGCCTGAGAAAGCCCCAGCCCGGATCTCCTGGCCACTTTAGGTGAGCTCCACCCTTTGGAGGAACTCAGTCATTCTGTGGCTGCCTTGTAAATTAGAGTATGGGATTCTCTGTGGGCCTGTGGCCCAGTTTGCCCATACTCACTGCAAAGCCATTCCCTTCTAAGGATATGTAGTTTCTGGGGGCTCTAACCACGCGTACTCCTCTTGGGTTTTATGGCTCGCCTATCAAGGAGGTCATGTGGAGCCTTGCACTTTAGGACCAGTGCCTCTCTATCCCCAAGCCATCTTTCCTAGAGGGAATCCAAGTGACAATCTAAAGAGTTCTAACACATCAGACTTTCAAAAATTTGGATAATTCCATAGTCTTTCCCATCTCCCTAAGACTGTGGGATTTTGGAACAGGAAGAGACTCCTTTTTTTTCCCTCTTTGTGCTCTGAGACAACGAATAGGCCTAGCTACTGAAAAGAGAAGGTGGTAAAAGTAAAAACAGAGGAGGGGAACTTGTGGATGGCAGTAGAGGGAAGGACCTCAGTTAATATTTTAAAAATTATCTTGCCACATTACATTCATTGTCTCATTTGATTCTCACAACAGTTCTGTGAGGTAAACAACCTTATTTTTCAGGTGAGGAAACAGATTTAGAAAGATCAAGTAATACATTCGGCATCTGTCTCCCAGTTTAACACTGTTTGGTTTTTTTTGTTCTGTTTTTTGGTTTTTTGACACTATTTTGTTCTCCATCCAGAAAGCCTGGGACCCAAACCCTGTCTCTACACCAGGCCTGCTCTTTTCACCACCCTTTGCTTCCAGGCAAACTGACTTCTCTCCATCTCCCATTCATGGATTATTTCCACTTCTTCATGTTCTCCTCACCTTGTAAAAGGTCCTCCCTACCATTTCAACCTGAAAAAATTCTCCCCATCACACATTTTTCATGAAGCCTTTTCTGGTCAAGCAGTAGTGGCTGTCCCTCTCCAAACACTTGGGGTCTTGGTTTCCCCCTCACGCTGCCTCTTCTGCACTGTTCTGCATCACCATTATTTATGCTCAGGCCTTATCACATTTACTGGATTGATAACTCTTTGAGCCCAAGAACCTTAACATTTTTTTCTTGAAAGTAATGAACAAATATACAAATGAATGAATAGATGGGTAGTTGGATGGAAATAGATGCTCCATGACTCCATAGAGGAAGGAAGAGTCTTAGCAGCCTCACATCTAAAGTTGCTCTGTAGGAGGAACAAAGAAGAACACCCTGGAATTGTAGGGTGAGATGGATGGTAAGAAGCTCTGTGAACTGTCCTACTCTAGTAGAATGATGAGAGCCTATGCATGGAAAGAGAAGAAAGTAGTCACGGACAGCCAAAAACAAAAACAAAAACAAAAACAAAATAGGTCTGCACCCCAGACAGAGTAGCCCTCTGAGTGAGGGGTTTTCATATGTCTACTGCTTTATTACTCTGGGATTCTCCATCCATATATAAATGCATAAATAACAGAGCATGACCACTAACTGCTGTGAAACAATCACATGAGAGGACTGTTGTGAGAAAAGCATAGTAATATTGTTATTATAGTAGTTTCCATTTACTGCAGATCTGTTATGTACCCTTCTTATGCCTCAGCTTATGAGAGACAACAATTCCTCAATTCTACCTATCAATGGTTAAAGACTTAAACATAGGGATGCCTGGGTGGCTCTGTCAGTTAAGTGTCCAACTTCGGCTCAGGTCATGATCTCGCGGTTAGTGAGTTCCAGCCCCACGTCGGACTCTGTGCTGATAGCTCGGAGCCTGAAGCCTGCTTCAGATTCTGTACCTCCACCTCTCTCTGCCCCTCCCATGCTCATGCTCTGTCTCTGTCTCTCTCAATAATAAATAAAAACGTTAAAAACTTTTTTAAAAAAAGACTTAAACATAGCTATCAGACACTTCTTTAATAACTTCTAGCCATCAACATGGAAGATGTTCGAAAGAACATGGGGAAAATGAAATTTTGTGAGACTTGAGGGATATAATGCAAGTGGTCCACACAGGTACTTTGTGGTTACCCTGAAGGAAGACTAAAATAAAGAAAATAAGTAGCTGGCTACTAAGCATCATCTTTCCATCAGCATCCTTCCATGCTCAGTGACATCAGATGAAACAAAATTTCTGCCTGAGAGTCATAAAGCCAGGACTTCTCTGAGGGAGGTTCATCCCAGGAGCCTGGCATGTTAGGAATTTATTTAGCCAGCTAGTAGGAGGTTGATCAACACAAACCATGGTTACAATCAGATGTTTACAACCAGGTGCTCTATCATAAAAGATATTTGTCTTACCTGGTTAATTATCATTTGGATTCTCTTTCCTTTCAATGCAGCAACATCTAATAATTTGTAGAAGGGACACATAGCTCATTCTCTTTCCACGGCCTAAAGACTATGACAGGGAAAAGGGTTTAGGTAAACAGCTAATGCATGTAAATTTCTCCCATTTTTTTTTTCATTCTTCTTCATGCATACTGGTGGTCCATCACTCCTGTTACAAAGATGTAGGGCAGGCTGCTGCCAATATCCTTCAACCTTTTGTGGGTGTCATCCCACAAGATGGTAAGAGCTTGGTAAGAGCTATTCCCCTAAGGAGGAAAAACAAAAACAACACCGTGTAGGTAGCTGATAACTAAGAATCTCTCACATTTTCCAGAACTAAGAAAAAGATCTTAGCCGTAAGGGTAAGGATTTATTGAGCCAGATGTCAGGCCACACATTGAAAACCTAAAAACACAAACATTATAGTAAGGTCCAGCCCACCTTATGCCAGACAGCTTCTGGGATAGCCCCCAGTGATCTCTTCCTCCTGATATTCATGACTTTGTGTCATTTCTTCATCTTGATTGTGGGCTAGACCTAGTGGCCCACTTATAACAAATAGAAAAAGTACAAACTGATGGGCTGATACGTCAAAGATTAGATTACAAAACAAAAAACAAAAACCATGGTTGTTTCTGTCTTGGGCATCCCTTCTTACTGGCTTGCTGTAAAGGAGGCTAACTGCCATATTGTAAGCCGTCCTGTGTAGTGGCCCATGAGACAAGGAACAGAGATCTCTGGCCAACGGCAGCAAGGAGGTAACACTTGCTGACATGAGTGAGCTTGGAAGTGTAACCTCCCCCCGACCCCGTGAGCCTTAAGATGACTATAGCCCTAACCAGCATCTTTTTCTTCTTTTTTTGAAAGTTTGTTTATTTTGAGAGAGAGAAACAGAGAGAGAGAGAGAGAGGGAGAAGGAGAGACAGAGAGAGAGAATCCCAAGCAGGCCCTGAGCTGGCAGCCCAGAGCCTGACACTGGGGCTCAAACTCACAAACAGATCATGACCTGAGCCAAAATCAAGAGTCTGATGCTTAACCAACTGAGCCACTCAGGCATCCCAGCCCCAGCCAGTATCTTAATTGAAACCTTTTGATAAACTCTGAGCCATAAAAGCACCCAGCTAGGATGCACTCAGATTCCTGATCCATAGAAACAGAAAGAAAAGATGTTTGTTATTTTAAACCACCAAGTTTTGGGGTATTTTTATGAAACAATAGACAACTAGGGTGGGGGAAATAGTTATATAAATAAAAAGTAACTTGCCTTACAAGGCAAGACATATGCCTTGTCTCTACATGTCAGAAACTAGACTAAATGTTTAACATGTATCATATCATTTATTTCTAAAAATAACTCTATGAGATGCTATTATTATCTCCATTTTACAGATAAGAAAACTGACACAGAGAGGTCATGGACTTGCTTAAGGCTATACTTCTAGTAAATGGAGAAACGAAGACTCAATCCCAGGTCTGATTTAAAAGTCCTTGCTCCAAAACCAATGAATACTGCTTCCTAGACATAGGCAATGGGTTTTATCCAACAGTAAAAATCTATAAAAACTTCAGAGATTATTAAAGGAGTCAGCAATGATGTCTAGTAGTTTTAGAGAAGTTTTTGCATTTGTGTTGGGTCTATAAAGATCAGAAGTTGATTGGACCTCTAAAACTTGAAAGTCCATCTTAGGTAGAAAGACTAACATACAAAGGCATGTAGGGTAGAAAAAGCTCTTTACATTTGAGAACTTCTGGCATAAATTTCAAAGCTGTGGGAATTGAGACTAGATAAATCAATAAATTGATAAATCAGATCCTGCCTGCTAACACTAATTAAACAGAACACTAATATCTTTTAAATGTTTATTTTATTTTTGAGAGAGAGAGAGAGAGACAGAGTGTGAGCAGGGGAGGGGCAAGGAGAGAGGAAGACACAGAATTTGATGCAGGCTCCAGGCTCTGAGCTGTCAGCACAGAGCCTAACACAGGGCTTGAACCCCTGAATCACGAGATCATGGCCTGAGCTGAAGTTGGTCGCTTAACCAACTGAGCCACCCAGGCACCCCTAAACAAAACACTAATTTTTAATTGGATTACTCCTCTTTTATCTTTCATCTCTTAAATATACATAAGAGGCCATTTCAAAGTCATCTCAGAAAACAGAATTTTAAATTTACAGACTATAGACCCTACAACTGCCCAGAATTTTTGTTTAAGGTTTTAGACTCAGACTATAATAGACAGTTCCAAGAAATATTTACCTTTTTTTATAATGCTCTATGACAAGTAAATATACAATGAAGCTGAGCTAAGTCTCCGTTGACATGAATAATTCTGTAAATATTATCTCAGTCTTTAGCCTTTATGATTTCATTGATCTCATATCAAGTCTGCAGTTTCACCTTAAAACCCTATCTTGTCAGGCTGCAGGTCTTTTGTAGCCTACTTGGGGAATCTGTGATTTTAGGTACTGAAAAGAAAACACTAGCAATGTTGAACTCTTATGTTCTGAGACAGTAGTTTTGACTGTAGAAAAATGTATATAAAAGTTCCACTTATATTTGCTATGTTGAACATGACATTTCTATATGCTCAAATAGATCCCAGGTGGTTTAAAGAATTGCATATATCCTTAAAATAGAAAAACTATCAGAAACTCTAATATCTAACAATAAAATCTTCCACTTTAAAACATAGAGGAAATGAAAGCAAAGTACAGAACTTTTAAAATATAAAATTCTTATACTGTAAATTGAAAATAGAAGAACAATATGTTGGGGGAATTATTACCATCAAATAGAACATAGGGTTAATATACATAAAGAATTCCTTAACTCTACAAGGAAAACATCAGTATTCCAACACACGATAATAGTTACTCCTAAAATCCCTGTTATATTTCAGATGTTTTATTCATTCCCTCATTTGATCTTTTCAATAATCATTCAAGGTTAAGTATTGTTATCCTAATTTTGCTATTGGAAAACTGTAGCTTAGCAAGATTAAATAATTTACCCTAAATGACATCACCAACAAAGGACAAGGTTGTCTTATAAATAGGATTGTCAACCTTTACTTCTTTAGGCCATGACCTGCCATGAAGGTGAAAGCGTGAAGACCATGAGCAGAATCTACACAGAAACTATATTATCCTCAAATATAATCTAAGTAAACTAAGGCAAATTGAGGTAAATTTTAAGCATTCTATTTTTTTTTAATTTAATGATAACACATACATGGGTCTAATTTTGAAACTGAAGGAAAGGAAGGAAATGTTTTATAATATCAACACTGATCTGATAAAGCCTATCTGGAAAGAAATTTGGCACTTTTTATTATTATTATTATTCTTAGGGAGAATTTGAATATCACCTTGTCTGTGTAGCCTTTCATGATGTCTCCTTGTTCAAAAAAGTTATGCACTTCTCCTCTGGGCTTTGAAAATATTTACCTCTGTGTTTCAATGCATAGTAGTGACTGGCATATCCAAAAAAATATCAATTAAGTATTTATTGACTGAAGGAAGAAGTAATTCTTCAAAAGAGAAAAAAAGTTATGTGCATGAAAGCATTCTTTACAAAATATTAGAAACAGGGTCAACAAAACTGAAATGGTTAAGCAAAGGACATTAGAACAACATGACTGACTATTTCACAGGCTAGAAACAATAATATGCAGTCATTGGTAAAGCCTAAGAATATTTAGCCAATGAGGAAAAGAAAACTGAATACAAAATACAGTGTGATGACCCTAATATTACAATATGTTTGCATAAGGACAAAAGCTAGAAGTAAATGTGTTTAAAAAGTAAAAATTAGTAGTTCTATGAGACAGGTGAGAATGAAATTGTCTTTCATCGTTTCTCACAATTCTCTTTAATGTGGTTATTAAATTGCTCATACTCTTCTCAAAAAATGATCTAAATTGCTCAGATTATTTGGAGGACAAGAAATCTCTTTTTGAGTTACCAAAACTTCCTGTCTTGACCATTAAGACGTTCAGAGCTGTAGTAACATCCTTAGCCGTTCGTTTCTAGCAAAATTTTTTCTCCCACCTCTACTACTATTAATACTTAGTTCTTACCTTTTATTCCTCTGTTAATGGTTTGAGGGGTTTATTATATCTGTGCCTTTTACTATAAACTGCTTCAAATCCTTTTTGGAAGTAGAAGGATTATAAATAAATAACAATAGAGATTACCATATGATAAGTAAATACTAAGACATAATACTAAGACATTATTCAAGGAATTAGGCAGATGCCATTAGCTGTCTAGAAAAACCATCTGACTGCTAATTAAGCTCCTTTACTCTTTCAACTTTCACCTCCCCTCCCTTCCTGAAAAAGAACTAACGCCCTTAAGATAAACTCTACTACATTGCTTACTCATGATGTCTTTTTATTTTAAACTTGTAACAGTAATAACTACCTCAGCACAGGATGTACTGTAAGTATTAATGGGCAACTGAGCTACATGACTTCTTTTGCTTCCAGCTGGGACACCACCCCCCATTCCCTTCCATGCAGCCACCCCCTTCCTCCCCCACAGCCCTTTTTCTCTCAGGATGTGACCTGTACTTTAATCCTTCTTGCTCCATTTTAATGCTTTGTATTTTTAGCTGTTTTGTCATTCACTAAAAGCAAGAGTCACAAAACTGTAATTCATTTTATAAAGTATTCCACTCACAGAACCAAGTTGCTCATTTGAATACAGCTCTGAGATATAACTAATGTAAGAAGAGTACATGTGAATTCATTGCATCTGATTCTCTTTCGAGGTTTATTAACACACCTTTCTGTGTAAGTCCCTTTAAAAGAAATGCCATCTAAATAAAACCAGCCTGAAAAATGTATAGGAGGAGACTAGTTTGAGTAAGATATTAAAGGTCTAATTACCTAAATAGATGAAGGCAGATACAGTGACCTTGAACCTCTAGAACAATTACCAATTCTACCTTCCATCTTCCCCATTCATCCTACCACCATTGGTATAAATTGATATTGAACAGAAAATGGAAAAAAAATCAGTAGTATGTTATGCTGTTTCATATCAAAGAAGGAATTGGAAAAGGAAAACCCAAACAATATTTATATAATTCAATTCTGTCATACTATGTAATTTGAAGATCTTTCAGGGGTTTGAAAGATTAAATATTATTTTCAGTGTGCAGAGGAAATAACTTACTTGATAACTGGCAATTAAGCCTCTGCAAACTCACAGGTTGACATGTTTTATTTGATTTATATCAAACAGAGTAAAAGTTGAACAGAGTTGAAAGAATATATTTTGCAAAGTAAGTACAATTCTAAGCAAACCTAATCTCCTTCCTAAGTATCCAACAATATTTTTCCAACTGCCACCATTAAGGGGGATGAATGAAGAGGAAGCCCATACATTCTATTGTATTTCAGGACAGGGATTACATTTTTAATAGTGTTAAAAAGAAGGTCTCAATAGTCATTTCAAAGGAACCACTAATACAAAAAAAAAAAAGAGGGGAGCTGAAAGAATACCTATTATGAGCACGTTCTTGCTTCTAGCTGGCTGACTAACAATAGAAACACCATTCGGGATGTTCCCATGAAATGAGTACCAACATGACTTTTCCTTAACAATGTGCATCCATGGATGAATGAAGTCATTTCACAAAAGCAAGGAATTATTGCTCCCTGTGGTATAATAAGATGATTAATAACTATAGGACCACAAGTGTTGGCTCAACAAAGGCCTTAGATTATCTACTCCCCTACATATTTTTCTATAGGTGAAGAAGCATGGGTAAGAGAGGCAAAGTGGCTTGCCCAAGGTCAAATAATTGGTGATAAACAGCATCAGGTCTAGAATTCATTCCTCAACCTAAAAACCTAAATATCAAATATCTTCTTCATTTTTTAAATTAACATTGCATACCTACAAGGAAACCGTATAGTCAACCATTCTAGCTTTTTAATTAGTATTTCCTCTTACAGTAACAAACTACACAAGTCGTTGAGAAAATAATTATCACTATTTTCTTTAGCTACCACCATAGTGGAATTTCCAAAGATCTCTGGCTCTATTTCCTGTGCACTTTGTAAGACATATGTAACACTGGAATGAACTCTGAACTAGAAACTGTCCCTTATAGAATGAGAAAAATAATTTCTGTTATAGCAATTAATTCCAGTCCAAAAACAAAAATCTGCTGAGGTAAGGATTAACAGAACAGCCAAATTCTCTGTCTTTTACCCAGAGGAATAACTACTATTCCAATATGTATCCAGGGCATCTCAAGGGAAGTTTTGTGATGTTTTCATATTTTTCCAAACCACTTAAGAGTTTTGTGATGCACACAAAAATAGTAATTTTAGCTGTCAATAAAAATAATACTTCAGCAATGGGAGAACTGGCTAAAATAATTAATTACACTAATTAGGATTAAGAAACTATGATACTTCAACAAACCTTTTAGAGTCTGAGATAAAAAATCATTATAAAACGTCACATTTTTTTTCTAAGAAGTATCAATATAAGTAATTAAACAAGGGGATGTGCACTGTTGTTAAGTAGTTTTCAAGTAGCTGCTCTTCTTCAGATATCCAGATAAATAGAGACACAAATATTCATAAAACTTCAGGTCCCAAGCAAGCTGTTTAGTTTTGGATGGTGGGAAGAGTATTTTTTAAAGACTTAAGAAATTCAAATATTTTCAGAAGATCCTCAAGCCCTCTCCACTTCCCAATATTTTCCACTCAATCTTTAGGCCTCATATTTGCTACTACCATTGCCATAAGAAGGTCTGGGCCATCACATCCCCAGCAGACATCCTTAGAGTTCTGAGAAGCTTCTAGTTCTCCATACCCTATAAGAACACCACATATGTGACCAGAAGTGTAAAGAAGGCTCTTTCCCCCCAAATACTTTGCATCTTCATGTCATAGTAACTGAAATTTCACTGTGAGAGATTTTATTCTTTGGTTAAAAAAAAAAAAAAACTTTGTTCTTAATGAACAAATATTTACTGAGCACTTACTAAGTTACATGCTTAGGTCTGTGGTATATGCCATTCAAGTTATAGGAAAATATAAGAGAGGCTTGCTTTTCTCAAGGAGAAACATCCAAGCTGGGACACCATGAAGACTACAGAGTGCACGGCACATGTCATTATGTTGGTCTGTATGATCTCTTGGTGTGTCTGTCAGAAGAGAAAAGACTCCATGAAATACAGAGAATTCTGGAGAGGCAGGGGTGTGTAAAGCAGTGTAGGGGATACTCAAACACATGTCTCTTGCACTACAATTCTGCCCAAGGCCAGAACTGCCACTGACCACAGCAGGCCCATAGGCAGAATGATTCACCTGGGAGGGTTGAATTTTCTTTTTATTGAAAGATGTGCTGCCCATGTCTTGCTGACCTCTGAGCTTTTCCCTTATCTTCCACTACCCTCCACCCCCACCCCCAAGTATACCACTTCTAGAAGTGGAGAGGGGAACAGAATTCAGGGAAGGCAGCCTTGGGAGAAAAAACTGAATGTGTAGGTGGTCTCAAAGGAACCTGGGACAGAGCCATTTGGTTAGGAAAGTCTTGAATGGATCCAACCAGTAGATTTCTTTTTAGGGTTTCCCGAGTCACCTCAGGATCAAAGGAGGTACCCTCCACCTACTTTCTTCTTCTATCCCTGGTCATACAGAGAAAGTGAATTTCACTGTGAAAAAAATGAGGGGTTGAGGGAAGAAAGGGAATGGCTCTGGACAGGTGTGGATATGGAGTAAAGAAGATGACCCAGGCAGTCTCACAGGTGCTCTCCGCCCCAGCTAGAACATCTGTGGCCACCTCCGTGGTGCCATGCCTGGGCCAGGACAGGCAGGTCTCTAAGAGTTCATAAGTCTTTGTGGCTAGAGCTTAGTCCTGGGATCATAATGTAGTGTGAAAATAAGTAAAACAACACCTCAGTCTGTGGAAATTTAATAATGTGTTATATTTAAAGATAAAATAAAAACACAGTCCTCATTGTGGGTTCACCCTTCTCTTTTTAATGATACTATAAACTTAAATAGAAAAAGTGCTCTACCCTAGCTACAAAATATGAAATGGGTGGAATCAGAGAATCCTGTAAATACATTTTAAAATGTGTTTCTAAAACATGTTCCCGGTTTATGGGTTTATTTTACCAACCTTTGGCTAGCTGATTTACAGATCGGCTCTGAGCAAACCCAAGAATAGGCCTCAACCTTGGCTTTGCTTTCCTAAGGGAAGGGGCACCAGCTACAGGTGCTCACAGGTTGGGGAAGAAGGTGATGGGAGTAAAGGTTTATTAGGGGAGTCGACACAGGGTGCAGATTGATAGTAAAAGTAAATCCCCAAATTAGAAGCTATTGAAAGCCCCAAATTATGGCTTCAAAGAAGTCTGATAAATGTATTCATTCATTTCTTTTGGTCTTACAAACATAGGGGACGTTCTGGGCAGCATGTCAGGGGTTTTATGAAGCCTGGCCCCTCTCTCTCCCATCGAATCCGTCAACATCTTCGTTGAAATTCTATCTTTCCTAGATAACATCTGCATCCATCATTTCTTTCTCAATATGCCATCTACATAAGACCAGGAGGATGCCAATTTTGTAGGCACAAAAGACAGTGACTGCTTTCTACTCTGAGTTAGGAAGGAGAAAATTGCAGAAAAGATCGGTGATTCACATGCTCCTATCTCCTTCTCCCACCCCAACCACAAATGAAATACAGATCTCCTGCCTCCTGAAGACGACTCACAGTACTTTCCCCAGGGCCTTTGCTCTTTGCCCATTTAAAATATCCTTCTTTCCCTCTGCTCAAGTCTGTTCTCCTCCTTGTACTCAAAGCCTCACCAACCACCGAGCCTAGGGCGAATGCTTTCTCCTTCAAAACCTCACACCATGACCCCCTCAATGCCCATGTCACATCTGCCACAAATTACCAACTGTTGTCAGAGATGGGTCGTGTTACATGGATTTCTGGGGGTACCTGGGTGGCTCAGTCGGTTAAGTGTCCGACTTCAGCTCAGGTCACGATCTCACGGATCGTGGGTTTGAGCCCCATGTCAGGCTACTTTGGATTCTCTCTCTCTACCCCTCCCCAACTTGTGCTCTGTCTCTCTGTCTCTCTGTCTCTCTCAATAATAAATAAACATTTAAAAAATACATAAATGGATTTCTGGCCTCTGAAGCTTTAGTTTGCAAAAGATCTTCCTAAGAAACATAGTATACATGCAGATTTCTGCAGCTTTTCTATGATGGAATCTAGGAATGCACATGTTTAATCAGTTTCCCTGGTGATTCTTGTGCAGTTAGTCCAAGAATCAAAGTACACTGTGAGACACACTGTCTTACACACACACACACACACACACACATACACACACACACACATACACACACACCAGAGAAACCATCTTTGGAATTTTCTCACACCATTAGTAAACAAATAAATAAAAAATGAAACACTTTAATAATATCCACTTAAAAAGGGGGGAAGGGAGTCTTCTATGGAGTCCTGTATTTTAAAACATTTCTTTACTAATTTTCTAATTACTATATAATAAACATCTCTAACAAAAAGGGCTTTAGTATCTTCATCCACTTACACCACTCAATCTCTGTTCACTAAACATTGTTATTCTATAATCTAACCCAGGACATTAAAATGAAACCTTTTGCCTTTAGAAGGATAAACCAGAAGCTTCTCACTATCTGGAGACAAGATAGCTTTTCCTTACTCCCTGAGGACTGAAAAAATTTGGAGAAAGATATTCTGATTACAGACTCTCTTCCCATTCCTTAAAAATCATTATAGAATTATAGTATCATGGGAATTAGTACAAGATGACTTCCATGCTAGAATGTAAAGGTTTGGTACTAAGACAAACATGTGAGCCAATCCACCCTAAAATAAATATTATGAGACGTGATGGGAGAGATGTTCATTTTGCCCTCCTTGTGATTCCATGTAGAAGGAGGGACCTTACTGGACAACAATTCTGAGAGCTCCCTGCTCACTCACACTTCTCCTTTGGAGAAGACCCTGAGGACATCTGTTGGGTCTGTTCCACCTTCCACGTGCAGTGGGCTGAGTGGGTCATGTCCCCCTACATGGGCAGCAGTGCTGGAACCAGTTAGCTGGATGCTTCAGTCAGGAGAGGTATGGGAACAAGCCCATCTAGCCATACATCTAAAGGTACTTGTCCATTTAGCTTCTCAGTAGTAAGGCCACATGTTATCTCTCTCTCCAACTCCCGGGTTCTATTTCTCAACCTGGGAAGGAAAGAAAGGACAATCAAGAGAGGCCATTTCATTTCTGTATTCACTACAAACAATAATTAATGTTTCTGTGGCCATATCTTACCTGATAAGTCTATTTTAAAATAAGTCTATTTTATTAACCAGACCCTAGGTCCTTAAGGACATGAACCAGGGGCCCCTGGGTGGCTCAGTTGGTTAAGTGTCTACTCTTGGTTTCAGCTCAGGTTATGATCTCACAGTTTGTGGGATTGAGCCCCACATTGGACTCTGCTGACGGCATGGAGCCTGCTTAAGATTCTTTCTCTCCCTCTCTTTGTCCCTCCCCTGCTCATGCTCTCTCTGTCTCTCAAAATAAATATATAAAACTTAAAAAAATTGTTTCTAAAAAGGACCTGAACTGGTATTATTCCTATTTGTATCCCTGGAAGTTAGTATATAGTCAGGACCAGCTTCACAGGCTGTGATCTGTGCTGTCACACAGGGCCCTGAGTTTGGTTTCATGCTCTCTGTTGCCATCCTGACCTTCTTAATAATTTTTGAACCAGGACCCTACATTTTAATTTTACAACAAAGCCCTTCAAATTATGTGTCCAGTCCTGGTTGTAGTAAACGCCCAGCATTGCATATTAAGATAAAAGACAACACAGTTGCAAGGACTGACTCCTGATTCTGCTACCTGTGACTTTGCCAAAGTTATTTAAGTTCCATAATCCTCAGTCTCTTCATCTCTAAGATTGAAATAAGCATAGGAATAGTAACAAGAGTTATAATGGAAATTAAATTAGATGCTCCAGGTCAGGTGCTTACTCTAGTGACAGACACTTAATAAAGTTTCAACAAATATTCAACACTCCACTTACTACTACTTCTACCCCAACTAATTCACATGCTGCTGCCACTAACATACATCACTTGGACCCTAAGGAAAAGATACTGACCTGGGCACAGAATGAACATCTTCAGGAATGTTCTGTGTTTGTGTTCTAACTCCTCAACTTTTCTCTGCTAGCTGTTAAGAAACCTCTGAGAGAACTGAGGGGTGCCTGGCTGGCTCAGATGGAAGAGCATGGGACTCTTGATCTTGGGGTCATGAGTTTGAGCCCCACATGAGGCATGGAGATTATTAATTAAAAACAAATAAAAAGACTTTAGGAAACCTCCGAGAACACTGAAATTACCCTTTCACCTTCTAAGAAACAAGAGACTGCAAAGAGCATTTGCAATTCCCGTCACAAACAGTAATCATTAAACTAGTTCTCTTGAAAGATTTCTGCTGTCTACTGTTCTACATTCCTCCCTCCCATCCCACCAAGTGAACCCCTTTATCTCATCTAAAAAATGGGGGGGAGGGAAGGGTCTTCAACAAGCCCCTGGTGGAGTCGGGGGGAGGCATAGAGAATGTGGCTTCCCTAGGGAAGATAGCAGAAATAAGAAAGTCCTGTGAGGCAGTATGCACCTCCATAAATTTAGGGACAACTCTTTTCTTGGTAACTTAGTCTTTTTCTAGCTTTTAAAATTTTTTCAATATATTTAACACCTGGCAGAATCATGTCATTTGAAGTATGTTTTCTTAGAATGTTTTCAATTTGTCACTTCCCTGCTAATGCCCCTATACTTTTCTAAGTTTGTTGTGTAGCTTTGAATCTGTATTTCTCCTTGACCAGTTGGATCAGGTGGACTTCCAGGATCATTAGAACCAAGGTTTTTCTTCAGAAGTGGTTTTTTAAAGATCTTTACTCCAAAGTTAGTGAGATGTCATTATTTCACTCTTTTGGTTTTGGAAGAGCTGAGACTTCAAACGTATAGTTTGAAGCTATAGTCTTTTGGGAGCTAACACATGACTTTAGAATTTATCCCTTGCCTCATCAAATCTTGGTTCTTATATATATTCTTTCTGTAATCTAGACTTAGTTTACTTGCATTACTCCTCAGTCCCCTAACCTCTAACCACTCATGACAGTTTATAGAGCACAGATTTTTTTTTTTTAATAGGCAAAGGGCACTCACCTTCTCCTTCTGAATTCAGGACAATGATCTCTAGTACTTTCTTCATGAGAAAGCTACAACAGAATCCTCATTTTCATAAAGTTTAGGTTTTCCTCTCTTCTCTCTCCAAGAACTCCTAAAGCAAGGTAGCAAGACCAACAGGGTACACTGAAGCCTTATAGAAAGATGATATCTGTTCATAACTAGCACTTCTCTAGAGCACTAGAGACAATTATTGATTTTACTGAATCTACACTTCTCAACATTCAACACCATCTATATTATAATTTCTCTATTTTTTTGACTACATGCAGAAGTACCTTTTGAGGTGCTCTCAATCGGACACTTAGTTAATTATGGTTTAATTATAATGTATATTTTTTTAAAGCATCTTCAAATTTCTTTTGTAACTTTAAGGCCTCCCTGAGTAAAAATATTTAAGGGTAAGAATAAGACTATATTCCAAATACTGTTAAAAAAAAAAAAACCCAGCCAAGCGCCCAGGTGTCCAGAGTATTCATCGGATGGTAGTCATGAATATTCATCTACAAAATCAGCTGTGAAAGAGATGTAACTTCCTGTATTTTTCTAAAACCGAACTTAATTTTAATTATAAACTCTCATGCTCCAGGTAGGAGTAGCTTAAGCCCAATCAATTTAGGCCTGTCATTCTCTCCCTGGAGTTGTTTCTAATTTCTCAGTAATCTTATGTGGTGCCAAAGCCTGAGAGGGGTCATTTTATTAGCATCATTACCTATCCATGATGACAATTGTCTTACTATCTTGTCTCTCTCTGGTCTTTGATTCCATGTCCACAGAGGTCACTGCTTAGTTGTTCTCCCTTCCTGTCTACAAGGCTCCTCCATGTCTCTGTGCTTAATCTGTCTCTCTGTCTATAACTGTTTATATCTGTCCGTCCGTTTCTGTCATTTTCTGCTAATATCCATGCTTCACCCTTTCTGGGGCATGGTATCCTGCTGCATCTCTTACAAAAGGATGAGCTACAGAAAATCTAGTGGGACAATGAATAGGCCATCACTGTGTCTGAGCTGCTCCTGGAAAGCTCCAGAACATGTGGAAATTCTGTGAGGCCATCTCAATTCCACCAGCCTGGACAAAATTCCCTAGCAGAATTTCTATTTGTCACCTTCTTCAGGTCCTATGGGGAAAGAGAATTCAGGCCTCCATTGCTCTCAAATCCCCAGAATCAACTTGAATTTCAGTTGGCCTCCTACTCTGAACCTGAGAGAGAGAGGCAGGAGCCTTTCTTTCTCAAAGACCCACAGTCTGTTCACTTTCTGTTTCCACTATAATTTTCCCCCACTCCCTTGCATAGGGACTCTTTGCTCATGTGTGTACTTGTAGGAGAATGCCACAGGAATCCTGCTCTCTGTGTCATGATCTTTTCCCTAAATCTATTTTGTTTCCACTGCATGCTGCTTTCCTTTCCCCTCAAGGACCTAGATAGACTTTTGAAACTCAAAACTCAGGAAAAAAAGTCCTGTTCTTCTCTTTCAGGTTTGTCATCCCACCATTGAAGCAGTTATTATAGAACACTAGCAACTTTCTGAATGAAAGTAGAAATCTCTAGAGCTATGCTGTCCAGTATGGTAGCTTGGGCCACATGAGGCTTTTGAGTGCTTGTGATGTGGCTAATCCAAACTGAGATATGGAAAGTACACACTGAATTGAAAAGACTTTAGAAAAAAATGTACAATAACTTGTTAATCATTTTTTATGTTAATGCCATGACGTTGAAATGATAATATTTTGGATATATTTGGTTAAACAAAATACTATTAAAATTTATTTTACCTGTTTCTTTTTACTTTTTTAATGTGGCTACTGGAAAATTTTAAATTATATATGTGGCTTGCATCTGTGGCTTACATTATATTTATATTGGACGGCACTGCTCTAACAGAATAAGTAATGGGAACCAAAAATAATTAAGTCAATATTTTAAAACTAGTATCACACATCTGCAGCATATCCTGCCCAAATGTGCTGTTTAACAAACACTCTGAAATTTGACAATTACTGAATATGTTTTATGTACCACATGTGCACAATAAACTAAGGAAATAACTATGAATATTATATTATCATTTCCATCAAGGAATTCAATTTGGTAGGACAGACTTGTGAGTATGTAACTAATTACCAAAAATGCCATGTGACAAGTTCAGAGTGGGGCCATTATTTCTTCTTTCTAGGCAGAATGGAGAGAGGTAAGATGAAAGACAGACTCTTCAGAGGAGTTGCCATCTGGAATGCATAGACCCTGGTGTGGAGAGGGCATTCCAGATAGAGAGAACTGCATAGTAGAGTCAATGTATCCAAGAGATAAGGAAAAGCTTAGTGTGGTTGCAGACAGCTGGGTCAGAAAAGAAGAATCTGGAAATCTTGACTGGGATCAGATTATGAAAGATCTCAAATGCCTAGCTGTAGGTATTGGACTTTATCTTCTAAGGCAACAGGGACCCATCAAAGAATTTTAAGCAGAAAGACAACATGGTTAGATTGGAATTTTTAGAAAAAATAGCTTTGGCAGAAAAGTGGACTATAAAATAAAATGGGGAAAGAAAAGAGGCTAGCGGGTAGGTGGGGTCAGGTTCTTACCACTACACTTCCTGTGACTTTGGGACTGACTGATTCCATAGCAGATCCATTTGGTCTAATCATTGTTCATACTTGAAAATAAAGGTTAAAAAAAAGAACGCACTTTTCTCAAAATCCTAGTTAAAACAGAACTCTTCTAGTCTTCTACTCAAGGCTAGCTTGGTAACATTCTATTTCTGGTTGCTCAGAAACCAAATGCTCAGGAAAAACTCTTTGCCTATTGCTAGAGAGCACTTGGTTCACTTATGACTTCAATTGGTTATATTCTGTTAACTCTTGAATTTTCTTAGTTCCATTTTCAGGGTTGATATAAAAGAGCCATGGATAAGGGTGAGGTATGTATGAAACTAAGTCCTCTGCATGCTCTGGAGAGTTGAGCAAGGTGTGTGTTCTCTCTTAACTGGTCCAAAGGTGATCCAATCAGCTCATCCTTCCACTCCCTAAAATTGGCTTCTTGCAAATCACAAGGCACAGTGAAGGAGCAAATATCAGCCTCACTCCACCCCACAGAGAAACAATAGCTGATCAATGCAGCTAGAGAAGAAAAGAGAGCCTGGAGCCATTATTTAATAATCTCAATTTGCATCTTTGCCTTGGTTGATGGGTGAACGTAGGGGAATACATCAAGTTCTTAAAAAAAAAAAAGTATCCTTTCTGAATATGCTGATTTGTTGGTTGGGTAGATATGTATTCATTCTCTGGAGTTAACTAAAAGCACAATTGAGAGCCGTAGAATAGATCCACCTAAAACAATCTTTAGAAATTAAAACAAAATTTTGGATCTTCCAATATGAGATGTCTCTTAGTTATCCTGAAGCCAAATAACATAAATAATCATACATCAATCCTAATGTATTACCTTACTATTATGAACGGCATGGTGTCCTCTAAGGATACAATTTAAATGATGGGAGTGATTATATGACAGCTGACTCAGAGTTTAAATAGTTTTTCCCAGTAAATATATCTAAAAATTTTATAGCATGAGTCAGGAGATTCTTGAGGATAACCCTTGGATCCAGGTAAGTCTGAGAATAATAACTGGTATGCCCACACCTGTGTTTAAAGGGACATTTCTAGCTACTTCCTGCATTTAGCTGGTCAGAAGAATGGATGGTTTTGGCCTTCTGGTTCTTGGGTGCCAAAAAAAAGAAAGAAAATAATTTAGAACAAATTTGAAAATAAATCAGTATCAGTAAATAATAAGTGATCATAAAAGTTAAATTTTTTTTAATTGGTATGACCAAGATCTGAAATGCAGGTCCCATGGCCCCAGGTGGGTGTGCAATCACAGTGTTTACTTCACTACCCCTCTACAAAGGGACATGTAAGCTATTCTGAAAGCAAATAAATACCTTGACATATTTTTGGAGGTAGCACATAAATCAAGAACAAACTTGCTCAAGTTGACCTAGACTTAAAAACTTTTGCAATTATATGGTGTGACTAAGCCTGCTAAATGCTTAATTTTAACACAGTACTGTCAAGAATCTAACTTAGAGCAGTGAACTGTGATAACTTAGCATGATGGTTGGGTTTGTTAGCAATAGAATAGGCCTATGAGGGAATTAGAAAAGGACGATCACAGATAGACAAACCCAACAGCTTTTAAAATAAGCATCTTGGCTGATACAACTTTAAGATGTCCTCTTTGGTTTTAAATGGGAAATAATTTATTAAGCAAACGAAATATGCTTAATTATTCTGACTTATTTCAATTATTGTTCTTTGATATATTTTAGGTAGCCAAAAAGTTTTCAGAGATTTTTAAAAAGTAAATATTGATATCTGTCTTTTCTTTTTTTCTTAACTAAAATACTTAGTTTAAATTCTGGGAAAATTTCAGAGAGTCCTAGATTGGAGTGTTAACAATAACACAGATCCTGAATGCATGGCAATAAAGCAATAAAGAACCTTCTTTTCTTCTCTCCTTAAACCATATTTGAGACCATCACAGATTCTCTTACTATATTCAAAAGACACAGAATTAATGTGTGTAAAACACAATCCTTAATGTCAACCAAAATCCTATTTCTTGATGGTACACATTTGGAAATCATTTCATACTTTTGTTGTGGAATCTCCCATTTCTTTTTCAGGCATAGGGTTCGCCTGAATTAAAACCACTTCAAGCTTTATAATCTCTGTAGATCATTGTTTTGTTAGGACATACCATGCTGGTTTCATCAACCCGATCAAATCTTTGCCTTCAGGCAGACATCTGCAGTTGTTGGCCTCCAGGTGCTTGAGAGTCCCTGTACTTCAAGACACTCCCCCTAAAGAAAAAAAAGAAGAAGAAAAACCTCCAGGAAGTCTGCAGGTGCAAGTGTGTTTTAGGGGAAGTTAATGATTGATTGCCCTTTTATGTCATATATTCAAATAGGCAGTTATGTGTTTGCACTGATGTAATTCTGACCTTAAGTACCCAAAACATGAACTCAAGGTCTCTTCTTGGTCCTTGTGATGAATTCCCCCTCTCTTTTGGCCAAAATGTGGATCTTTAAGAGTACTGACTAAAGTATTGAGGAAATGAATTTTCTGGGGGGGGGGGGGATGGAAACATCTAAAGAATCTCTGTAAAGGACAATTACTACTAGAGAGAATAAACTCATAGATAACATTGCCTTCATTGCTTTGGGAATTTATCTATGACAAAGACAAGATTTGCAGGGCTGTTTCCATCCAAAAACAGAAGACAATGTGAAGCAGATGGCTTATGTCCAAGACCCCAGATGCCCAAAGGCACAGATTGCCACATACTTCTCTGCAAGTTTTTGTTCTTTATTCTTTTGGATATTTTCTTCCTTATCTGTTGGCTCAGGAATTTAAATTATTAGTAGACACTCTTATTCTTAATCACGGTACACCCAATATCCTTACTCCCAACAATTAATAGAAATAGGATTCAACCTCCAGACATAGGCAAAGTTGAACTACCTCTGTCAAGTCGAAGGAAAAGGCCACTCGGCTATTGAAAAAAGATTTAAGTAGCTTAAAAATATATGGACCATATGCACTTAAGTGATACTTGTCTCAGTGTTTCTGTGTTGCAGTCACCAAGTGGGAATAACTCCAGAGCCCCTTTCACCCCAGAAGATTCTACAAATAATTGTCCAACAAAAAGAATCAGAAGGACTGTCACTTGAGATAGCAACACTTAATACACGCTCACAACCAATTGAACAGTGGTATAGATTTGGATTCATCATTTCTCTAAAAAAGAATGACCCATCTTTCCACTTAGATGGAGGAATGACCAGAAGGAGAGACTGATAAATGTAAAATGGCCCTGCTGGCAGTTAGCTAATGAGGAGGATACTATGAATTGAAACATAACTTGCAACACTGCACAACTCACAAAGCAGATAAACTATAGCAAAATATAATAAAGACAAAATATATAAGCTCAACCTCTCTTAACTCCAGTTCATTAGACCCCATTGCTTTAATAGTAATTCCAGATAGATTCATATGTTCTAAAGATAAGACCATGGGATGTTCTAGTACCTCACCTAGTTTATAAATCCTTAAGCTATTCCTGCTAAGACCTTCCTATAACTGACTCCTGCCCTCCAAACCCTTAAGTACCCTTCCTTAATTTCCCCTTTTGAGGTGCCTCACTATTCCCCTGATGTGCATTTCCCTTCCTTCAGCAACTAATGAAGCCTAACTTTGTTTGACTAAGTTATGCTTCTTTAGTCAGTGGACTTTAACCTAAGTAAACATGTAAAAGAGTACACTATAGTATTATGGTTAAGAGCATGGACTCTAGAGCCAAATTGCCTAGATTTGAATCCCATTCTACTACTCATTGGCTGAGTGACCTTGGGCAAGTTACTTACCTTCTCTGTACCTCAGTTTCCTCATCTGTTACCTGGGGATAATAATCGGATCTACTACATAAGTTTGTTGTGAAGATTAAATGAGTTAACATATATAAAGTGCTTATAAATCATATGCAGCACAGAGTAAGTTGTTGCTGTCACCACCAGAGATAATTCAAGGGTTTGGTAATTACTGGGGAAATGTAAATCAAAACCACAATGAGATATCACCTCACACCTGTTAGAATGTCTATTATCAAAAAGATAAGAAATAACAAGTGTTGGTGAGGATGTGGAGAAAAGAGAAACGTGGTACACTGTTAGTAGGAATATAAATTGGTGCGGCCACCATGGAAAACAGTATGGAGGTTCCTAAAAAAATTGAAAATAGAACTACCATATAATCCTGCAATTCTAGTTCTGGGTATTTATCCAAAGGAAATGAAAATACTAACTTGAAAAAATATATTAACCACCATGTTCATTGCAGCATTGTTTATAATAGCCAAGACATGGAAGTAACCTAGGTGTCCATGAATAATAAATAAATGGATAAAGATGGATAAATGGGTAAAGAAAATGTGATCTATATATACACAAATACACACACAGTGAAATATTACTCATCCATAAAAAAAGAGAGCTTGCCATTTGAAACAACATAAATGAAACTTGAGGGCATTATGCTAAGTGAAATAAGTCAGACAGAGACAGACATGATTATACTTATACGTGGGATCTAAAAAAAAGCCAGCAAACAAAAAAACAAACAAACAAAAAACACAGAACTACTTATAGAGAACAGATTAGTGGTTGCCAGAGGTGAGTTTAGGGAGTTGGGTAGATGGGGGAAGGTGCTCAAAAGACACAAACTTCTAGTTATAAAACAAATAACTCCAGGCCACATAATGTACAGCATGGGGACTATAATTAATAATAGTGTATTATATATTTGAAAGTTCTTGAAAAATCTTAAAAATTCTCATCACAGGAAAAAAAGATTATAACCATGTGAGGTGATAGATGTTAACTAGACATTGTGGTGATCATTTCACAATATATTAAAATATTGAATCATTATGTTATATACCTGATGCTAATATAATGTTTAAAATATCAATTTATATCTCAATTTTTAAAAAGTTTAGAGGTGAGAATCAGTGACTTGGGGAAAATCCTCTAGGCAAAGAGAAAAATAATCCTAAAGAAGCACTGATTGAATGGAGCAAGAGAGGGTGGAAGTCTCCCTCTTGGGCATCATCTTAAGCCAAGCAGCATTGTCACAACAGTCATGTGTGGCAGATGCTGTTTCTTGTCTATTTAAAAACCATTCTGGGTCTGCTTCTCACTAGCCACCTCCTGCTATGGTCTGCAGAGTTACCTACTCACATCCCCAGACTTCCTTGCACTTGGGGTAGAATGCCAAGTTCTGGCCAAGGAAAAACAAGATGTCTTCAGAAGGAGCTCCTGGGAGAGATTTTTGTTTCTAGATAAAAAGATGAGCCCTTCATTCTTCATCTTGCCTTAAACATGAATGGGATGCCTGAAGCTATGCTGGCTTTATACAAACAAATTCACAAAGTATGAGGAAGAAAACACATATGAGGATGGTGGAAGATAAAGGTAGGAACAATTTGAATCCTTGGTGGCAAGCGAAGCTACTGAAGATCAGTGCCAGCAAACACGTAACTTCAGATTTCTTGTTAGGAGAGAGGAAAAAAGCACCTATTGTTTAATCTACTATTAATCAGATTTTTGTTGTTGTTGCTTGCCCTGAAAGCATTTCTATCAGAGGCAGCATGTTATGTATATGCATGTGGAGAGTTAACATCAAGGCTTCATGTCCCATCAGTTCTAATAACCAGCTCCTCACACTCTAGTGCTGCACAAAACTGAATACTAATCAGACTTAAAAGAAGACTGGACATCTTTTAGGAAGTAAAGATTATTGGAACTGATACCCAGAAATACTGCCTCAATAGATCAGAGATCATTGTCTGATGTGGTGCTCATGGTTTGGGAACCATATCAAGATCCACCCTAGCTCATAAGGCAAGTGAAAAAATTCTAGTTTTTGTGAGATAGTCCCTTTCTAAAAGAATTAAGGAATTCTAATAGCTAAAGATAATCCATAGCTATTATCCAAGAAAATTCAGTCAATCAAGAATGGAACACACACATTAGGACTTTGCTTCTCAGTCTAGAGTCTTTGGAGCCTATCCCAAAAGTACTGAAACAAAGTCTGAGATTGGGACCCAGACATTGGTATTTTAAACAAATGCCCAATAGATTCTGGTTTCTCTCCTCTAGATGATTTTACAGACTACCACTCATTCCTTCAACAATATTTATTGATCAATCGCCATAGATCAGGCATTGTTCCAGCCACAGGGTATGCAGCCGTGAACAAGATAAACTAGACTTATAACCTGGTAGAGCCTACATGATGGTGCAGGTGGAGTAGGGAGATAGACAAATTAAAAAGGAAAGGAATAAATCAACAGGAATTTTGGATAGTAAGTTCTATTAAAAAAAAACATGATGATGTAATAGACAATGTATACTTGCAATGGTAGGGAGGAAGGTGTCAGGGAAGGACCCACTAAAGCAGCTTACTTTGGAAAGGACAGAGAGGGCCAACCTTGCAATGAATTGGGAGAAGAGCTTTCCAGGAAAACAGCAAGGCAGAGACCTTTGAGCAAGAATTAATTGGCATATGTGAGGAACAGAAAGAAGGCCAGTTTAGAGGGAGAGGTAAGAAAGGAGGTCAGAGTAGAAAGGTAAGGTTGTTTGGCCAGTGTAAAAAGTTTGAAAGAAATACTATTTTTATGGGAAGCTAGCAAAAGAATCCTTTGGAACAGTTTTTACTATCCCATAAATTAGTTAACAAGGAATTAGTTTCAATTACACGGAAGCCATACAGAAGATTGTGCCAGTAAAGAAGGGGGCAACTGAACAATTAAAGGTATTTTTCTCTAAGCTCACTACTCAAATATGATCCATCAACCACATCATCTGGGAACTTATTTGAATGCAGAATTTTCAGCCTTACTCCAGACTTTGTAAATCAGAATTGTATTTTAATAAGATCTCCAGGTTCATGCACATCTTAAAGCTTGACCAGTACTGCTGTAAGCCCTTGGTCATTAACTCTGGCTGTATACTGGAATCACCTTGAAGGGTTAAAAACACTGATGCCTGAGTCCCAACATCAGAGATCTGAATTGAAAAGGGAACAGAGGTGGGAGATGAAGGGGACATCAGTATGTTTATAAGCACAGCAAGCATTAAACCATGATTGATGTGCAAAAGATCATCTGGGAAGCTCACACAAATGTGACTTCTTGAGTCTTCCCCAAAGATTCTAATTCAGGAGGCCTGGGATGGGTTTCAGGAACCTGTATTTTTAACCTTGCCTACCAAGTGAATTCTGGTGTAGGTGGCCCACAGACCACAATTTGAGAAACACTGCATTAAGAAACTGTTGAAGGAAAAAGAAAGAAACACTATGAAATGAGGATGCCAGTTAATTTGGTTGCTGATTGATGTAGATCTCTGGGTGCATCTACTTAGTAACTGCACATTTTCTGAAAGCATAATAAAATAATGTAGATGTCTGATGATTATCATTAAGATTAGAGATATCCTCCAGTCAGAAGTTATGCTAGCTGTAAAGACTTTACAAAACATTCTGTAATCTCAAAAGGACCAAGGTCATGCACCAGCCTGTACTAAGGAAACCTTACTCATAGGGAGAAAGTTTCCAGGCTACAAAAGGAATTCTGCTCTTAAATCACATTCTGTCTAATGATTGACAACTAAATTGAGAAGATCCTTACAGTTTTGTAGAGGCTAAACAGCAGGATGATACCAAGAGAGTGGTCATAGCAACTGCCCTTTGGCGTGTCAGTTCCTAACTCTCTGAGGCCCCACATTTTCCAAGCAGATTTCATGCAACACTCATACCTCCAGGATTCTTCTTGTCTGAACTTCAGTTGGACTCTCAGACTGATTATTACTTGATTCATTTCTATTTCATTACTTGTTAATTTGTCTTGCATGTGACAGCTTCATTTTCCTAACTGGATTGTTAAACTGTTTAAAGACAAGGATGATGGCCATTTCATACTTTTATTTTGCACAGTGTTTGGAACATTGCTGAATACACAAAAGAAGCTTAGCAAATTGTTGTTTGGTTAAATAATGGCAATAAAAAACCTTCATACTGTCTTCCTGAATGGTTTCATTGATCATGATGAGTGATTCGTAAAATAGCAAAGGCACACTCATTACTGGGAGATTCTAAAATATAAACCATCCAACACTATTAAACAGTATTAAAATAACAAGAAGAAGAGCAACCAAGCAGTTTTATTGCACTTTATTTTTTTCAAAAATTTATGGAAGTGGTATCATTGACTTCCCATGACAACCTTATGACCAATGTTGAAAAGAAGTTTTGGTGTTTTTTCTTTTAATTATTGTGGTAAGAACATTTAATATGAGACTCACCCTTTTTGGCAAATTTTTAAGTGCATAATACAATTTTGCTAATTATAGGCACCAAGTTGTACAACATATCTCTAGAATGTATTCATTTTGCATAACTGAAACTATATAGATGTTGAACAACAACTCTCCATTTTCCACAACCCCCACCCCCTCACAACCACCATTCTGGCTTATTGTACTTAGCATAACATTCTCTAGGTTCATCCATGTTGTCACATATGGCAGGATTTCCTTCTTCTTTAAGGCTGAATAGTATTTCATTGTATGCGTGCACCATATTTTCTTTATCCATTCATATGTAGATGGACATTTAGGTTATTTCCATGTCTTGGCCATTGCAAATAATGCTGCAATGAACATGGGAATGCATAATCTCTTCAAAATACCAATTTCAATTGTTTTTTGGACATATACCCAGAAGTGGGATTACTAGATTCTGTGGTAATTTTTTTCATTTTTAAAGGAACCCCTATATTGTCTTCTATACTGGCTACACTCCATTTTACATTCTCACCAATGGTGTACAAGAGTTTCAATTTCTCCAGACCCTCAACATTTGCTATCTTTTGTTTTTTTGGTAATAACCATCCTAACAGGTGTGAGGTAACATCTCATTGTGGTTTTAATTTGCATTTCCCTGATGATGAGTGATGTTGAACATCTTATCACATATCTGTTGGCCACTTGCATGTATTCTTTGGAGAAATGCCTGTTGAAGTCTTTTGCCCATTTTTAAATGGGTTTATTTATTTATTTAGCCTATTATTTATTTAGCTATTTAGCTACTGAGTTTAGGAGTCCCTTGTATATTTTGGATATTAACCCTATATCAGACATGTGGCTTGCAAAGTTTCTCTCATTCTGTAGATTGCCTTTTCACGCCATTGATTGTTTCCTTGCTGTGCTTGGCATAATATCACTTGTCTATTTTTACTTTTGCTGCCTTTACATTTGGTGTCATATCCAAAAAAATCATTGCCAAGATAAATGTCATGAAGATTTTCTCCTATGTTTTCTTCTGGGAGTTTTATAGTTTCAAGTCTTATTTAGTTTAAATCTTTAATCCATTTTGAATTGGTTTTCAGGTACGGAGTAAGAAAGATCCAATTTCATTTTTTTTTGCAAGTGGATATCTAGTTTTCCCAGTACCATTTCTGAAAATATTATTCTTTCCCCATTATGTGTTCTTGTAAAAGATCATTTGCCTTATATATATGGGTTTATTTCTGGGACCTTTGTTCTCTTCCTTTGGTCTATATGTCTATCTTTATGCCAGTACCATACTATTTTAATCACTGTAACTTTGTAATATACATTGAAGTCAGGAACTGTGATGCCTCCAGCTTTGTTCTCCTTTTTCAAGATTACTTTGGCTACCTGGAGTCTTTTGCAGTTTCCTATGATATTTAGAATATTTTTTCTATTTCTCTGAAAAAAATGTCATTGGAACTTTGATAGGAATTCCACCTATAGATAACTTTCAGTTGTGTGGACATTTTAACGATATGAAGTCTTCCAATCCATGAACACATAATGTTCCATTAATGTCTTCTTTAATATCTCTTATTAGTGTTTTATAGTTTTTAGTATATAAGTCTCTTACTTCCTTAGTTAAGTTTTTTTGTTCCTAAGTATTTTTTAATGCTATGGTATTATCTTCTTAATTTCATTTTCAGATAGTTTTAGTGTATAGAAATTATTTTTGTATGTTTATTTCATATTCTGTAACTTTATTGAATCCATTTATTAGTTATAATGGTTTTGTTTGTAGAATCTTCAGGGTTTCCTACCTATAAGATCATGTCATCTGCAAGTAGAGATTGTTTTACTTTTTCCTTTCCAATTTGGATGCCTTTTATTTCCTTTTCTTGCCTAATTGCTTGGCTAAGACTTCTAGGACTATACTGAATAGAAGTAGCAAGAGTGGGCATCCTTGCCTTGTTCCTTATCTTAGAGGAAAAGCTTTCAGCTTTTCACCATTGAGTATGATATTAGCTATGAGCTCTTCATATAAGGCTTTTATTGTATTGAGGTAAATTCCTTCTATATCTAGCTTATTGAAAGTTTTTATCATGAAAATGTGTTGAATTTAGAGTTCCCTCTACCTCTCAGTTTGAGGTTAATGAAATTGGGGTTCAGAGAGCTCTTAATCAGGATGCCTTGATCAGGATGCTTAATCATGGCCTATATGGTATCCATGTATGAATTAGGAAAAGATGACCCTTCCTCCATGCCAAAGCAGCTAGGACACCAATCTGACAAGTGAAATACCCACTCAACCTCAACGAGGTAACCTTGTGTAGAGCATAACTTCTAAAATTGTGGCAGAGGCTTTACTTGCAAAAACTCTCCCATTGCCTCTTGACACATCAAAATAAAACCAAAGGCTTAGTGTTCTTTCCTCTACCCACACTGCTCAATCCAAGGTACATTTGTTTGAGTGTTTAAGAAGAAGGCAAGAGCAGAGTACCTGGGTGGCTCAATAGGTTAAGTGTTTGACTTCAGCTCAGGTCATGATCTCATGGTTCATGAGTTTGAGCCCCACATCAGGCTCTGCACTGACAGCTCAGAGCCTGGAGCCTACTTCAGATTCTGTGTCTTCCTCTCCCCTGCTCACACTCCTTTCTCTCGCTCTCTCTCTCTCTCTCTCTCTTTCAAAAATAATTAAACATTAGAAAAAGCTATTTTAAAAAAAGGAAGGCAAGAGACTGAAATCTCCAACCTATAATCAGAGAGAATCAACCAGAAACAAAGTGAATAGAGGGAAAACAACTTTGTATAGCATAGATTCTGTAACCGGGAAACTATCGGGGAAGATATACCAGCCAGGCACTCTACCTTTAGAGAAAGTGATTGTGTCAGATTGCAAAAATGGCCACAATTCCTGGAAGCTCCTCCATCAAGAGGTAGAGTCTATTTCCCCACCCATTGAATTTAGGCTAAATTTGTGACTTTCCATGATGGACAGAATATGAAGAGAGTTACAACATGAGATTTCTGTACCAGGGCTTACACAAGCTTGAAAGCTTTCAGACTATTAGATGATGACAGGCATGTGGTCTTCACCTCCAACTTCCCCACCAGCAGTGAGACAACAACTAGACACACAAGTGTGGTCATATTGACTCATATGTGGTCCCCAGCCAACTCACCAGCTGACCACAGATAGGAATAAGTCTAGCTACTCACCTGTCTCCTTTGATCAGTGGAAGCACCCAATTGACTCATAGCTCATGAATAACAGTAAATGGTTGTTGTTGTAAGCCACTATGTTTGTAGATCGTTTATTTAGAAACTGATAAAATGAGTGACCCTAGAAACAAAAGAATCAGGCAGATCATGAGGCTAAGATGCTATGTGCAAATAGCAACAGCCATTGTAAACAGCAGCAAAGCTAAAGAACAAAAAGATAGTGCATGGGATAAAGATTACTTAATCACACGAGCTTTTCCTGTCATAATGTCCCAGTTAGGAGTTGCCATTAGTAGTACATTTAAAAAAGAAGAAAAGGCACATAATAAATTTTATGTATAGTGGCTTATTTTTTAAAGTAATAGCAGAAGAACCACAAATAGCTACAGATGTTTCAACCACTTGATTTATTGATGACAATAATTGATGTGAGTCACAACTTCTCTTAGTGCATCCTTCATAGAGAACTAAGTTAGTAATGAGAGTATGTGAAGCAGCACTTTGTGACTGGATTCAGCTCTTTCAACTCTAAATATAACCCTTTACCTGTATCCATTCCCATCACAAGGGATCATCACTTATGGTTTTTTAAATATGTAATAAGAATTATGGTTTGAAGGAGAAAGGAACAAAAGGAAAAGGAAGAAATTATTATTTCAACACCCATTCAATATGGAAGACTGGCATGCTGAAGCGTATATCTTCCAACCTTCTTTCCAAACCTCAAACCAACTCAAATTCTCTTGCTAGATGGTAGAAGAAAGGATAAGTGAATGCATAAAGCATAGAACCCATATCCATACCAAATCCCACAATGACCATTTTTACAAAATAATCATGAGCATTTCAGAAAAAAAGTTGCTCAGGAGCTAAGCTAATTAAGCATATATTTTTCATTCCTTAGAAAATATATTTGCAAAGAAAATTATGTTTGAATACGGATTACCTCTAAATTCCCAGAAGTATCCTTGAACCAATCCTGTCCTTCTGGAAGTATGTTGGAGTCCATGTATTAAGATGACAGCAACTACACCATCCTCTACTTCCCCATGCTAATGGCTCCATATGGTTCCTGAAATACACATAAACCCTTAAACCTTGAAACCCAAGAATTGCCACTATCTAGCTCCAGGGTACCTTTTCGATAATCCCCATAAATGTGCGATACTTTTTCCTTTTCCCTAAACACAGGGAATGCTTTCCTGCCTCCATACTAATTTTTCTGCTAAGAACATCTTCTGTACTCATCTCTCCTTGTTAAAAACAGCATCTACACTTTGAAGTCCACTTCAAATGTCATTTCTTTGTTGAAGCATGGCTACTTTTCTACAATTTGGGATATACTCATGTTCTGAGTCTTATCTCTGTATCTCAGAAATTAGAAATCACATCCCCAGACTCCTATATAGTTAGGAAGAAGTAATGTGACTGAGTCTATCCAATCAGGAGTACTCAACTGATAGACTGATTCAAAATGAGCAACATGAGAGGTGACTGCTCAGAGGAACAAACCTGCTGGCAAGTGTAGCAAAAGGAGAATCTGGTTCTTAAGTAATAATGAGATCTGAACTTCTCTTTACCATCTCTCATCAAGTCTAAGATGTTATCAACTTAAAGAGGTACCATTATTTCACATACCTCTAAAATAATTTTTAATTTGGGGCACCTGGGTGGCTTCATCAGTTGGGCATCCGACTTCAGCTCAGGCCATGATCTCATGGTTCGTGAGTTCAAACCTCCTATCAGGCTCCCTGCTGTCAGTGCAGAGCCCACTTCAGAGCCTCTGTCTCCCTCTCTCTGCCCCTCCCCCACTGGCACTCTCTCAAAAATAATTAAACATTAAAAACAATTTTTAATTAAAATAAAATAATTTTAATTCTTCCAATAAAGCTGTGATACCATGTGTTCTTATAACTTAGAATGTTATTTCATACTTATTGAAAAACATGTAAGACAGACACAAATTTTTTCAAAACTATATTGGTTAAGTTATTCACAATTAAAGTCTGACTTTTCTAAGTGACTTTCAGACTCAGAATCAACCATGACCATGTTTTGGCACACAATATCATCCTTTGTGCCATTGGAACTCTTAATGATGCAGCATTTTGTAAAAGAGTGCTTCACTATTGTCTCTAGGAATTTCTTCCTAAGCCACCAGTGCCAATTCTATGAGTTTTGATGCATACGAACAGGCAATGACAGCTACATCATGATTGCCACTTGGCCAAAGGCAATTGTGAAAAGCCATCCAAATTTAGAGAGGTAAATATGTCATGAACAAAGTATCTTAGAAAAAAATGATGTTCTATTTCCATTGGTGATTCCAGGGGTAGGAATCACTTTCCATTGCTATGATATGTTATATATAGTCCATCTATTGAAAAATTGGTTAGTGGTACCTAAAAGACCATAAAATGGAATAAACATCTCTACTTCTGGCCACCTGTCTTACAGTTTCCACCAGCCAACACATAAGGCTATGACAAATATTCAAAGTATTTACTGAGAGATTTTAATAAGCAGTCTCAGAATGGAGTAACAAAAAATGTAATTTTTGTTAATTTGCACTTTCACTATGTTGCACTAGGAAAGACACGTTAAAACTTAGGTTCCCATGTATGTCATGCCTCATAAGTTTCCCAAACTGACTTCAACTCTTCCTTCAGGAAAACTTCACTACTTCCACAGGATGAAGTCTGATATTTATTGCTCTCTAAGTTCGCCATCAGGGCGTATCCTGGGCTTCAATTAGATCAGCACTGACATTCACATCTGCTGAATCTCATGGTGCCTGGGTGAAAAATGGGCTTCAGATATGGGCAATGGTGAAAGTGGATTCTCCAGGATTGCAGAACATCAGTAAGAGCTACAGGTACCCTGGTTCCCTCACACAGGGAATTTATTTGTTAGAAATTTCTAAGGGCCAAATAACAGAAAATTCAACCCAAAGTGGCTTAATATTTATAACATTTATTATCTCTCCTAACAAAATTTCATAGGTAGGTCAATCTTCAGGTGTCACATAGTGACCTTGACTCTGCTTCTCTAAGACCCTCTTGGTCTGCCTTCCTTTGTTGGTTAGCTTCATCCTCAGACTGAGAACAAGATGGTGCCATATATCTAAGCATTATATCCAGATACAACAGTGTTTACAGAAGTTAATGATGACTCTCCTTGCTTCTCTTAGGAACAAATAAACTCTTCCCAGAATCTCCATTTTCCTCCATTTAAGACTTTATTGAACAGAAGTGGATCATAAGCTTATTCTGAACCAATCACTGGTAAAGGGATAGGACTACTCTGATTGGGTTTTGACCAGACAGGACCCACCCCCATGCCTGAGGTCAGGGCTGAAGCTTGCCTACCCCAAAGAACAGTCACACAGAGGGGATTTTGCCTGAAAAAAATCAGGTCCTATTAGAAAGGAGGTAGTGTGTGTGAAAAAAGATGTTAGTATGTTAACTATACTGGAATTTTTAAAAAATTAATAGAAAAACAAAACCAAAATAAAACAAAACAGATGTTAGGTAACCAATGGAGTCTCCTACGTAAATAATCCCTCTAAATTGTAAAATTTTCTTAGAGATGGTATACTGTAATCATTACTAATGAAAGATTATTCATTGGTGACAGAGCTCTACCCTGCTCTTTAGGAATAGGTATTATTATACTTTGGCTCCTTGGTGTACCATCAGTAGCCTGGTGCCATCAAAAAGAGGTAGAGGCCTCTATATGTCCTTTCTTCCTTACTGGAAAAATGATACTGCATTTGACTGAATTGTTTTTATTCAAGTTATGCCTCTGATAGAGAAGGAATAAAAAATGAAGAACTTAATTTTTTATATAGGCCTAATCCCCATCCCCCAACAAGTCTATAAACCCCTCTAGGGAATAAATGGTGTCTTTTTCATATTTATATATCCTATGAAGCTAGCCTTATATAATATGAACTCCATTCAATAAATAAATGATAAATGGAATTCTAAATCTCATTCATTCTTTCCACAATTAACCTTAATGACAGCTGGGGCACCTGGGTGGCTCAGTCAGTTAAAAGTCTGACTTCAGTTCAGGTCATGATCTCACAGTTCATGGGTTGGAGCCCCACATAAGGCTCTGTGCTGACAGCTCAGGGCCTGGAGCCTGCTTCAGATTCTCTATCTCCTCTCTCTCTGTCCCTTCACCCCCCCACAAAAAATAAATTTAAAAAGCACTTAAAAATTAAAAAAAAAAAAAAACTTCTATCACAGCTAATTAAGTCTCCGAGCTAGATATGGTCTATATCCAACCTGTGTGCATGAGGAAAGATCCTCTGGCTTTAGTATACTTTCCTCTCTGTGTCTCCATCCACAAGTATCACCTAGAAGCATAGACTTTCAAGGTGGAATTCTAATGTTCTTTACCGTCATGTTATAGGCTTAAGTTGAAGGAAAAAAAACTACAGTCCCTAAATCTGACAAGCACTACCTGGAGAAATTCAGACCTTGATAAGACCTTACCAATCCATTTCCTTTCAGGTTTGCCCATCAGATAGTTCCTCATTCTGAAGAATTAGTGGGTTAACCAAACCAAACCAAACCAAACAAAGCAAAACAAAACACCAGAATTAGTGGGTTGAAAATCCCCTAGGAGAGAATATCAAAACTTCAACATGTTCAGACAGATGTGCACACAAATAGTAGGTTTAAATGAAATTCTCTATATGATTTCAGATTTCTCCTTTTTTCTCTTTACTATCCTCTTTTCTTATTTAACCTCCATAGTTAAAAGATTTGGGTTTTTTTTCCCCTTCTCTTGTGGCACAGTATATTTGCTGAATATACTGATTCATGCCCTTTGGTTCTTATTCTTTGACGCAATTTTTATCTCTCCATTCTGTCCCCAGACTCAGTTTGTTGTTATGTCTGAGAAGTCCTTAGATACCATAGTTACCCAAAGGGTCAAACTGACTCTCCCCTAAACTGAACGTTGCTCATTCATGGGATGCCTCAGGGATTGTAATAGCCACAGCTAAAATAGCTATCCAAACAAAGATGCTTCGATAACAGCAGCTATTGAAAACAACCAACCCCTGTTACAAATCAATTAGCTACCCCTTATTTGAAAGATATTCAGTATGGCATTCACGCTGGGAATCAGGGAGGATGGTATTTCCTGAACTGATTTATACAATGCTAATATTTGTCAAGTAAATGAAAGAAAATGTCGAGTGAGTAAAAAGCCAAATAAAAATTCTCAATCTTAAGGTCATTTTCATTGTCTAATTTTCCCAATGTGTTATCAAATGCTCATCTGAATGCCTGAGGACTGAATAATTTAGATTAATATCTATCTATGTATTTCTGTATAGAATAATAGTCTAATGTAATATATGCATTTAATTAAACATTTCAACAAGACTTTACAGCCTATAAGGTAACTTCATATGTATTATTTCATTTGATCATTATGATATCCCTGTGAAGTATGTGCTAATGGTATCCCCATTCCACAGGTGAATAAACTGACTCTGAGAAGACTTTGTGATTTTTTAAAAACTTCTAAAACTAGCTGATAAAAAGAAGAGACAGGACTGAAATATAGGCCTTTGGCTCATTCTTTCCATTGCTCACATTGCCAATATACATTCATGACAAACTATAGTCCTCATTGCCTAAGCAAATGTAGCAAAAATTAAAAGTCAACAGGTTGCAGTTCAGATGCCCGTTCCTTTATATGGAGACTATGACTTTGTCTTCCTGTGTATTCTCTTTAGTTTAACATAAAATCACAATAATGTTTCCATAGGAGCATTTGAGAGTACTTAATGAATGAGCAATATTCCCATGGAGACTTGGAAAGTACACTGTGCTTAAGGACTGGCTGAGTGACACCAGGGAATATTCTTCCACTGAAATTGCTGAACACTCAATTTTCCCTCTGATTTTCACTTTTTATCATTCACCGATGCTCTAATTATCTGAGCCCCATCCTTTAAATCAAGAGTGTGATGTCTTGTTAAACATAGGATTTTCTGATGTCCTTTTTAAAACTAACACTTCAGGTCATGCAGCTCTATTATCTCCAGCTTATGATATGAATGTGAGTTTCCACCTTGGCCCTCTGTGGAAAGTGTTGCAAACTTTTATTCTTCCAACAGCATCTATTAGAGCTTGAGATAGTTTCCGTTCAAACACTCTTCATGCCAAGAATTCTAGGCCAAGATCTGTGATGACTGAACAGGACAGCAACTATGATTTTCAAGTTATATCTAAGGATGCGTTTTTGACAGGCAATGTAATGTTGCTTGCATTTTAGGTTTTAACCTATTGAACTGTTCGATAGCCTTATTTGTCAGGACTCAAAAAAAATTACTCAATAATAAGGTTTCATGCACTCACAGATGTCTGAAACTCCAATGAAAGGTCATATACAATATAATACAAGATAGGCTCTGTAGGTCACATTTATTTTAGGTTTTTAATATAATTCTGCATTCTTCTGAATTAACATAGCAAATATATTAAGCTCATAATTCCATAGTGAAGTAGAAGGCTAGTGCCCAGAGCTATTGTAAGGAAAATGTAACACTTAAACCACAGCTACAACAAGGTCATTTGAGGGGAATATGTGGTTTTAAAAAATAACTGAAAAATGCATTCATAGACATATACAATTGAATGTGGCAGTCAAGGAAACGAGTGGGGAACTGACTCAGGTATGATACTATTCTATCCAACTCATCTGCCGTGACAATAAAATGTATTTACTTAGTGTAGGAAAAAAAGACAAATTTAACATATGTGAGCCTTTGATTAATGATTCAGCTATGATGGAACCACTTACAGGACAATAGCCAGCCTTTTGCACTAGCAGGAATCTTTCCTGGGGTGTGGTAAAATACCATTCTCCACTCTGGCTATATGATCTGATAATAAAGACTATTTTAATTGTGTTATAGTTTGGGAGGTAAAATGAATGCACACAGAAATGAAAATAGGACTTGCCTTTGATGGTAAAAATAATTCATTTCTGGGCAAGTCTAACTTATTATTACATAGGATATTTTAAAAGATTGTTGTGTAACCTGACATTATTTTCATCTATCGGTAATCCTGGTAGTTTATTGATATAATAAGTATGTGGCACTCATGAAGAAAATTGCCAACTCAGGGCAGAAATCTGTTTTATCCAAAAAATATGCAAACATGTATATGTACCACAATGGATATTTAGAGAAAAAGTATTTGCACCTTTTAATCTTCATTCATTCCTTGTTTGAAATATTTACTGACTTCCAACCATGTGCCAAGCACTGCTCTAGGTTTTGAAGGTGCAACAAAAACAGACAGAAATGTTGGCTTTTATAGAGTTTGCATTTATTCTATAAATGCAATGGGAGGAGATAGACAATAAACGATGTGAGTAAAATATTTAATATGTCAAAATTTAAAGATTTATAAAATAAAAACATTAGTCAAATATTTAGTACACAAGAATTAAGAGATTCAGAGTTCTGAAGAGATGGTAAATCCCATGTTATGAGTGTAACTCCAGTACCTACCACAGTGCCTGGCCTAGTAGATATTCAAGAAATATTTGTTAAATGCCTGAATGAACAAATGAACAGACTTTATGTCTGAAAATAATTCTGACACTATATCTCAAGCTCATACTAGATTTTCTTTTTTTTATCTGCTTATTTACAAAAAAGATTTGAAGTAACTTATAACAAAAAGGTAAAGAATGTAACTCAAGCAGTAAAGGAAGAAATAGAGTCATAATGCATGGCTTTTTTAAAATACAGGGCTTAGACACAGTATGTGATCAATAACCTAAATGAAAGTATATTTAATACCAATTTCCTCCAAAGAATGCATACATATTTTTCACATAACTTTTTCAAAGGGGCGCCTAGGTGGTTCAGTCATTTGAGCCTCCGACTTCGTCTCAGGTCATGATCTTGCAGTTCGTGGGTTCGGGCCCCACATCAGGCTCTGTGCTGGCAGCTCAGAGCCTGGAGCCTGCTTCTGATTCTGTGTCTCCCTCTCTCTCTCTGCCCCTCCCCTGCTCATGCTGTGTTTCTCTCTGTCTCAATAATAAATAAACATAAAAATTTTTTTAAATACACTATATCTCATCAAAACTGAGAGGGGAGTGATTTTGAAAGAAAAGGGGGGGAAATGTCCATATAAGGCATTATTATTAGAGCAATAATCCAAATGCATGTGACTTTCTCTAAAGTTCCAAGAGTAGAACTTAGCATAAAGTAGAATCTCAGTAAATGTTGACATAAGACCATCAGATAAAACTGATTCTCAAACTGTTTCTGTAGTGTAGTAACAACATCATGCAATCAGTGTTAAAAAAAAAAAAAAGCATGTTCTTTTTGGTCTGTAGAGTTAGACCATCCTATGGTTGGCTTTCTAGCAAAGATGTTCAATAATCTCTGATAAGGAATGGTTCTTCTCAACCTTTTCAACAAAATGTATAGCTTTCAAGAATCCACAAGGATGGGTGAGAGAGGACAACAGTTGCTTAGCCAGTCACATCAGGCAAATCAACCCTAACATATCAGTGGACACGAGATATGGCAGCCAGAGCTATGGCAGCCAGAGCCTACATCATATTCGAGGCAATGTAGTGCCAGACAAAACTGAATTCAAGTTCCAGTTCTAGTAATTACCTACTCTAGTTGGGGCAACAATCTATTGTAAATGTAATACTATTTAACATCTTTGCAGTCCTAGGTATAGGAGCTCAATAATATTTGTAATTATTATTGAATGTGGATAGCATCTGGGATATTTTGAAGACTAGATTTATTGAGACATCAGCAGAAAGGAAATTTAGGAAAATCATACAGTAAGGTGAAATCTAGGTGAAAGAAGTAGTCTTCCTGAGACTTTGGAGTAGAAACTAGACAGGATCTTTAGATAATTCAATCATCTCAGTAGGGAAGCAGGTGTTGCTTACATAGAGAAGAACAATTGAGATGTTCTGGATGGTGAAAAAAGATAAGAGAATGCCACATAAGCTAGAGTCAAACTGGTCTACCCAAGTCCATATCAGCAGGTACTAAGACTCCAATAACATCCTGCCCCTCCCTCCCTAAGTGTGTGAAGGAGTTCAAGAGATTTTCAACCAGCAGCCAGAATAGCTCATCCCCTTCTTTGAAAAAGGTCTGAAAGTTAACATTGTAAGAAAGAAAAATACCTTCCACTGTCTTATGGGCAATGGGAAGAATGACGGGGTGGGCATAGGGATTCTTATTCATAAAGAAGCCTTTCCTTTAATTCCTTCTTTATTCTGTTCTTCCCCCGACCCTTCTTTTCCTTCCATCTTCTCTTCCTCTCCCTTCCTTCTATTTTCTCTTTTCTTCTCTACCTTGTTCTACAAGGGTGTAAGATGGAGTGATTTCCTCATATTTATTTGCCACTGGATTCTGGGTAAGTGAGGTGCTAAAAGATGCTTTCACGTTTCAGTTTGCTTGGGTTAGACCTGATGTATTTTTCATTCTTCCTTTCTACATCTCCTAATGTAGAAAAGTGCAGCATTCAGATGAAAAATACATGGGTCATCAAGACAAGTTCTCCCATTGGAGAGCAGGAAACTAAATATGTGATGACTGTGAATGAACTCTCTGAGAACCAAATGAAAATCACAGAAATAGAAAACAGATGTAAGCAATCATGAATCCAGGGCAATACTCTGCCTCCAGTTTATTTTTAGCAGAAATGTTATTAAAGTCTTTTCAGTACCGTAATTAATTTTCAAGGATTGCCATTAGCCTCATAGTGTAAAATGGGACAAGAAATTTTTTGCATATAAAGTTTAGTGGAAAATATTGATTTTTAAAGTAGGTTGCTGTGTATTTGGTGGTTGTTGGGGGTGTTGTATGGTTTTTAGTTTTCCCAGTTTGACCTAGGAGTAATGAATCTCTCACCAGAATGTAATCCGTCTTCAGATAATAGTGGCTGTTTATATATTTAGGATGTGTCAACCTCCTCAAGGCTGGGAAGTATCATAGCCTAATATAATATTTGGCTTTCAAGTTTTGGGTGTGCAACAAGAGGACCAACAGTCTTGTTGGCTAAAATCAACCCAAGGTATTAGAGTTTGGACATGAACTTGGCCTGCCCATGCCAGAGGGAATACAAGTACCTTCTTTCAGGCTCTGAATGAAATCATTAATTATGTCAGCAGCTCCAGCGATAGACCTGGAGACACTTTTGCACTACTTAGCAAACAAGCTACCTTCTCAACTGTTTAGAAGTCTAGGGAAGATCTTAGAGATCTGTACTCACTGTACTTACACAGCCCTTTCCCTGCAAATCCTCAGACTTTCCTTGATCTTGTGTCTCTTTGGTTTTACCACACCAGGGTTGGAATAAGATGAGGGAAATATATGGCTATGATGCCCAGACTGTGTATTACAGACCTAAAAGAACATCCTGGTGCACCTTGACAATGAAACTCTTTTAAAATGAGGGTTTTTTGGAACCATATCAACCACACTTGAGTTCCTGCTCAATTTAAGGCCATCATAGGTCTTTTAAAGAGTAATTTAACTGCTATAGACATGTACATTTTTGCCTGCTAAGAACCGCTTTACAAAGAATATGACCTGTGTTTATAGGACAAAAAAAATTTTTAATCCTTTCCACAAAAAGCGGCCTCCTTTTTTTTCCCCCATTAAAAATACTTTGGCAGTTTTATGTATAATTACAGCTTAGCAGGTTGAGAATTAAAGGAGCAAAGTGCAACAAAATTCTTCTAAGGTCAGTTTAAATTTTTTTTTTAACATAAGTACTTTCACATAATAATTGACTTCAGTGTATTATGATACATTAAAAGTCTGTATCTTTCCCCTCATTTACCAGTCTCTGGGAAGTGGAGCACAAATGAAATGAAGGGGGAAATACCTTCAGGAAAAGTATGTAATACATGCACTAAGCGTTAATGAAAGAGTGGCTTTTGAGACTGAATGAGATATAGGCTGCCCCCAAATCCACCACAGTTTTTAAAAGAATATACTTTACGAAGCATTCCCAATAGCAGATTAAAGAGCTTTATAAATGAATTTTGAAAAATAGATCTAAAATAATTAAAACTATGCTTTCATTTCTCAAAAGTGCAGGTAGAAAGAACTACAATTCAATTTGATTCCACAGATATCTTCAGAAGACCTACTCAAGGCACAAAGCAGTATTGGGCATATTGGGAAGGTAAGCAGAACACAACAAGAGACTGATGGATTTTTTTCTTTGTTTCGTTCATAGACAATTATACAGATAGAATGTTTTTCTCTTGAAAGCAGAAAAAAAAAGTCTAGCAGCTTTAACAGAGCTGCTAGTGGGAAGGATGAAAACCCTCCCTAATAAATTTATCAAATTTGATGGATAAAAGAATGAGATCTTAAAAGTCTAGTAAATGAGCTGTTGGGGAAAAGTAATTTTTTAAAAATAACAAAACCGGAGGAAATTAGATAAACTTTGAAGAGAGAATTCTTACTTGGAATCACCATGGGACAGAGGAACATGCTAAATTACCAATGGAGGGGGGAATGGGAAAGAAGCTCCCTAAGTTATGAGCAGATAAAGGATAAAAGAATGAAATCTATTTATATCATTTTATTTTTTTCTCCGTTCTACGAAAAGAGAGTAAAGAGATGCATAGGGGAAGGTTGACTATCAAAGGATTCATAGAACAAAACTAAATTCTGAGTTTCATAAAAATAATAATATATTATTCTTCCAGTTTTATAAGTTTTAAGAAACTGGGTACACATTTAATTCTTTTTTCACTCATCTTTATAAATACAGAAAGGGAAAGTAAAAGGTTTTATATCAATTTTATTGACTTGGGAAAATATTTAGAAGAATATATAGAAAGATCCCATATTTCTTCATTATTTTTATTTTGTAGATCCAGAAACTGAGAGAGAGAAAAGCTATGAAAAATTATTCAATCACCATACTGTCTAGTTTACACCAGGCATTCTCAAGATTGTTTATAAATAAGTGCATACTCTCTCACTCTCTTTTTTAAGTACCGCACCACCATAAGAAGGAGGGATAAAAACAAGAAGTCATGTGTTCTAATCTGATGTCTCCTGATTTATACAGAAACATATAAAAGGTACTGTTATGTACTAGATGTTAATTAGATATGCCCCCATAAATAAAGGTACAAAAGTCAAATAAAAGTTATAAATGTTTATAACTTTTTGTAGTTTTTTGTAGTATTTAAGGGAATTTGTTATTCAGATAGAGGTGGGATGGCTAAGAGAGATAAGTGGGGGGAATTGACAAGAGAAATTAAAAGACAAAAAGGTAAAATATGAGAATTAAAAAGGCAAAACATTCTTAGCCTTACACATGTATAAGAGCTTAAGTTCATAAACAGTTCTTCATAAGAACATGTCACAAGAACTGGGCAAAATTGACTTCACGGAGAATGGACCTATAGTATTTTGTAAGATTACATGGGAATTTCTTTGTTTCCTCCATTGCTAAAAGCGGCGATCACAAGGCTCAGGGGTCTGGTAAATAATGAAGAAGTCGCTCTTCTGAATAATACTATTCTACAAAGGACCCCCATCACCCCTCGGAAAGTCCTGAGACACCTGACAATCTCCCAGCAGCAGTTTCCCCAGCCAATAAAGTGGTTTTGTGCACATTACCATAGCGATACTATCCGTTATTCAGTTCGTAGATGCTTTTAACAAATACGAGAAGCCTAACAAGATCATCAGGCTTGTTCATTTGAGAATAGAAGCTTAGAGCACATTCTAAGTAGGAATTAGACTGCTGGATGGACCAACGTTTCTCAAAGCAAGCTAAATGATGTCTGAGGGGGAAAGACACCTCAGAAAGGAGCTAAAAGGAAACCCACAATTTGGACTCCAGAGTTTGTTTCCGTCTATCTCTGGAATTCTGCCTCTGCGAGAGCTTGTCCGGAGTTGTGCAAACGAACACTTCGAGCCTCGTGCCCGGCGCTCACCGGCTCAGTGGCTGGCTGGCTCCGGCTCGAAGGTGTCGCACCCCCCCGGCGTTGCGGAGGGCGGGGGGGGGGGGTGGCGTGGGGTCTGCGCCTCGCCAGGACAGCCTGAACGTGCATGTCAAGGACTCTTAACCACCATGGACAGCTCACTGGCTTCCCCCAGCCGGCTCCGCGCTGTTCACAAACTCCACAGGAGCCACCAGCTAGGTTGCCTTTTATGCCCTGGAGAGATGCCCTGTGTTCCACGGTCTACACCCCCCGCGATCGCCAACTGCAACCACTGAGCAGCTATATATAGACAGAGCGGGCTTCGAGAATTAATAACCCTCCTTGCCCTCACATCAGTCCTTTAAGTTGCCACTGGATTCTAAGAATCAGACGGAGAGAGTTGGCAGAGAGAACTTTGTTCCACGTCCCTTCATTTCCTCTCCTCGCCTGCGCGGCCCCTCACCCCGAGTTGGCTTTGCCGATCGTGTTAAATGAAATAAAACAGACCGGCCCCGGGGCTCCGGAGCTGTACCGACGCGCGGGAGGCAGGCTGGCAGAGAGCGAAGCCCAGGGTTCGGGGAGGAGGGCGTGTCCCTGCACCTCCCCGTGAGGACCCGGACCTGGACCGAGACAGGGCCCAGAAGCGGGTGGTGGTGGAAGGGTGGGGTACATCTGCCCCCACCCTTCTCCTTCCCCACCCCCACTGGGAATTCGTCGTCACCGTCTGCCAGGGGCTTATGTCAAGTTTGAGTCATAGATTGACCAGGAGGGAGAAGGGAGGGGAGAGCCCCGCTTGGAGGAAGTTCGCTCGCGCCTTCGGACCCGGTTCTCGGGTCACACTGTTCCTGAAGTTTCCTTTCGCCTGCAGCCAGGGCCCTCCTGCGAGTAAGGGGGAGGGCTGGGCGGGCTACTCAGACTGTACCCGGGAGCGAAACCGCTCGCAAAACCCAGCGGCAGGAGGCGGAGCGCGAAGGCCTCAATTCTAAGGCTCCGGACAGAATGGATTCTGTGAGACAATCGGCAATCCAGATTCTCACGGAAAGAAGCCCCCAAACACAGGAAACGTAGCTAGACCGCCAAGGCGCTCCTAGGCCTTTGAACTTTCCAGCAAACCTAGGATCCCCGGGAGCCAAGCCCGCATCCTCCGTGGGGATCGTATCTGCAACGGGAGAGCTAATTCTGTAGCGGGAGGTGGGGGGAGGCTGATAAAGATTGCCCAGAGGTGCTCAGGCCCCTTTGAAGATCCTGGACCCCTTCCCTAAGAGACTGTACACACCTCGCCTTCCTGCGTCAGGCGCGCAAGAACCAAGCCAGAGACCCCAGAGAGGGAGAGCGCAGCTTTCATGTTTGCTTTACAGAGGCCTCATTTCTGACAAGAATCCCAGAAAGGGCAGGCAGAACCCCGAAGCCACCGTAATCACAAGCTGAAGGCGAAACAGACACAAAAGCGGTCTAAGTAAAGGTGCTGGATGCCTTTGTGCGGGAGAGGTTGGGCATCCTACTCCGGGTGCTGCCTTGGGGAGAGAAAGAGAGCTGCCCTGTTTTGCAGGGGTAGATAATGGTGTTAGGGAGGTAAACAACTTTTGAGGTCCCAGTGACTTCTGGGGGGCAGTGCCTTGTGGATAGACAGCAGGGCTCACTTTTTAAGAAAGGACAATTCTTCTACTCATAGAGGAGCTGGGCCCCTGCCAGGAAGGCTGTGTGGCACCGCCCCACCCAAGATCAGTTGCAGGTTGAGGGGTTGTCGTCTGAGCCAGGTGGGACTCTCCCTGTGGTCCCGCACAAGTTCAGAGTTGCCTACTTCAGGGAGCCAAGAACTCGGCCCAGCCAAGGGCATCTGTCAGGCATCAGTCCAGGATGTCAGGACTCTGTTCCTAAACCTCCCCACCCCCCACCCCCCAACACAGGAGCACCATCCCTGGCCAGAAGACTCCTCAGAAGTGTTGAGCTTAGGAGGTGCACAGGTGCACAACTGCTTGACCTTGGAGAACTGGCCCCTAGAGACCCCCATTTCCTAAAGACCTTCTCTGCTCACATTGGCTCCGTGGCTTGGGTAGCAGGGGAGGGAAGTGCTTCACTGCTGAACTTTCTGGTACTGTTTGGGGAAAGGTGAACATTGCCCAAGAAGTAGAGAAGGGTGAGGACGGTGCAAGACCCACTTTTCCAATAAGAAAATCTCATCAGCCTGATTCGTGTCTAGGCACTTCTCCCTGAGGCAGTTCCTGCAGATGTCAGCAGTCAGTTCTGTTTCTGGAGAAGACAGCCTCTGTTTGAGTCTTATCATCTAACTATGAGAGATTTAGTAATGAAACACACCCTTTCCTATCCCTATTTGGGATTTAAAGGCATCACATCCCCTTTATTGCTACCATGAGGTCAGCTGGCAATGACCTCCTCTCAAGTCTCAGACCACATTCTAAGAGAACCAAATGATAATCTTTCTTGAAGTAATTTCACAAACTTCTCTATGTAAAGAAAGAAAAAGTTAGGAGAAGGGATGAGTTTAGTTGTTTGGTTTCACAGGATTTTAGAAATATAGCTTGGAGCTACAGATTGGCAAATGTTATTGGTAATAAGATAAGGGATGCTTTTTGGTAATAAGGGAATTTCTGAGCCCAGGTGCACTGTTTAAAGAGCTATAGGTACCTTTTCAGTTTGTATGTTTATTTGCTTGCTGTTTGGGCTGAGGAGGAAAAAAGGGAGAAAGATGAAAAAGCTAAACATGAATGGTTTTTACTAAATTGCAGTAGGAGATATCCTTGGAGATATACGTCAGTTGGTTATTTTAACATGAATTTGGGAGTAAAAGTGTACTTAAAATTTTAGAAAATCTCTTCTTAAAATTGGGATAAAATGCTGCAGTTGGGGACAAGAAGATGGAAGTCTGGGGCTTGCTCATGGGCTAGGCATTCGTGTAGGTGTAGATCTCACAATGCCAACCTGTCTTCACATGGAAATACTTCAGATTAAAGACAGGCCTTCAAATCCTCCTATTTGCAAAGGTGCATTTAGGTGATAGCAAGGCCTAAGCAAACATTCAGCCTCTTTTGGCGCTTCTAAGCACCCCCCACCACCAAAAAAGAAAAAAAAGACAAAACCCTCCCAGTGTAGAGTCAGCTCATGTGTAGTCACGTGGTCTCAGCATAATCACGGAGGTTACTCAGTTATATTGGGAACTAGATTATGATGTCAGAAAATATCCTTTTCAGAAAGGCTAAAAGTCAGGGTCCTGAGTATATATTGAGGAGAATTTCTACTCAACATAATAAGCAGGGCAGCTTAGAACAGGTACCTGCTTTCTAATAAGTGCCTTTAGTGAGAGCAGAAAAGCCTCCTTACAGGAAGTTTTTGATTCATTTAGACTTAATTTTACTTTTTTGAAGAACAACAACAAAAAATTACTTCTGGAAGAGACTGCTGAGAAGATCCCCTTCCTTTGGCCAGAAAAGCAGAGAAGACTGTAAATCAAGGAAAAGGTGAAGTAATAAATTATAAGGGAACTTTGGTATTCCAAGTATATAAAGACTATTTATTTTTCCTGTGTCTATATTTTCTCTTTTTGTGGAGGAGAGGAAATTCTAAAAATATTTGATAGATGTTTTGCCATTAACACCAGAAAAGTGTGTGGGGAAAAGAAAGGAGGGAGGGAGAGAAGGGTCCATTTTGTTTCATTAGTAGAAAAATCAATGTAAATCAAAGCAGTCTATTGATGGAAGTCTTTAATTTATAATGTCCTTAGAGTATAATGAATTTGTTTACAGCATAGATGCTTTAATATTGTCAGTCTGATTTTTGTTTTAACCTTTTATTGGGGGAGGGTTGATTTTTTAAAGCTTGGGTAGTTTGAAATTTGGCTAAGTACCTTTGGCTTTTTTATTGTGGAAGCAAATATTATCATTTTAATATTAAACAACTTGCAAGTATTAAAGGGCTCATTTGTGATTTACTTTTTTTTTTGTTAATAGATTTCCCTCCTTAGATCTAACGATTACATTAAGGCTCCCGTTTCTTTTTGGGAAGAATTTATTATAAATCAGAAAGTGTCAGAGGTTCAAAGGTTGACATTTCTGAGTGCTGATACTTTGTCTTTTCATGCCATGCAAACAGATCTAACATTTAGAAATTCTTAAAC
>CM053571.1:76055890-76151454 GCA_028646485.1 Cryptoprocta ferox
GCCTAGATTGGCGAGGATCGGGGAGAGGGCGCTATTTCACCCACCCTTGGTAAAATCTGTGAGCATCAGCCAGGAGTCAGTCTTGATAAAGGTCAGGTTCCCCAAACCATCTCAAGTGTCCAAATCATACTAGCCTTTTAGAGAGTATTAAAAACGTACCAGTGAGGTTGTCTAGCTAGAAGAGAAACATCCCTTGAATGGTTCCCAACTACCCGCGTTCATTTCAGAAAGATAGAGGAGCCCGCGGGGCGGGCGTTCACATCCGCTGCAATCCTTTCCTAGATGATACTGCCCAGTAATTCAGAGCAGTCTTTATTCCCCGCCCAATAGTTTGGGAAGAACCCCCTGCTTTCCCTTCTCTTCTCCGAGGCAGAGCAGCGTACAGCGATAGTTCCGCTTCATCTGCGGGCTGAAGCGACACGGATAGAGTCGTCCCAGAATATGTAACAGGGGACAGGGCGGGGTGTGGGGTGGGGTGGGGGCGACAGAGTAGGTTGTCTGGGAAAGGGTGGGTTAGGCTCTTGTCGGTGGGCGAAAGGGCTTTGTGCGCTCCCCAGGAGTGTCGGTCCGCCTCGACAGTTCAAAAGAGGGTCTCCATCATGTATGCGGGTTTTCTTGGACCAGCTCCAGATGTCCTCAGCTGTTCTGAGACAGCAAGAAATGCAATCTCGACCTGAAGTCTGAACCCTCTTTTACTTTTCTAAGCGAAGGATCTCCCCCCTCCTTAGTCGATGCTCCCCACTCAGCGGGTCCCAGGAAAGAGCCAGGGAGGAGAGTTCCCATCTCTTTCCCCGAGCTCCCGGCCAGACTTAGGGTTCCTTAAAGCCACGGGCCAAAGGCCCGCGACCTCCCCGCCGCATATTCCGGGCGCCCGCGCTCTTCGGCCCCGGCTGCTTGGCCTCCTCCTTGTCCGTTCGCCCCCGGCGGCCTCGGCGGCCTCGGGGCCCGCGCGTCCAGCCGGGCGCGGCTATTGCGCCGCGCCGGGAGCCTTGACTGTTCCTGGCCTCCCGCACGCCCTCGGGGACCTCAGCTCGAAGATCAGCCGTGTAGTCTGGGGCCGGTCGGACCCAGAGGGAACCAGTAGATCCGCCCACGCCCCCGTCCCCGGGTCGGCGCGCGGCTAGACTGGCGCTCTGGGGTGGGGCTCGGCGGAGCTCTGGGCAGCGCCGGGGGCGGCAGAGCCTGAGGCGCGGGGAGCTCCGGGGCTCGCAGTACACTCCCAGCTCACGGCTCCCCTCGGCTCGCTCGGGCCGCGCGGGGCCCGCTCGAGCAGCCTGTCGCCGCCCCCGCCCCCCGCGCGCCCGCGCCCTCGCTAGCCCCGCGCGCGTTCCAAGGGCGCCACCTCTTTGCGACTAGCTCACTTCTCCGGCAGGTTTGCCTGGGAGCGTGTGAACATTCCTCTGCTAGGCTTTCAACTCGCCTCCAACCTGCGCCGCCCGGCCAGCATGCCTCCCCGCCCGTGAAGCGGGGCCGCCGCTGCCCTGCCGCTGGGGCCGCCGCCTCCCCTCTGCGCCGCTATTAACCCGCCCTCGTTGCCACCTGGCCCTCCTGATCGACGACACGCGCACTTGAAACTTGTTCTCAGGGTGTGTGGAATCAACTTTCCGGAAGCAACCAGCCCACCAGAGGAGGTAGACAGACAGCTATGTATATATATGTGGGTCTCTACAAGTGGCTCTGGAACAAGACGGCCTGGTTCGCAAAGACGCTGACTTCAGAGGGGGAAACTTTCTTCTCTTTTTAGGAAGGGGTTTAGCTCTGCTCCACGAACCTAGGAGAACTGCCGGCCAGATTAATTAGACATCGATAGGGAAGACGTATAAACACGCTGCGCATCATTGATGCATATATAAAACCATTTCATTGTGGTTATTATTTCAGAGGAACGTCTCTGATTTTTTGTTGTTGCTGTTTTTCCCTTTTGGTGCCGTTTTGCCTGTGTGGTTTTGGAAAAAGCACGGTTGCAGTAACTGGTTCCTAAATAAGTAAGTGCTGAGAGGCTTCAGAGAAAGTTATTGTGTGTGTTTTTTTTTTCTTTGCAAATTGTGAGATGCCCTTGGTGTTGAAGAGACTATTTGAGAAGAAGCTAAAACGGGGAGCGTGGTAGTACGGGGAGATGGAGACTCCGGACTGACACTTCGGGCCCCTTTCTGCTCTGTTGCAGGTCCCGCGAGCGAGAGGATACGATGCTGCGGAGGCTGGTTCAGCAGTGGAGCGTCGCGGTGTTCCTGCTGAGCTACTCGGTGCCCTCCTGCGGGCGCTCGGTGGAGGAGCTCGGCCGCCGGCTGTAAGTGCCCCGTCCTCCTCTGGGCGCCGGGTGAGGGCTGGGAAGGCCAGTGGGAGAGGCCACCAGGCTGGGGCGCTGCCGAGGGCTCGCAGCGGTCACAGATGCTTCTTGCCCGAGTTAAAAAGCAGGGAGATCCGGCTACCTGCCCGGGGCTGAGACCGTGTCCTTAAAACCCCAGCGGGAGAATTGGTTGAACCTCAAGGGGATACAGTCAAGAGACAGATTTTATATGAGTTTCCATAAGAGGGAGAGCAGAATCTCCTTTCGACAAAGATCATCTGCCTCTAGTGAAGGAAAAAAAAAGTTTATACTTTCAGGACCTGGGAAGGTTTTGAAACCCCGAGGGTTACAGGAGACAGATAACTAGGGAAGGAGCTGAGGGAGCCAGGGTACACATGTCTATGTGCGCTTGATTTACATACTGAATGTGGGTGGCAGTTTGTGCGTGCAATGCAAAAGTCTTACATCTAACTTTATTATGAATGACATAATTTTAAGCATATAAAATGGACCACATTACATAATGAAGGCATATTATATAATAAAGTAGTAACAACTTTGCAATGGCACAACTCCAACGTTAGTATTGATACAGTTCAGGAACGCTGGCATGCTTGACTCCAAAATGAATATTAGGTGTGGAAACTTATATTTTCTTGGAATTATTGCTAACAGCTCTTTAATCTGGAGTCAAATTTGCATTGTAGACTGAAAACTTGTATTTTGGCATTCTCATCTGGTGGTTCTTTTAAGGATAATTTTGACTTTAACATAATCATACATCCAAACACACCAGAGAAATATTACCATGTTGTGTGACTGAAAAGTTGGAAGAACAGTAGAGTAACACTGTCTTAATAATCTGTTGGACCTAGCAGCACATTAATGTGTGTAAGACCATGATTGGGTGATCTTGAAGCTGCAGACTCAGTATTCAGGATGGGAAAACCATAAAGTTTCAGAACTGAGAGGAGTTTGCCTCTGGAGAAGGAATTAAGGAGCTTTCACACTAACAATAAAAATTGCAATATCCAATATTTACAATCAAGTTCATGGTGCTTCCTTGTAAATTCCCAACGGTGTACAAAAAGGCAACTGTTTTATATGTGCCCTTGGTCTATTATTATGAGAGCAGAAAATCCCTAAATGAAATTACTTTAGACATGTCTGAACCTTGGCACCAAAATGAAAATCTATTACGAATCTCCTAAGGCAAATTGTGTAGAACATTGTACTAAAGATAAAGCTGTATTGTATTCTTCAAATCAATGTTTTGCTGATGTATTTCTGAAAATTGTCTTTAGACTTGTTGGTCCTTTTGAGACTTGTATTAAGTTATTTAAAATCCATATATTAATATAGATGAAGAGTGAATTTTTAAAAGCATGCTTAAATGCTGGCCAAGAAATACTGTCTTGGAACAGAGCCAATTTTTTCTTTAAAGTTGCTTGAGAAATACCTGTTTTCTCTTTTGAGAAACAGTAAATGGACCATGATTAAATCCACAGTTATGACACAGAAACAGTGCTAAGTTGTCCTAAAGGCTATTTTTAACTCTTTCTTTGTTGTACCTTGCAAAATACACATCAGAAACCATTTACCAGCCAGAGACTCTGTTATAGTTTTGTTTGTGGGTGAAATATAATATTGTAGTTAAACACTCACACTCAGCAGATGGTCATAAAACTGCCACAAAACATTCTTATAGTTAATGGCTAATAGATCATCATATTAAAGCCATGGTTTTTCATAAAGCCTGAAATCATCAGTAGATGAAGATGTTTCGTCAAATTATTACAGCCAAATGGAGTTTAAAAAAAAAACAAGTCATTATTTTTGCATTGGTGCCAAATAACAGTAAATTCTGTGTGCTAGACAAAACATTAGTCTACTATTACAGTAAATCAACCTAATTTCTTGAAAGAAATGTTAACATATAATCAAATTGTATCACTCCCCAATTACTCTTCACACCAAATATTAAAGAAACTGCTTTAGCTATTTTTTTCTAACTAGGGACTAACTTCTGGAGGCTGGGGGCTAGGGGTGGGGGTGGATCACTACTACAACAATAGCACTTCCTAAGCCATGCAAAGGAAGCAATTATTAAGTTGTCATAGTCCACAAGATTTTAATTAATGGGACTGGAGTATGAATAAATTGGAATTTGGAAAGTGAGGCCTAGAGATATTCTTGTCCAGATGAACACAGCTCTGGGCAGGTAGCAGCCTTTGTGTCTAAGTTAGACAGGGAATCCCGGCAAATTCAGAAACTTAAAACATAATTGGCTGATTTGCTTGGGAGCCAGACTGGGTCTATTCCATTTAATGAAAAGCATAACTTTTGACTGAGTCATTTGGGTTGGAAGGGACTTGTGGTGAGTCATCCTCGCTCTAAGGCCCGGACCCTGCCTCTTGCATGTACCACAGAACTTTTCTTCTCAAACCCAGACTTCTTCCTGAGTAGCTGAGCATCAGAACAAGCGTATGCTGCTGCTTCTGTGTTGGGAGAGGCAATCCTATCACTCCCTTTACTCCCTGTGTTCCTCGATAGCTCCTTGGATATTTACTCTTCTCTGAAAACTCCCAAGAGTGATTTTTCTTTAAAGCAGAAGAGCTATATTTTGGCTGAATTTAGAGTTATCCATGTTAAGCATTTCACCCATATTTCTGCAATCATTTTTACAATAATCAAAGGAGACCATAAACATACCACGTTAGGTGTATAATAAATGTCATATGAACCATTGTGCTGTGGAATGTGTATGGAGGTACAGAGAAATAGGCTATTATTGAGGCCATATTTGCCACTTAAGTATTTCAGAATTGTCTAAATTGAAAGCCTCCTTAATGTGGATTCATTGTTCCCCACCTATGTGTATATAGTTTGTACATGCTAGTCATTTACCCTTGTGTCAGTTCATGTCTTGTTTTGAAAATAAATAGAATGCTCTATGGATCTTATTCCTTGTTGATGATAAAGATACTATTATATTCCTGATCCTCTAGCGCAGTTGCCCAATCAGAAATTCATTCTTGGCAATATTTTAAATGCAGAAGTCTTTGAACTGTTACTTGTGTTAACAGCATTTCAGATTTAGCACTTAAGAAAATCTGCGTTTTCTCAGTTTATGTTAACAAGTCCTCCTAAGAGGCAGAAAGAAGCTTTGTAAATCACAAGAGATATACTATTTTAAACTGGACAAAGTTGTGCCATCTTTGTCGGCTTTTTATAAAACAGAAGGATAAAATGATCACTCACTCCTTTTCTCATGAGAACCATCCTGGGAAAGTGCAGTGCTTGGGTTAAGAAGGCACTGTGACTCACAGTTGACAGGCTGGCCAAGATGACAGGCATACATGCCAGGCAGAGGGGGCATACGCAGTGGTGGCTTGATTAGAACAGACGGACCATTAAAAGTTTTGGCTTTGAGTTAAGCTAGAACGGGCTGTATTATACATTTGGAGAGCAATACAGATGCGGTGGTTATCTGCCAGGAATTGAGAAAGAACGAAAAGCCCCTGATACTATAAAAGATCACTGGTTAAGAACTTCTTTTAATGGGACATTTTGCTAAAAGATACTTATTAAACTGCAATACTTATGAAATGTGCAGTTAAATCAGTCCCATTCTTTAAAACTGTTATTAGAGAGTATAAATGTATTGCACCCAAACCTCAAATTTGTGTATTATTAAAAGTTTCCAGAATACTAACTGTGGCCGTAAAGTAAGTGAATTTTAATCTAGTCACATGTGGCACCTTCAAAAAGGAAGAGAGGCTCCTTCATGCCTCATTTAAACCAGGCTCCTGTTAAATTCCTTTCCATTAAGTCATGTCTTTTTTGAACAAGCTGCATGCCTTAAAGTCGGTCCACACTCTAAAATACTAAAAGGAAGCTGGTATTCTGGCTATAAGGTCTAGAGAAATAATGCCTGTATTTTCATGTCTTACTCTTCTTTGACTCACAGTAGAACTAGAAAATCTCTCATTCCCCCTGTGAAAATCCAAACTCTAGAGATCCTAGTTTTTTGTTCTGGTGGTGAAAATGGACTTGTTGGAACAGTAAGGCTGATCTTCAAGGAAGGTGATAAATTGCTATCCATTTGCCCTTCGTCATGGTTCCCACCACAGGCTTTTTTATTCCCTGCCCTTTGCTTCTTGTTTCCTCAACATACACTTCTGCTTCCACAGAAGAAAGGATTGAGGTAGTTGAAAAGCAGTCTTTGGTTTCAGAATCAGAGGACCTGGTTTTTGGATTCCTGGTTTTGTCTGTTCTCAGTTTGAGGGCAAGGGCAAGTCATTAGTCTCTCTGAATCTCAACTTCCCCATCTATGAAATGAAGACAATGCTATTTTTATTTGTCACATTTCTCTGAGGAGTTGAAGAAGCTGTACTAATGAAGGCAGATAAGGGACCCAGATATTGTGTGTCAGAGAGGTAAGAATACATGGGATATCACCCTGTGAAGTACCCTCAGACACTTGTAAATGAACCACTTTGAAGAGCTCCACAGTGGTAGAAATTGGAGTAAGGTGAGGTCGAGTTGAAGCAGGCATGATAAGACTGATTAATGTATGTGATCCCTACATATGGTCAATAATATTTTGACAGGATAATACAAGAATATATGGATAGACAATTTAAGCAAGAGTCAGATGCCATCTAAAAGATGGAAAATTAGTTTACTCTTTTCCTCTATATTTTCATTAGAGTGTGGTTTAAACAGAAAAGTCACTTCATATTTGATCCTAGAGATATTTTTTAAGACAAGAAGACTAAGTAGAAAAGTGAATTTTTTAAAATTAAGTACTAAGGATCATACCCTCTGAAATTCTGAATTAAAACAATAAAAACTCAATGCGTGGAAGAAATAGAATTATCTTAACTTAAACACAAAGAACCCCATTTTAAAGAGACCACCTATTACTCTACAGGAAAATACGCATTCTCTCTCTGACACTTGGCTTTCAAATACAGGTTCTTGGTCACCTATAACCTACTATCATGTTAAAATTCAGTCTGTTAGGTTGTTACCTAGACAGGCTTTACTGCTCATTTCATCTTCAGCCTTTGTTTGCCTTTATTTCTTACAGCTTGCTGTTCTTTGAGAGTCAATATTATTATTTTCCTAATAGGAGAGCAGTGTGTGTGTGTGTGTGTGTGTGTGTGTGAGCACTTGTGTGCATGCATGCATGTCTGGGTGAGTACTCAAGTAAATTCAGCCTCCTTTTCAATTTTAGGCTAGGACTTCTGGATTTATTTTCCCAACACAAGTCTGAAAAACCTGAAAAGAATCTCAGTGGTTTCTGTCCATTGCTGAGACTAACTGAATCATAACGTTTTAAGTTGAGGAGAACATAAAACTCTCTGAATCAGACCTCTTCCTTTTGTATGGAGAGAGGCTGACAAGGCCAGAGAATGTTCATGTTCTCACCAAAGTCACAGACCTAGAGAGCGGCATAAATGGGACCTGAGGCTGCAGCCTCCTAGCTGCCCACACTTCCCTTCCCACTCTGCTCTTTCCCTGCTCCACAAGCTTGCTGCACTTCCAGCTCATGCTCTGTATGGGACCAAACAGAAAACTAAAGAGCTTTCCTCTTGTCTTTGAGGTCTATACCAACAAACTAAAATTGCATTATTTTTTTCCTCTCCTGCTATTTTTTTCCTTAAAGCAAAAGAGCTGTGTCGGAGCATCAGCTCCTTCATGACAAGGGGAAATCGATCCAAGACTTACGGAGACGATTCTTCCTTCACCACCTGATTGCAGAAATCCACACAGCTGAAATCAGAGCTACCTCGGAGGTTTCCCCCAACTCCAAGCCTGCTCCCAACACAAAGAACCACCCCGTCCGATTTGGGTCTGACGATGAGGGCAGATACCTAACTCAGGAAACCAACAAGGTGGAGACATACAAAGAGCAGCCATTGAAGACACCCGGCAAGAAAAAGAAAGGCAAACCTGGAAAACGCAAGGAGCAGGAAAAAAAGAAACGGCGAACTCGGTCTGCCTGGCTAAACTCTGGCGTGGCTGGGAGTGGGCTAGAAGGGGACCACCCATGTGACATCTCTGCGACATCGCTGGAGCTCAATTTACGGTAAATGGCTTCTGTGCCCCATAGCCTTTCCTTGGTGCTCTCCACTGGGGTGTGTAGCGTCCCATCCACTGTGGCTTGGACAAACCTAGAAGGTCCTCCCTTTCGGTCCTTCTATCACTTGCTCCATAATTTCAAAACTTACGAAAGCAAGATGGCTCAGAATATTGTCTGCCTTCAAACAGTGTTTTCCCATGCGCCCAACACACACCGGGGTTACATAACCCATTTCTCTTCCTCCACCATCACACCCCAACACAAATCCTTTACTCCTCTACCAAAGAATTTCTTTTTTTAGTCAGGCTTCAGAAGCTAGGGGCCACCTTCATCATTTACTGGAGGAGTGTATTTATTCCCCTATTCTCACACCTTGGCAAATTTTCTTGATCGTTTTCCATTTCTTACTTCTTTTTTTTTCACTTCAGGGGCAAACACAGAAGGCTTTGATATGATCTACAAACACTACAGAATAATACCGTACCGTAGACAATTCTGAGTTGGTCACATTTTTCATTTCATTACATTTGATTGAACTTTAAATTTATATTTATTTAAATAAATGTTAAAAATTGAAACACACACTCTGAATTTATTTAATTAAATTTAACTCTGGTTTCTACCAGCTCGTGAAAAAAATCATGATTTCTGAAAATTTTTAAATGTTGACTTGGGAAGGACATAAGTTTTTCTCATGTATCTATTTATCCACTGACAAGATGAAATCATTTCCCAGGATATTGCAGTAGGAATAATAAAACTTCGCATGTACATGGCTTGTTCATCCTTGGCTCTTAGATGCAGGTGGTAATGGCATTCACTGACTTTGGGGTCAAATACCTTAAGTTCAAATCTTGGGTCTGAACTTATTAAAGTTCACAACCTTGGGCAAATTACATGGTCTTTCTAAGACTCATTTTTCTCTTATGTGAAATGAAGATAATAACTATAACAATCTCGTAGGGTTGGCTGAAGATTAAATGAGATCATGTGGGTTAAATGCTTGTCTTAGTAAACAATAAACTGCAACTTGTTTTAGTGCTTTTAGATCTAGCGCTGATTGTTTATCTGGATATGTGTGTTTCTGTGAGGTGAAAAAGGAGCAAATATTAACCTCATTTTATAAACTACAAAACCAAGGCATTCCATGACTGAAGGACCTGAATAGTCCTGAGAACTGGAATAGGTAATCCTCAGAACCGGATTTATTTCCCCATTTCTGGATCTTTAGGCCAGGACTATGTTAGTGCCGCCTCTTGATTCAGGTGTTTCCACTAACAGGATCTTTTTTGTCTTTTTAACTTTTCAGTACAACTCTTCTATGGGGTTTGAGAGAATGGGGAAACCATACAAGGATGTGTCATGCAACTAATGATCTCATTAATTAGAGTCCCTTGTTACTTCTCCAGGCCTTTCCTCTTACCAGTAGAGATGGGATTACAGGGCGATGTTTCAGAGAGGAGTTTGAACGTATTTACCATCACTTCTCTCTTTGAGTTAAGTTGACAAAACTCATCATTAATAAAAAATGATAATTATATCAGACAAATAGTACTGCCTCAGTAATTAATGAATAATGACACTAAAGGAAACTTTAGCAGAGTGAATGACCTATTCTGCAAATATCTAATGGATCTATAATGGGTAACCAACCCTATGAATCTTGCTCAAAGTACATATTTAATGTATTTTAAGAAAGGATCCTTATATTTATAACTAATGCAAGGGCTTTATTGCGAGAAGCCATTTTTACCGTTGTCTTACTCTGTGCATGTGTACATGGATATATTAGAGTTATAAAAACAAAAGTATAAATACTTTTTTATGGATTTCATTTATTTAACATTTGAAGTATCTAGGAATTTAATGAAATTCAGCACTCAGCAATTCTTATGCCCAAAGCTAGCCCTCTGATAAAGGAGACTAGTAAAAATTAGGCAGCGGCCTAATCAAATCCAGACCTAGGACTGAACGAAGGAAAATGTTTCTGCTTCTCCTTTCTGTTCCTCGGGTGTGAGGGACAGTCATGGAAAGCACTGTTTGTTTGGTAGCCGGATGTTGGCAGTCTCCCAGTATAACCCAACTGAGGTGCAGGGAAGATTGGGGAAATTTAGGAGTGTACTGGTGAGAATATATGGGGCCGTGCAAATGTACTAATTCAAATAGAATCCTTTCAGAATAACTATTTTAAAGTTTTATAAGCAACCAACCTTTTCTGAGTGTCCTCTTTTTAGTCTCTTTACATTATTAGACAATGACCTGAGAGGTCTGATGAAGTGGCAAGTGCAAACTTTATTATAATATATGTAGTATTTCTTAAGAGAAACTACTGAACTAAAACTGTCTGGCTCCTTGCATATGAACCAGTGGGAAATACATAGTTTAAATGTTGGAAATTACATTGTGGAATTTTTGATGTTGCAAATGAGATGTCCAGATACAATAGGACTCATTTAATTGAGCCCATATATTTTGCCTTGATAAAGAGTGACTTAGAAATAATACAGAAGTTTTTAAATATTCAAAAAACTCTAAAGCATTGTCATACACACACACACACACACTAAACATACACGCATACTTTCAGGTCATGTTTTATGTTTTACTTGGCTATTCCAATACATGCTTTTATAGCAAGCAAACTGGATGGCCAAGGAGAAATATAATCAAAAGAACTTTTCTTTAGTCCTTTATTAAATAATTTATAATGTTTATTTTTGAGAGAGAGAGCGCGCACACACACGAGTAGGGGGAGCAGAGAGAGAGAGAGAGAGATTGAGAGAGAGAGAGAGAGAGAGCGCGCACACACACGAGTAGGGGGAGCAGAAAGAGAGAGAGAGAGAGAGAGAGAGACAGAATCTGAAGCATGCTGCAGGCTCTGAGCTGTCAGCACAGAACCCAACATAGAGCTTGAACTCACAAACCATGAGGTCATGACCTGAGCCAAAGTCGGATGCCTAACTGATTGAGCCACCCAGGTGCCCCTTCTTGGTCCTTTAATGTATTCCTTTTCTCTTTCTTTCTTCTGAGAACATAATTGTTCAAAACATTCTTCATTCCCTCCTTGCTTGTGTTATTCTTAAGTTCAATTCACTAGATAGTGTTCAGTATGAAAACATTTTAAAATTGGTACAGCACACAAGTTATTGAGTTTTACAGTCATCTTTTAGATTTTATTCATAACATACATTCACATCCACCCACTATTTAAAATTTAATCTTAAATTGTTTTCTCTACGATTAGGAGCTATTTTGCCATTGCAGTCAAAAACTATTGGTGAAGAGGTCAAATTTTTTAAGACATTAAAACACTCTAAATGCTCAGCTTGCTTTTCTTTAAGCTGCACACAGAGTTCCTAACTTGTTAAGAATTGGCTCTTCTGTGGGTCTCACCCCCATATAGGTTTGCCATGTAAAACTCTGCCCACACTCTGGCTGTTAATGCAATGGCACAGCCAATCGAATTCAATTCTATAGTTGTTTCTTTAGAAACCACTATGTATTTAATGAAATAGACTACTCAAAGAGAAGAGAAAGGGAGAGAGAAAAGCAGAGAAAATGCTGCTGGTCCATCTTAAAATACTGTGACTACAGTGTTTTGGAAGGGATTAAAAAAGGTGTCAATTCCAAGTGGTAATTTATTCTGAGCAATAAACACAGTGAGCTGAAATATTGCTATTTTATACTTTTAAATCAATTGATTCTTATTCTGTAATTTAAGTTAGGCTTTCCTGATTTCTAATTATAGATCAATTCTAAAAACCAGAAGAGTGAGAGACAAATAATTCTTAGTTTTGACTTCACAAACTAAAATCCAAAAATAGTTTCATTCATTAGTGTTTAAGGACAGCTAAAGGAATGACCGATTACATCAAACCATCAACCAAACATACTGTGTAATTACACATCCTTCCAACATTTACTCCAAATCACACACTTCACTCTAACAGCCATTATCTTAGCAAATGATTGGCCAAATGGAAACCTGAACAGAATGAGCAACATTGGGATCACCCATGGCAGGCAGCACTGGGGAATAAACCTCTAGCAAGATGTATCTGATGACAGATTGCACAACCTAGCCTTATTTCCAGACTCTCCAGTGTGTCCCTTCTCTTCCCAAACTTGCCAGTTGGCAGCTTTGGGAAATTCTTCAAGGGTCGCCTTTTTCAGACAGAGAATATAGAATTAGAAATGCAAGCCCTTTCTCTTTCTGTGCTATGTTGACCATTGGATCGTATGAAAGACCCTGTCTGTAGCAACAGGTATTTGGGAATTAATATTTGGGAATATTCATAAGAAATCCCTGGAGTTTTTTCTATTGTGATTCTATGTTTCTTTATTTTTTATGCCTTTTCATTTGCCAAGGAGAATTAACCTATTTTCTCTTCTTCTTTCCCTTCCTTCTCTTTTCAGGAGGCATTGAAATCTTTAGCAAAGACCTTCAGAGGACGTATTACAGGATTCTGTAATAGTGAACATATGGAAAGTATTAGAAATATTTATTGTCTGTAAATACTGTAAATGCATTGGAATAAAACTGTCTTCCCCATTGCTCTATGAAACTGCACATTGGTCATTGTGAATATTTTTTTGCCAAGGCTAATCCAATTATTATTATCACATTTACCATAATTTATTTTGTCAACTGATGTATTTATTTTGTAAATGTATCTTGGTGCTGCTGAATTTCTATATTTTTTGTAACATAATGCACTTTAGATATACATATCAAGTATGTTGATAAATGACACAATAAAGTGTCTCTATTTTGTGGTTGATTTTAATAATGTCTAAATATAATTATCCAAACTGATTTTCCTCTGTGCATGTAAAAATAGCAGTATTTTAAATTTGTAAAGAATGTCTAATAAAATATAATCTAAATTACATCATGAGTCAGGAGGTGAATTATGTATACCCTTTAAGAGTTCTGCTAGAAGGAACATGACCTAATTTTTAACTGAATTGAATATGGTCTTATGTATAATATGTTTATATTGGTACATATTCCAATATTTTCACATTAGCTTTTAGTTTAAAAACCACCTAAAATGTATTTTGCCCAGTGTTTAAGTTCAATTCAACAGAATGGCTGAACTGCCTAGACATCCTTTATGAAATACATCCAATTTGAAGTGAAGACAGGAGAGGGCAGAAAAAAAGCAGAGAGAAGTCAGGAGAAAAGATTAAAAATTACTCTCTGAAACTTAGTCCAAGAGTCAGCCAGAACTGGAAAAAAGGGAGAGAGGTAGATAAGGAACTTTAAGGCCAAGGGTAATTTTCACCAATGTTAAGTTATTTTGAAAGTACTTGTCTTACTGGTAACAACGACAAGCATAAAAGAGCTACTTAAGAATTCTAGCAGAGAAAGGGAAAGGGACCAAGGTCTGGGAGACATGTGACAACTAAAAAATTCCGTCACAGGGAAGACTGCTTTTCTGTTGTATACCTCACAGTCCTGGGGCCTTTGGTCACCAACAGCATGTTATAATGCCATATGCAATCCCCTTTCCACTGTGAATATCATCCTACTTTTCCTACCTCTTTGTACAGATGAAAACAAACATCTTTCCTTCTATGGATTTTTTCTTTTTTTTTTAATTTTTAATGTTTATTTTGAGAGAGAGAGAGAGAGACAGAGTGTGAGTTGGGGAGGGTAGACAGAGAGGGAGACACAGAATCCAAAGCAGACTCCAGGCTCTGAGCTGTCAGCCCAGAGTCCGACACGGGGCTCAAACTCATGAACTGCGAGATCATGACCTGAGCGTAAGTCAGACACTCAACCGAATTTTTTAACTGTCTGTAGCTTAGGACATATCAATAAAAACAACACAACAAAAGTCTATGAATCAAACAAGCACATATTTAGGAAGTATTCTGTTTATGCTCCCAATCCTGTGAGATATTTATTAGATGTTTGGGAGATGCAAACAAGAAATAAAATGCTGTAACTACCCTCAAAACTCTCCCAGTCTAGTGGGTACATTATACACACATACATTTACAAGAAACAAGTAAATGCTGTATTCAATAAACTAGGAAATGATCCAAAATTCTATGAACATTTTTTTAAAGAAGTTTTGTTTACATATTTTGAGAGGGAGAGAGAGGGTTGGAGGGACAGAGAGAGAGGGAGAGAGAATTCTAAGCAGATTTCACACTGTCAGTGCAGAGCCTGATGCGGGGCTTAAACTCACAAACAGTGAGATGGTAAACTGAGCTGAAGTCAAGAGTCAGACCCTTAGCCAACTGAGCCACCCAGGCGCCCCTTCTCTGAACATTTAAAAAAGGAATCACACACACACACACACACACACACACACACACACACACACAGGGAGAGATTGGTCTGGGCTATATATGATTAGAATAATGTTTCCGGAAGGAATATTCAAAGATTGAACTTATTCATATTTTCACTTGAGGCCTAAGGCTTCAAAACAGACCCATATTACTATTTTTGGTAAGAAATGTGAACCTATGTTAGTAAGCAAAATCTAGAATCTGTGCTTAGATTCACATATTAACTTGTTGGATATAGTTGTTAGCATTCAGAAGTTGAAGGTCAATACACTAAACCCATATAATGCAACTAGTTTGAAGTGCAGTAACAACAGCTATGGCTACATTTTGCAGAACTCCATCTGAAACTCTAAATTTTAAGATTGTACCAAATCTTTAGAAGTTGTTCACATGAAAAATGTTTTTTATATTTTTAAGTTTATTTATTTTGAGAGAGAGAGAGCAGGGAAGGGGTAGAGAGGGAGAGAGAGAATCCCAAGCAGACTCCATGCTGTCAGTGCGGAGCTTGATGTGGGGCTTGAACTCACGAACCATGAGATCATGACTTGAGCCAAAACCAAGAGTTGGATGCTTAACTGACTGAGCCACCCAGGTGCCCTGAAAAATATGTTTTTTTAACACTAGCTTGGTAAATACTTGGACATTAAGACAAGGAAGTATCAGATTCAGGTCATCTTTAAGCTTTTCTTCACAAATAGTCCATTCCTAAAAAGAAAAGAAGGAAGAGGGATCTTGGGAATTTATGCTTATCAAGTCTCACCAAACATTATTAATACATTGATAAACATTATTAATTATTATCTTTAGAGTCATACCCGAGGTCTTCTAGCAATGATAAAGACTAAAATAGGGGTACCTGGGTGACTCTGTCAGTCGGAACCTAAGCATCCGACCTAGGCTCAGGTCATGATCTCGTGGTCCCTGTCGGGCTCTGTGCTGACAGCTCAGAGCCTGGAGCCTGCTTCAGATTCTGTGACTCCGTGTCACTCTACCCCTCCCCTGCTCGTGCTCTGTCTCTCTCTCGCTCTCAAAAATAAATAAATATTTTAAAAAAAGACTATAGTCATAGGATAAGGAATAGAGTGGTAAGATGAAAGAAAAAAAAAACCCTTTAAGAAAAAAATTGTAATTTTTATGACATTATCATTTTCTATGAAAGAAAAACTGAAATATATAATTTAAGATAGTAAGTGTTTAAATAAATAAACTCTTAGCAAATTACAGTCTAAGTGAATATGGTTCACTCTTAAGTAATGTTTATAAAGTAGTAATAATTTAAATAAAGGTGAGTTGAACTATGTATTCTAGAATTAAGAAAATAAAACCTAATCCACTAACTCACTATTAACTTCCTCCAATTTTATTCAGACATAAATTTGGTATTTAATTATACCTCTAAGATATAGTTAAGGACACTGTGGAGTCCAACACCAAAAGACAAGTAGTAATAGTTAAGTGTGAAGCCCTTATTCCTTTCCTCTGTATTTTCTTACAACCCATTGTAAAACAGGTATATTCCAAAGGTTTGTGCTTTTAATGCAACTGATGTATTCAAGGGCTACATTAAGTTATGAATCATAATCAGTGTTGACAATACTGGTCCTGAAATATTTAAAGTCAACATTGGCATTTCCCTTCCTTGTTACAAAAATTAGTTTGGGAATACAGGCAGCATCAATCTGAGAAATACGGAGAACCTGAAACTTGTCTTGGGAGACAGCATAATCATACATCTCGATGGTTAAGAACTCAGTTTTAATTTTCTATTACCTACTCTCAGTACCAGTTAAGCAAATCAACTACTTAACTTTCTGCATTTACCAAGCAAGAACAAGGGAAGTTAGTCTTTTTAAAATTAAAAAAGCTCTCTCTAATCATACACTACGTAATGGACCCAACGAGAGCAAAATCAAGTATAGTTTCAATTTTATCTTATACTCAATTCATTAAATACTGAAATTTGGTTTAACAGATGCACATTAGTTTTTGAAGAACACAAGTTAATGCCTTTTGTAAGAAATTCTGAAATAAAAAAAAAAATTCTGAAATACGTACGCCATCCCAGGATGTTAACTTTAGGATAATCTGAGTTTAATTCTAGAGTATCTTACAGTTTAACTGCTATTTTTCCCTTTGACCACAAAGTCCACAGGAAAACACAATCAGCTATGGGCATAAATAAGATGTTGAAGCTGAGAGAGGGTTCATCTGTACTTTCATTGAGATTTCTAAGCATTCCCAGAAAAGCCTTCATTCCTTCCTCAGATAAAGGATAAAAGACATTCCAATCACAAATGTGTGCCACTTCCCTTTCTTTAATAACCCAGCAGGTATTAAGAACAAGGCCATTACTAAATATTTTATTATATTAGTTAGCAAAATGCTACTATATGATAAGCTGCTCCTCAGGACCCCACTGAACATTTCAGAGGAGGTATTAAACACTGGTAGATATTAAGATTCCAAAGGTATTACTTCAGTGAATTATATTATCATGTGTCCTGGGTTTAACTCCTGAAGAGAAGTACTATTTCTTCCAAGTTACCAATGTTACTTCCCTAATTATTTTGTGTACTTCTTAAGGACAGGAACCTTGTCATTCAACATGCACCACCCAACACGAAATAATAGCATTAGTACAGAGAGCTATTCAATAAATATCCATCGAATAAAATTGAAAATTTCTTTCAGTTTCTGAATGAATCAACGGAAAAGCAGAGTTGAGCAAAATGTCTGCCAGAGGTAGGAGATGGATCAGAGTTTTGAGTATTTCAGACTCTTATGTCATGCCATTCTCTTTTTCCAATAACAAGAAGCTCAGAGAATAACTGCTCTAAATGATCAACGGTTCACCAGAGTGCCCTTTGTTTTTCAGTCTGGCTTAATAGGAACTTTTTCAGTTCTGTACATACAAGAAGCAAGGGTTTTTTGTGGAGTATACAGCAACCTCCCAGAGGAAGGGAGGAGAATTTAAAATATCAGGTTTTCTTCCTATGAATACACGGCACAGAATTCATCCACAGGGCCCAGTTGTGCAAAAGAGGCACACTGCTATTTTGTCAGAAGACTAATGTACACAGTTCCCAACCAGAGCTACCCAATATCAGGATGAGAACATTCACATCTCTGTGTACATTCCTGATATGCTCATATTTATAAGTGCAAAGCACAAGGGAGACATTTTTAAACTGTATTTTAATTAAACTTCAAAACATCTTCCAGAGAATGTCATTATGTTTTCCTACAAACTGGAAGACATTTAATACAAAATGTGTCACCCTGAAAAATGGATTGTTTTAATGGTGACTCTTACTCCTTGCCAAATCTATATTGCTTTGGGGTCTGAAAAGCAAGATCATTCATCCATTTTCCATTTGATTAAGGTGATTGATGGCTACAGCTCACTGGGTTGTCATTGAAAAACTGATGGGAAGTGGCTACGTTGAGTTCCATGTTTTACAAAATAAATGCAAAACAATAAAAACCATGCCATATTGGATTTGGCAATTTTACATTCACATTACCCTTTCTTTCATTCATCATGAGTTTTAGTAGAACTCTTGTCAATGTGTAATTCAAAACAATATACCGAAGAGGTACCTCATGGCTACTGACAGGTAAAAGAAGCTAAAAAGCGTGTATGTTTTCTTAAGGGGAATTTTTTTTTCTCTTCAGATGACACAGTAAAGAGATTCTAATTGTTCTGTTCCCAAAGCATTGGAAATTTTGTTTCATAACAACATTTTATAACATTATAACAACCAGTATGTTAGAAAGAATAAGCCTAACACCAAGCCAACAAACAATAAAGTTAATATTGGTGTTTTATGAGCTTACACTAACAGAATTGACACACTATCTTACTCAGTCCCTCCAAGAGTCCCCTGAGGTAGATATTCTCTCCATTTTATAGATACGACTTTGCCTTAGGTTAGATGACTTGCCCAAGATCACCCAGCTGCTCCTCACAGAGCAGACAGGACTCAAAGCGGGCCTCCCCTGCCCTCCCAAGCCTGAACTCCATCCACAGCTACCATTGTGGCAGTGCAACTTGCTTCAGAATCAACATCTTTTATACAAAACTACGTCTGTCTAGCTTTCAGTGAGTTCAGTGAAATCACAGGTGTGACACAATCCTATTTTGCTCCATTCTCCATGCCCCTTCTGTGAGGGCATCGTTTTACCAGCTTCTGCCCTTCAGGGCATCTCATAAAGCCAACTACAGCCTTATATTCCACAAAACTCATAAAGTGTGCCCTCTTTCGCTCGCTCACACACACACACACACACACACACACACACACACACGGCCAAGAAGCCCAGGTGTTTGCACAGTCCCATGAATGAGCAGCTGTTGCTTTAAAAGGAGGGTGGCAGAGGAGGGCGAGGGAGCGCGGGCTGGCAGGCCGGTGTGTAAACGTATACAGAGAGCCACTTTCTGTAAGAAGGCTAAAACATATTTAAAATGGGACCACCTCAGAGATGAAATCTTTCCCCTCCTGCTACCTCTCAACCTGCTCCAAAACTCCAATATTCAGTTTTTCCAAGCCTCCCTCTCCCTCCCCCCAATTCCCTGGAGAATGCTGATTTTCTAAGTGAACACTTGGCAGAGCCCTTCTACTCCCTCAGTCAGCAGTCAGGGATAATGTCAGCAGTTAATGATTTCCCCGGCTAACAGATGAGTGCGCCCACGTCGCGTGTGCGGCCTCGCGCTGCCCACACAGGGCGAACAACGAGTGTGCCATCATCGTTGCTTTTCAACGGGTCTTCATCTCTAAATTGGCTTTTGGTTACTCATTTGTTTATTTATTTTTAAATTGCATGCAAAAGAGAAAAAATGTTTCCGTTGAGATCCACATGACTTGGGGAAGACGCGACAGCCATTCGTCATGGGGGGCGGGGGGGACGCTGTGGGGAGGATGCACTGGGGCCTGAGTGGAGTTTCCGCTTCTTCCCCTTCGGAAATGAGCTGGGGGCAAAGGTGAAGATAACAGGCTGGCTCCTGAGCTTGTTGGCTTGGGTTGGTGGTGAAAGCACTGGCTAGGGCAACCTCTTCAATTCTCCCCACGTCTCCCTCGGAGAGTCTGAAACTCCCTACCTTTTGTGGACAGTTACATATTCTTCCATTTTCAGAGCTCTCAATCTAATTGTGAAGAAGAATCCTGCCCTGCTTCCAGCTGTCTTTCCATTTCACACTAAGGAAGTCTTTTAAAGAGATGTACAACTATTTATTATTGCCCAAAGGACTACACAAGTCTCAGAGTAATGGCTGCACATACTTTATTGATGCACTAAATGGGGGGAAAGCGATTTTTACCTTTTACTTATGCTAGACTATTGGACCATGTCCTTCCAATTGGCTATAGTTCCCATACAGTTCTTCTTGTCCCACATTTTCCAATAATCCTATAGATTCATACGCCCAAGTGGTGAAAGCTACTCCATGAACTTAAAGGTAGATTAAATTCTTTTTTTTTTTTTAATGTTTAGTCATTTTTTGAGGGACAGAGCAGGAGCAGGGCAGGGGCAATGAGAGAGGGAGGCTCTCTCTGAAGCAGGCTCCACGCGGTCCTCACAAAGCCCAATGCCGGTGGGAACTGTGAGATCATGACCTGAACCAAAGTCAGACTGATTGAGCCACTCAGGTGCCTCAAGGCAGATCAAATTCTACCTGCTCCTGTGGACGGCTGTAATGCTGGTTGTCTGATTCTGTCCTGATAACACCGGCTCCTATGGTGTCACAATCAAGAGGCAATTAGCTTGAAAAGCAAATGCCAAGCCGACTATGTTAAACTAATTTGATTGTTGGGCTTCCAGTTCATATACTACTTGGTCTTTCTGGATACCATGCTGAATCTGCAATTGTTTATTTTATCTTTTCTTATTCCATATATGTTTTTAGCCATTATTTGCTGTTGAATTTATGTTTTTCTTTTAGAATTGGTCCAACAGCAGCCTACTGGCTGGTAAATACATATCTTGTTAGTTGGGGGTAACTGGGCCATCTGGAAACATCTTATTCATTAGACGTGGAAGTTGCATTTCTTGTATTCAACATAGACTGTACCTTAATGCAAATCCCAGATAGTGTTTATCATCTTTTACGGTAGTTATAATGGTAACAATAATAATAATTCCTCATGCTTGCTTAGTGTTACTGTAGCCAGCTACCACAGAAATAATATCTTTGCAGTACCAGAGTCTACCTTGGATAATCCATAATAAAAATTCAAACTTCTAATGTTTTCAGTAAACTCAGTTTGTAGTAATAAAAGTACAAGGCTTTTCTACTAGCTGAGAGCTAAGAGCTCCAGAAATGGTTCTAGATTACATAAAGGTAGGGATACTTTTCTATTATTCTAGAGGAAGTCCACACAGCAGGTACCCTATTTAACATTCACTGCACACACTCAATAAACATTTCTCATGTGTTAGGCACACAGGACACAGAGACAACTAAGGCATAGTCTCTATTTCAAAGAACCAATAGATTACCTATTGCAATTCAAGTTAGGTAAGCTTTCTGTTGGTACTACCTGATATTAGAAATATTTCTCCTTCAAATACTGCATCCCTTGTTTCATGAACACATGTTGTTTGTCTTCCCAGTGTAGGGAAAATATTTGTGTTTCCAGTTGAAAACTACGTAACTAGATTCCAGAGGAAACTCCTCCAGCTTATCAGATTCTGATTCTGTGGCAAGTATTTTATAATTCTGTGATTTGTAGGTAATTGACAGCAATGTAAAATAATTCTTGTCTATGATTTTGTCCTGTCTGGTAGAGAGGTTCAACTGACTGCTTTCCCCACTCTTGGAAAAAAAGTTTTGACTCCATTTGCACATTCATTTCAATCTTTTTTGAACATGTTATAACATGTTCATTGACTAGTGCATAAATCTTTAACATGTGTTCTTTTATGTATATATTAGACTTATAATTTTTTAAATCATCTTGTATCTTCCTCTTGAGGGATCCACCCTGTCTTCATTCCATGTGTTTTCGTGGGACAAGAGGATTAACACAACCTTCCAATCCACAGAGTGGGCAAAGACCTAAACTTGGTCAGAGAACTCCATTATCCCTGACCACAGTGATTGGTTTAGGGATGGGCACATGATCAAAAGTGACCAATCAGAGTTCTCCCTGGACATCTCTGCTGGGCGTTATGGGAATAATGTTCTTGCTTCCTTTGCAGTCTTAAGTTGTGAGAAAAATGTCTATATTTTTCTCGTATTCATCATTGCCCCCAGTTGCATGAAGGAAGCTATCTAGTATAGGAGGGAAAGAAGCCAACTTATAAAAAAAAGCAAAAAAAAAAAAAAAAAGAAATGAAAGAAGATAACTCTGAAACCATGGTTTATGCCTTGGATCCACCCATTCCTAAAGTTCTTAGTTATATGGCAAGGGGCAGGGGGAGGAAGAGCAATCTTCCTTTTCTTAAACTAGTTTGGTTAGGTTCTGTCACTTGGACTTAAAAGCTTCTGAGAAACAAGTGTGACTTCTGACTTTTCCTGATTTTCCCTTCTTCTCCAATAGCAATCTGTCTACTTCAGAAAATGTCTGTGATCAGCTAAGCTTATTTGAGCGGCTAAGATCATTTTAACACAGAGATAAGTGAGATAAAGGAGTAACACACTACTCATTTATATTAAGACAGGTGTAAAGGAGAAGGCAGTCTTTTCTGGGATTTCTTGTTACCACACACTTTTTGGGGCGGCAATAACTTCCTCTGGCAATTGACCCCTGAGTTTATAGTTCTTTTCTATCATCCCATACTAACTACTACATCTTTAAACACTGTCCACACCTTGCCCCAGTCCAGCAATATGAGGTGCCTATATTAGTCTGAGTTCTCTAGAGAAGTAGAACCCATAGGATATATATAGGCCTTTGATGTCAGACTGGAACTTAAACTGTCAGTTCTTTTGGGTCTGTAGCTTACCAACTGCAAATTTTGGACTTAGCCTCTATGATCCCATGACCCCATTTGTTATGGTAAATCAATCTCTCTTAAGAGATTTTTTTTCTCCTCTTGCATATTCTTGCCTCCTTTGTCATAGGTTAATTGATTTATATGTATATGTAGATTTATATCATAGATTTCTGTTATATATAGATTATATAGGTTTATAATAGAGAGAGAAATATAATATAATAGAGAAAGAGACAGAGAAAGAGAGTTTCAATGTAAACCTCATCCAGAAATGCTTACATACACTTAAAAATAATGTTTAACTTCATGATAAAAACTCTCAACAAAGTGTGTTTAGAGGGAACATACCACAACAAAATAAAAGCCATATATAAAAACTCACAGCTAACATCATACTCAGTTGTGAAAAGGTGGAAAGCTTTTCTTCTAAAATCAGAAATATTACAAGGATGCCTACTTTTGCCACCTTTATTTAACATAGAGCTAGAAGACCTAGCTGTAGCAATTAGAAAAGAAAGAGAACTAAGGGGCATCCAAATTAGTGAGAAAGAAGTAAAATTGTCACCATTTGCAGATGACATGATATTACATATAAAAAATTCTAATGACTCTATCAAAAAACTACTAGAACTAATAAATGAATTCAGTAAAGTTGCAGGACACAAAATAAATATACAGAAATATGTTGTGTTTCTATACATTAATAATATAGCAGAGAAACTGTGAAACAATCCCTTTTACAATTGCATCAAGAAGAATAAAATACCTAATAATAATTTTTTTTAATTTTAACTTTATAGTTTATTGTCAGGTTGATTTCCATATAACACCCAGTGCTCTTCCCCACAAGTGACCTCCACCATGACCATCACCCCGCTTCCCCTTTTCCCCTCCCCCTTCCGCCCTCAGTTTGTTTTCAGTATTCAAGAGTCTCTCGTGCTTTGTCTCCCTCCCTCTTTTTCCTCCTTCCCCTCCCCATGGTCCTCTGTTAGGTTTCTCCTGTTAGATCTATGAGTGAAAACATATGGTATCTGTTCTCCGCCTGACTTATTTCGCTTAGCATGACACCCTCGGGGTCCATCCACTTTGCTACGAATGGCCAGATTTCATTCTTTCTCATGGCCATGTAGTATTCCATTGTATAGATAAACCCTAATAATAAATTTAACACAAGGAGATGAAAGACCTGTACTCTCAAAATTATAAGACAATGATGAAAGAAATTCAAAATGACATAAATGGAAAAAAATAGTTGTGGACTGGAAGAATTAATATTGTTAAAATGTCCATACCACCCAAAGCAAGCTATAGATTCAAGACAATCTCTATCAAAATACCAGTAGTATTTTTCACAGAACTGTAATAAATAATCCTAAAATTTGTATGGAACTGTAAAAGACCTCAAATAGCCAAAGTAATCTTGAGAAAAAGAAATAAAGCTTGGAGGTATCACAATCCCAGATTTCAAGATATACTAAAAAGCTATAGTAACCCAAGCGGTATGGTACTGGCATAAAAATAGACCTATATACCAATGGAATAGAATAGAGAGCCCAGAAATAAACCCATACTTATGCAGTCAATCTATGACAAAGAAGCAAGAATATGCAAGAGAGAAAAACAGTCTCTTCAATAAATGGTGCTGGGAAAACTGGATAGTTACATGCAAAAGAAAGAAACTGGACTACTTTCTTACGTCATACACAAAAATTAACTCAAAGTGGATTAAAGACCTAAAGGTAAGTCCTGAAACCATAACATTTGTAGAAAAAAACATAGGCAGTAGCATCTTTGACATTGGCCTTAGCAACATTTTCCTACATATGTCTTCTCAGGCAAGGGGTGGGGGAAGCAAAAATAAACTATTGGGACTACACCAAAGTAAATGCTTTTGCATACCAATGAAAACCATCAACAAAACAAAAAGGTAACCTATCAATTTGCAAATAGTGTATTTGATGATTAAAAGCTAATATCCAAAATACATAAAGAACTCATATAATCCAACACCAAAAAAAAGACAAGTAATCTGATTAAAAATGGGCAGAGGAACTGAATAGACATTTTTCCAAAGATATACATATGGCCAACAGACATGTGAAAAGATTCTCAATATCACTAATCATCAGGGAAATGCAAATTAAAACCACAGTGAGATATCACCTTGTTTGTACCTGTCAGAATGGCTAGTATCAAAAAATAAGTGTTGTCAAGGATGTGGAGAAAAAGGAAATCTTGTGCACTGTTATACAAATGTAAATTGGGGCAGCCATTGTGGAAAACAGTATGGAGGTTTCTCAAAACTAGTAACTCCACAACTGGGTATTTACCCAAAGGAAATGAAAACACTAATTCCAAAAGATCTATGTGCCCTTATGTTTCTTACAGTATTATGTACAACAGCCAAGATATGGAAGCCACTTAAGTCTCCACCAATAGATGAAAGGATAAAGAAAGTGGGCTATATTAAATACAATGAAATATCACTTACCCATAAAAAAGAATAAACTCTTCCCATTCATGACAACATGGATGGATCTAAAGGGTATTATGCTAAATGAAATAAGTCAAACAGAGAAAGACAAATAGCATATGATTTCATTTATAAAATGAAATCTATAAAATGTTTAACTCTAAACAATAAAACCATGAGCAAACAAACAAACCAAATACAGACTTACAAATACATACAGAAAACAAACTGATGGTTACCAGAGGGTTTCCAGTGGGGGATATAAGCAAAATAAGTGAAGAGGATTAAGAAGTATCACTCTTGGTTATAAAATAAATAAGTCACAGGGATGAAAAGTATAGCATAGGAAATATAGTCAATAATATTATAATGATTCTGTGTGGTGCCAGATGGTAACTACACTAAAAAAGAAGGAAAAGGAAATGGTGGAGGAGGAGAAATGTTTGACTAATATCTGGGTGCCCTGGAGCCCAGTCAAGTTGACACAGAAAATTAACCATCACAGGGGTGCCTGAGTGGTTCAGTTGGTTAAGCAACCAACACTTGATTTCAGCTCAGGTCATGATACCACAGTTTGTGAGATCAAACCCCACCTCAGGCTCTGCACTGACAGCATGGATCCTACTTGGGATTCTCTCTCTCCCTCTCTCTCTGTCCATCCCCTGCTCACATTCTCTCAAAATAAATAAACTTTAAGGAAAAAAAAGAAAATTAATGATCACAGTGCCCTGTTCACGTGCTCCTATCGCACACTGCAGAATGGAATCAAGACCAAGAAATGTGAGCCAACAATGAGTGTTTCTTCCAATCAATGCATAATTTTAAATATTAAATAGAAGAGAAGCCATACACTATGTGGGGGAAGAGAGGGAAAACCTCTTGAGGTAGCCAACAATTAGCTTCTTTTGGGTTGTCTGTTCCCCTGTATCAGATTTCCATTCCCAGTTTGGCAAAAGGAAAGCCCCATAGATAAGCAGCCTCACCTCCTTAGAATGCAATTTAATGATCTGTTATTACTATTTAAGCATCGCCCTGTGGTATCTCACTTACTCCACTTCAAGATGCTTATCAAAATAGCCCTTCAATCACATTCACACTCCTGAGTTTTAAAAACACAACTTGCTCCATTCTGTGCGTGTTCAGTGATGTTTAACACCCTGTACAGCTACCTATCTCTTCAGTACAGCTCTGGTTCTCAGTAGTTTTCCTACAGATTCCTCTTACACTGTGCTGTAATTGCCCCTTACATCTCTAGATCCTGATAGAATGGAAACTCCATGAGAACTAGCACCACTAGTGTATGGCATAGCCTGGCCAGGATCAGGTGTTCAGTAAGAATTTGTCGAAAGGGTGTGAATGTGTTACTTCTAGATTTTAAGCTCCCTAAAGGCTAGGATCTTATCTACCTGAACTTTTTTACTGTAGATTTGTCAGAGCAGTGCCTGACACACAGAAATATGTGTGTGCATGTGTGCATGTATTATTATTCCTCATGGCTTTCCCACAGGAAGTCTCTAACAAAGTACCCTCCTGATTGTGGGCATTTACCTTATAGATTGTCTAATAGCTATTTTCTGATGAATTAATTCTCATAGGTTACAATTTGTAGTCATTTCTTTTCTCTTTTTGTTTCCCTTGTTTATCACTTTAACCATATCCTCTAATGAACTGTAGCCTTCCATTGATTTCCTATTACACTGTGAGCCAAAACACAAATTTCCGAGTATTTCTTTCAAAGGCTCCTCCCAGCTGGACTCACCCTTTCTAATTGTTTTCATCTCCTACTCTAACCTAGCCTTCACCTTCCAGACCAACTAAATTTATTGTCATGTGGCTCCTTCCACTGGTTCTTCCTCTGCTGGCCATGAGCCTTTGCTCAATTTTTTCCATATCTATGGAACAACAACCAAACCGCAAGTTTCTCCTCTTTAAATCACAGCTCAAGGACCAACTGCTCCAAGAAGCTTTTCCCCACCCATCTTCCAATCCATCAGATCATCACTGACCCTGACTTCTACCACAATATAACCTTGAAATGGTTGAATTTATAAGTATGGTGTGGCTGTAGTCCAACTTCTGGCTTACGTCAATGCTAATGGCCTAATCTCACTATTAATCAATGTTAGATTTAGACAGAACCAAAAGAAATGTTTAATAGTCATCAAATCACCACTGTAAAATTTAGCATTTTGGGGTGAATATAATTAGGTGTACTTCATTTGAGTTTAATGAATTTATTCCTGCCTTGTTCCACAGGAATTTGAGATTCTAATACCTCATGGACACTGACAATTAAAAGCAATATCAAGATCAGGGAAAATGTGGACAGAATAAAATGTCAAAATAATGGAGAAAACTGAAATGTAAATCATCAGGCCACAGACTCCTTCGTGGCTATTAAAGTTGAGCTGCTTATTTAGCTCTGATCTTGGCACTGAGATGATTAATCATTAAGCCCTATTATTTTTTAACGTATATTTGAAATTAATCCATCCTCTTTGAGTGATGTGAAAATAATCAAGCCACTAGTACTTCTCAGGGTTGATAACTGCAGCATAGATTAGCGTCTCTAAAAATGTTTTGCATGAACACATAGTCCTAAATGACATGGCATAAAAAAGGGGTCCTGTGTTCAGTTTGGGAAGCTTTGAGTAATTCTGCAGAAAATAATCCTACTTTATTTTGTTAAAATCCAGTACTTCCCAAATGAATTAGAACCCAATTCCCCAAACTTTCCTCACATAATACCTTTTCCCATGCAACAGCCCACAGAAATAGCCTCCAGGTGGCTCACTTGGAAAAAGCTGGTATAGGACAACACCAGTGAAATCAGAGCCACAACATCCTAAGAGTCTTCAGCTGTATTTGTAAAGTTTAGGTTCTTTTTTTTCTTTTAATTTTTATGTTTATTTATTATTGAGACAGAGAGAAACAGAGCATGAGCGGGGGAGGAGCACAGAGAGAGGGAGACACAGAATCTGAAGCAGGCTCCAGGCTCTGAGCTGTCAGCATAGAGCCCAGCACAGAGCCTGACGCAGGGCTTGAACCCGCTAACCATGAGATCATGACCTAAGCCAAAGTCGGACGCTCAACCAACTGAGTCACCTAGATGCCCCAAGTAATGTTTAGGTTCTTAAGCTGGGTGGTGGCTGTACAGGTATTCATTATATAATGGTACATTCTTTTTGATGTGCTTGATAGATTTCCTAGTTGCAAAAACAACGTTAAAAAATCCACCTCATGAAACTCTAGGTTCCAGCAGCTGCCCCAAGGCAGTGCAGAGCGAAAGGGCACTGACTTCACTGTGGACTGGCCTTCACTGCCTACGTGCCTCCATCGTTATTTGGAACAACAGTAAATCAAAAGTAATAACAGCAAGAGATGCTTAGTGAGTACTTATTATGTGCCTATCATTCTTTCAGGGCTTTATTCCTATTAATTCATTTAATCCTTATGACACCCCTCTGCATCAGTGCTATTTTCACATTTTACACAAGAGGAAATCGAAGCATAAAGTGTTTGCTGCAGGGAAGGGGCAGAGCCAGGATGCCAGTCACAGAAGCCTGACTCCTGAATCTACACCAGTGCCCTGTACTTATTTTATCCAGGGTGATCAAAAGAGGCTTCCCACATCTGGAGGCACCTGAGCAAAGGCCTGAAGGAAGGAAGGGAGAAAGAAGTGCGTGGGTATCTGGAGGAACAGCATTCCAGGCTGAGGGAACACCAATTGCCTATGAGGCAGGTGTGTTTGGCCAGTTTGAACAGCTCTATAACAATATATGACCCCACGTGATCAGAGACCGGCCAATTTCCCCAGACGTGTTCATCTATCTATTATTTCTAGTTTCCTCAACATGCCTTTTATTCTCTCATCTCTATAATTTTTCTCCTCTACAACTACTCCTTCTCTCCTAGTTCCCATGTCCCTGTCTTTATCAAGCTAATGTCTTAGGGTCTTGCCTTGTGTTGCAACTTCTATTACATCTTCTTCGGCTTCCCCACAATTGGACTGTTTCGTGTATATCTCATACCTCTGTGTTTTTCCCCGATAACATTTATTAGGTACTCCTTATGAGCCAGAGTCATGCTAAGAACTTGGCTGGCATCATATCATGTAAATCTTGTAACAACCCAAATGAAATATGTCCCCATTTTATGGATGAGGAACCTGAAGCTTACAAAGATCAAGCAACTCACCCAAGGTTACACAGTGAGAACACAGATTGAGATAATGCCAAAACTCTTGCTCCAAGCATTCTGCTATAATGCCTATCTAGCACTTATCACGCTGCAAGTTCATATAGCTATCACTTCCAAGCTCCTTGAGGCAAAGATTATATCATGTTCTTTAGTGTGTGGAAGGGTTTTTGCTACATAATAAGTTAAATACACATGTGTTGACTACATAAGTGGAATATAACAGCTCTCTTCATAAGTAGTGCATTCTTGACTTTAGAGGCACAGAGTCTGGGTCAGCGCACTGGGATCTGAGACTTAATTCTGATGTTTAGCAGAGGCACCATCCAGGCATTCTTTCTTTGGTCTAACCATGCCATGTATATTTCAAATTCTGCATTTTTGCGCACTCCATCTCTCCTGCTTGGATATTTTGACCACCTTCCCCTGTTTCTCAGGGTTTAGCAGAGATGCCAAGTTTTCTGTCCACCAAGCCTGCTCTGACCAGGTTGACCATTGGCCAGAGTCTCAGTCTGTGACAGTCCATGACAGCGTCTCCAACAATCCAGAACTTTGCCAACATACTACCTTCTGGAACATTCTATAGATGACTTCCTTACTCTACTCCTCACTCTGAGCTGTTCTCTGCATCCTTTTGATTTCTGTATTTAATTTATACATACATATTTTTACTTCTGGTATGTCACATCATAAAAGATTCTTCAGTTGTTCTGTTTCCCCAGTTAAATAACATGGTGAGCAACAATGAATGCTTTAAGGAAACTTAAATGGCATTTAGAAGACTTGTTTATTAAAATGAATTCTATTTTAACCAAAAATCTCTTAATTCAAGAGTTTTAAAAGGCACTGATGTACAAGAAATATTTTAAAATATTCTGGAGTATGAATAAACATTATATAATATTTAAATTATTTTTTTAAATTAAAACTCTATAACAGGTCTTATTCTGGGTCAAGGTAATTTTCTTGTTTCTCTTCTGAACACTGTACAGGATCACTATCTAAGAAAGACTCTGACATCCATATGCAATCCTAATTTCTTCAAAATAACAACTTCTAAATAAAAGTTGCCAGAATCAATCATTCAACAAACAGACATACGGAGTTTTAAAGAAATCATACCACTGATCTGGTGGACAATTTTTTAATTTTTTTAATGTTTTATTTTATTTTTGAGAGAGAGAGAGACAGCATGAGCAGGGAAAGGTCAGAGAGAGAGAGGGAAACACAGAATCCAAAGACAGGCTCCAGGTTCTGAGCTAGCTGTCAGCACAGAGCACAACGCGGGGCTGGAACCCACAAACTGTGAGATCATGACCTGAGCCGAAGTCAGACGCTCAACCCACTGAGCCACCCAGGCACCCCCGGTAGACAATTTTTGAGCAATGGTGTTTTCATAACTATACACCTATTTCATTAGCAGAGATTCTCTTTATTTGTAATAATATTTGCTAAGATTGCTTGAGCATTTCTTACAAACCAGGCACTGTAAGTTTCTTATATGCATTATTTCACTTAATCCTTCAAAATCCCTACAAGTCAGTAGGATTTTTACCCCATTTTGCAGATGAGGACCACTAGACTTATTTGCCAAAGAAACATGTAGACCTAGAAAGGTCATAGTCAGAATTGGAAGCAGACAATTTGAGTCCAAATCCTCTGTTTTTTAATAAAATATGGATTCATTCATAAGTCGAGATACCCTTTGGGAATGTAAAAAGTAGAAAAATCTGCTGCATAGTTTTTACAACTGATAAACAGGGAAGAGAAGGGAAGGAGAGGGGAAAGGGAAGGGAAAGGAAGAGGAGGGGAGGGGAGAGGGCTGGAGGGAAAGGGAAGGGAAAGATCTCAGATGCATAAGGCAAGTTTTTGAAATATCTTACATTGATTTGATGTATATGGTCTATTTTTCTTCTGAAAAAATAATTAACATTTCCTATTAATTATAAAGTAGTTTTAAATTATGAGATAAATTAAAATTTTATGTTGTATTAAAATTTATTATCAAGTGCCACAGATTTTCTTATATTAAAAAATATATATTTTTGACTCTCAAAATATACTATTTTTGGTCCCTGAGGATTATCTGATTATACACTTTAGGAAGTTTCTTACTGTAAAATAACAAGTTGGCAAAGAAAATATTGAATTTGCCCATTAAAAAAATTTAGCCCTAATATCTATATCTAAAAATCGTTACTTTTATAAAACCTCTAGTGCCTTTTAACTATTAAATATTGACATTAAAAAAACTTAGCCAACATAATTTCTTATTGTGAATTATCTCATGTAATATAAAATTTTCAGGTTAAAAACTATTTTTTCAAATTTAAGCTACATAAAAGAAAGCTGGAAGGGATTTAAAGAGATTACAGGTTGATCCACCAACCACTTGCAATCAAGACTAGTATACAGAGACATGCTTTTATGTTATTTACTAGAATAATTTCAGCCATATTCCTAGATTGTGCTGTGATTATTTGACATAAAACAAAATGTAATTGACATAATCTTAATTTCTGTTGACAGCTTGGAAATTACCACTAGGTGGCAGCACAGGAGACAGTCAGGTCTTGAACTGAACTTTGGCATGACTGGAAGGGTAAACCAAGCCAGAGAAAGGTATAGAAGGGGATTAAGTAAGTCTCGCCTTCTGTTATAAATATCAAATAGTGTGGCTTTGCTGGCTACTCCCTTTATGGGTTAGAGAAAACAAGAACAAGAGTGTTCTTTTAATGAAGGAAAACAGACACTCATAAACTTACTCCCTTTAGTTTTTTCCTTCATATGCATGGTTTTGCATAGTTGTAGTAAACAATTTTGTATTCATCTAACCCGTTTTCCACACCCATATTTTATATAGTCAGACCCATATTTCAAAATGTAGATGGAATCATTCTATATCCCTGCTTTAAAATTTTCAATGGCTTCTCCTTGCTCCTTCCAAATGGCCCTGTATGGACCATCAGACCTTTACCCCTCCAAAGTCTTCTCCCCCAAGGCTGCAGCACACAGCACAGTGAAAAGCACTCAATTCATATTTATTATTTTACAAAATTGTTTAAATTGTGGTAAAAAAAACATAATATGAATTTACCATTTTAACTATATTAAGTGTACAGTTGAGTAGTATTAAGTATATTTACATCATTGTGCAGATTTACAGAACTTTGTCATCTTGCAAAATTGAAACTCTATATTACTTAAGCAACTCCCCATTTCTCCCTTCCCCAGCCCCTAACAACCACCATTTTACTTTCTGTTTCTATGAATTTGACTACTTTAGAGTCCACACGTAAGTAGAATCATACAATATTTGCCTTTTTGTGACTGGCTTATTTCACTTTACATAACTTTTCATCCAGGTTGTACCATGTGACAGGACTTTCTTCCTTTTTAAAGCCGAGTAATATTCCATTCCATGTATGTATATATGTATATACATATATGACATTTTCTTTTTTTAAAATGTTTTTTATTTATTTTTGAGAGACAGAGAGAGGCAGCGCGAGCAGGGGAGGGTCAGAGAGAGAGGGACACACAGAATCTGAAGCAGCCTCCAGGCTCTGAGCTAGCTGTCAGCACAGAGCCCGATGCAGGGCTCAAACCCATAAATCGTGAGATCATGACCTGAGCCGAAGCCAGACACCTAACCGACTGAACCACCCAGGTGCCCTATATGACATTTTCTTTATCCATTCAACACTTAGGTTGTTTCCATTCCTGGCTATTGTGAATAATGCTGCAACAAATATGGGTGGGGGTGCAAAGATTCTGCTTTCAGTTCTTTTGGATATATACCTAGAAGTGGGATTGCTGGATCACATGGTGATTTTATTTTTAATTTTTTGAGGAAGCACCATACTGTTTTTTCCATAGCACATGCATCATTTTAGATTCCCATCAACAGTGTACAAGGGTTCCAATTTCTGTACAGACTCACCGGTGCAGGTTATTTTCCTTTTTGGGAGGGTGTGTATTTCTTGTTTTTTTAGGTAGCTATCCTAATGCATGTATGGTGATATCTCATTATGGTTGTGATTTGCATTTCCCTGATGATTAGTGCTGAAAATGTGTTTGCTGTCCATGTGTATATCATCTTTGGAGAAATGTCAATTCAAGTCCTTTGACCACTTTTTAAAATTTATTTATTATTTTAATTAATATATCCATATCCAGAGAATTTTAATAAATTTTTATAGCTTTTGCATTTGCTTATTTTTATTTATTATTTAATTTATATCCAATTTAGCATATGGTGCAACAATGATTTCAAGAGTAGATTCCTTAATGCTCCTTACCCATTTAGCCCATCCCCCCTCCCACACCCTTCCAGCAACCCTCTGTTCTCTATATTTAAGAGTCTTTTATGTTTTGTCTCCCTCCCTCTTTTTATATTATTTTTGCTTCCCTTATGTTTGTTTTGTATCTTAAAGTCCTCATATGAGTGAAGTCATATGATAGTTGTCTTTCTCTGTCTGACTAATTTCGCTTAGCATAATACCCTCCAGTTCCATCCACATAGTTGCAAATGGCAAGGTTTCATTCTTTTTGATTGCCGAGTAATACTCCATTGTATATATATATCACCTCTTCTTTATCAATTCATCCATCGATGGACATTTGGGCTCTTTCCATACTTTGGCTATTGTCGATAGCACTGCTATAAACATTGGGGTGCATGAGCCCCTGTGAAACAGCAACCTGTATCCCTTCAATAAATTCCTAGTAGTGCAATTGCTGAGTCGTAGGGTAGTTCTTTTTTTAATTTTTTGAGGAAACTCCATACTGTTTTCCAGAGTGGCTGCACCAGTTTGCAATCCCACAATCAGTGCAAAAGAGATCCTCTTTCTCCTCATCCTTGCCAACATTTGTTGTTGCCTGAGTTGTTAATGTTAACCATTCTGACAGATGTGAGGTAGTATCTCATTGTGGCTTTCATTTGTATTTCCCTGATGATGAGTGATGTTCAGCATTTTTTCATGTGTCAGTTGGCCATCTACATGTCTTCTTTGGAGAATTGTCTATTCATGTCTCTTGCCCATTTCTTCATTCGATTATGTGTTTTTTGAGTGTTGAGTTTGATATGTTCTTTATAGACTTTGGATACTAACCTTTTATCTGATAGGTCATTTGCAAATACTTTCTCCCATTCTGTCTGTTGCTTCTTAGTTTTGCTGATTGTTTCCTTCACTGTGCAGAAGCTTTTTATTTTGATGAGGTCCCAATAGTTCATTTTTGCTTTTGTTTCTCTTGCCTCCAGAGATGTGTTGAGTAAGAAATTGCTGCGGCTGAGGTCAAAGAGGTTTTTGCCTGCTTTCTCCTCTAGGATTTTGATGGCTTCCTGTCTTACGTTTAGGTCTTTCATCCATTTTGAGGTTCTTTTTGTGTATGCTGTAAGAAAGTGATCCAGGTTCATTTTTCTGCATGTCGCTGTCCAGTTTTCCCAGAATCACTTGCTGAAGAGACTGTCTTTATTCCATTGGATATTCTTTCCTGCTTTGTCAAAGATTAGTTGGCCATATCTGGGTTCTCTATTCTGTTCCATTGAACTGAATGTTTGTTTTTGTGCAAGTACCATACTGTCTTAATGATTACAGCTTTGTACTACACCTTGAAGTCTAGGATTGTGATGCCTCCAGCTTTGGTTTTCTTTTTCAAGATTGCTTTGGCTATTCGGGGTCTCTTCTGGTTCCATACAAATTTTAGGATTGTTTTTTCTTGCTCTTTGAGAAATGCTGGTGCTATTTCGATAGGGATTGCATTGAATATGTACATTGCTTTGGGTAGTACCAACATTTTAACAATATTTGTTCTTCCAATCCAGGATCATGGAATATTTTTCCATTTTTTTGTGTGTCTTCTTCAATTTCTTTCATAAGCTTTCTATAGTTTTCAGTGTATAGATTTTTCACCTCTTTGGTTAGTTTTATTGCTAGGTATTTTATGGGTTTTGGTGCAATTCTAAATGGAATCGATTCCTTGATTTCTATTTCTGTTGTTTCATTATTGGAGTATAGAAATGCAACTGATTTCTGTGCATTGATTTTATATCCTGCGACTTTGCTGAATTCATGGCTTAGTTCTAGCAGTTTTTTTGGTGGAATCTTTTGGGTTTTCCATATAGAGTATCATGTCATCCATGAAGAGTGAAAGTTTGACTTCCTCCTGGCCAATTTGGATGCCTTTTATTACTTTGTGTTGTCTGATTGCTTAGGCTAAGACTTCCAGTACTATGTTGAATAACAGTAGCAAGAGTGGACATCCCTGTCTTGTTCCTAACCTTAGGGGAAAAGTTCTCAGTTTTTCCCCATTGAGGATGATATTAGCAGTGGGTCTTTCATATATGGCTTTTGTGATCATGAGGTATGATCCTTCTATTCCTACTTTCTTGAGGGTTTTTATCAAGAAAGGATGCTGTACTTTGTCAAATGTTTTCCTGCATCTATGGAGAGGATCATGTAGTACTTCTCCTTTCTTTTATTGTTGTGTGTATCACATTGATTTTTTTTTTTTTTGCAGATATTGAACCAGCCCTGTATCCCAGGTATAAATCCCACTTGGTCGTGGTGAATAATTCCTTTAATGTATTGTTGGTTCCCGTTGGCTAGTATCTTGTTCAGGATTTTTGCATCCATGTTCATCAGGGAAATTGGTCTGTAGTTCTTTTGAGTGGGATCTTTGTTTGGTTTGGAATCAAGGTAATACTAGCTTCATAGAAAGAGTTTGGAAGTTTTCCTTCCATTTCTATTTTTTGGAACAGCTTCAAAAGAATAGGTGTTGGGGTGCCTAGGTGGCTCAGTCAGTTAAGCACCCAGATTTGGCTCAGGTCATGATCTCACGGTTCGTGGGTCCAAGCCCTGCGTCAGGCTCTGTGCTGACAGCTAGCTCAGAGCCTGGAGCCTGCTTCAGATTCTGTGTGTCCCTCTCTCTGACCCTCCCTTGCTCGTGCTGTCTCTCTCTGTCTCTCAAAAAAAAAAAAAAAAGAATAGGTGTTAACTTTTCTTTAAATGTTTGGTAGAATTCCCATGGAAAGCCATCCCTTTACCTACTTTTTAATCAGATTGTTTTTCCATTGTTCCTTTTTAGTTTATAGGAGTTCTTAGTATTTTCTGGATACTAATATTTTACCTGATATATGATTTGCAAGTATTTTCTCCCGTTCCATAAGTTGCCTTTTCAGTCTGTTTATTGTGTTATTTGTGCAGAGAATTATAAATTTTTTATAAAAGTAAGCTACATAGCCTTCACACTTATCATTCTTTATGGCAGCCACATCATCCCAGTAAGTAGAATCACAATTTACTTAACCACTCTTCCATTATGGGACATTATTTCCTATTCTAAATACTGCCATAAAAATAGTATTAGTGATTATTTTCTTGGAATTTATGTTTCCAGAAGTAAAATTACTGGACCAATTAATATGATCATTTTATTGTTATTTATTGCTTACGGTCTTGTTACTTACTACTAAATTTCTGTCTTATGTAATTTCTTTCTTTTTTAATTTATAAGACCAACTATAATATTATACTAGTTACTGTTTACTGCACAGTTGCTACATGCCAAGCAGTCAGCTAGATTATTTGCATATAATTAGTCCTTGTATCAATGCTACAAGGTAGGAATTATTTATCACCATTTCATAGTTAATAATGCAGATTCAGGATTGTGTTGGTTACCCACAATTGCACAGCTTATGAGTGACAGAATTGTCATTTGATGTTAATCTGCCTTACATCGATTGTCTATGCTTGAGAATATACCACTCTGACCTTTCCTTTACATCATCTTTAAGAATGATAATGTTTGCTGGGCGCCTGGGTGGCTCAGTCGGTTAAGCATCCAACTTTGGCTCAGATCATGATCTCACAGTTTGTGAGTTCAAGCCCTGCATTGGGCTCTGTGCTGACAGCACAGAGCCTGGAGCCTGCTTCAGATTCTTGTCTCCCCACTTTCTGCCCCTCCCCCACTCATGCACATGCTCTCTCTCTCAAAAATAAACATAAAAAAAGAATTAAAATATTTATTAATAGATGGAAAAAGGGTAATTATTAAAATACACATCTTTGATTACATGCATGAATGAATATTTTTCTGTGTTTTGTGTACACTGTCCCTTACTATTTCCCTCCCCCAGCCTGAATGGATACTGTTTTTTTTCTCTGCACCACAGCACATAGCCTTTTTATAACAAATGCTATTATACAACTTTTATCCCACCTTGAATTATATGATTTCCTCTTTGATGAGTTAACTGTTTATATCCTCAGCCCCATTTTTATTTTTATATCTTATCAAACTACTTAATTTGTCCACAATAAAGATATTAACCCTTCTCATTCATTTTTTTCAATGTGTTATTTGCCAATCAGTTTTGCTTTTTATTAGATTTTTTCTATGTATATCATATACTGTTTAATTTTTACATATTTGTTTTTGACCTGGTCATTTTTATATTGATCATTTAATTTGTGGATTCTTCTATTGTTTCTAAGCATAGGAATTTATTTCATATCCATATATAAATACTTGATATTTTATTTCTACTTTATTGTTTTGCTTTTTCCATGATTCAATTTTAATGTTAACTCTTATTCCCTCTGAAATTTATTTTAAAGCACAGTGTAGATGTAAATTCATTACTTTCTCAAAATTGTAAAGCAGATGGTCCCAATACCATTTATTGAATAATCTTTTCTCACTGTTCTGTAATGCCTCAATTATATATTAAAATCATTTATATTAACTAATTTTTAATTACAAGTTTAATGAAACATAATTCACACTAAAGTATACAACTCAGTAGCTTTTGTATATTCAGAATTGCCCAACATGTCACAAATTAATTCCAGAACATTTTTATCATCCCAGAAAGAAACCACCTGCTGTCACCAGTCACTCCCCATTCTCCCTTCCCCTAGCCTCTGGCAACCACTAATCTAGTTTCTGTTTCCATGAATTTGCCTATTCTGGACATTTCATGTAAATGGAATCATACAAAACATGCCCTTTTATGACCGATTTATTTCACTTGCTCTCAGTGTTCATCCATGTTGTTGAATGTATTAACACTTCATTCTATTTTATGGCCAAATAAAATATGTATGAACTACATTTTGTTTATCCATTTATAGATGATGGACATTAGCTATTCCCACTTTCTGGCTATCATAAATAATACAACTACAAACATTTGTGTACAACTTTCTGTGTGTGTGTGTGTGTGTGTGTGTGTGTGTGTGTGTGTGTGTATTTTTTCCTTGGGTATATACCTAGCAGTAGAATGTCTGAGTCACATGGTTTAACCTTTCAAAGAACTACCAAACTATATACAAAACAACTATATCATTTTACATTCCCACCAGCAACGTATAAGCGTTCCAGTTACTCCATATCCTCATCAACACTTGTTATTGTCTGTCTTTTTTATTATAGCCAGGCAGGTGGTTATATTTCATTGGAGTTTTGCTTTATATTTCTATAATGACTAATGATGTTGAACACTTTTTCATGTGCTTATTGGCCATTTGCCTGTCTTCTTTGGAGAAATGACTGCAAATCCTCTACTCATTTTTTAATTAGACTTTGTCTTTTTGTATTTGAGTCAAAAAATTTATTTATATATTCTGGCTACAAGTCCTTTATTTTCTTCCAAAGTGTGGGTTGTTTTTTCACCTTCTTGATGATGTCCTTTGAAGAACAAAAGTGTTGTTGGTTTTTTTTATCGAAGGCCAATTTATTGTTTTCTTTAGTTTCCTGTGCTTTTAGTGTCATTTCTAAAAATACTATTGCCTAATCCATGGTGACAAAGATTATGCTTATGTTTTCTTTTCAGAGTTCTATAGTTCTACTTCTTTCATTTAGGTCTAAGTTCCACTTTTAGTTAATTTGTGTATATGATGTGAGGTATGGATCTAACTTCATTCCTCTGCATGTTGATATCCAGCTGTCCCCGCACCACTGGCTAAAAAGACTATTTGTTCCCTATTGAACTGTCGTTTATGAATTTCTGGGCCAATTATTTGTTCCAGTGATTTCCATGTTCTTGAACATCCACAATGTCTTAATTATGTTTGCTTTAAAATCTGGGTTTTTTTTTTTTAACGTTTTTTATTTATTTTTGAGAGAAAGAGACACAGAACGTGAGTGGGGGAGGGTCAGAGAGAGGGAGACACAAAATCAGAAGCAGGCTCCAGGCTCTGAGCTGTCAGCACAGAGTCTGACATGGGACTCAAACCCATGAACTGTGAGATCATGACCTGAGCTGAAGTAGGCCGCTTAACTGACTGCGCCACCCAGGCACCCCTGAAGTCTGTTTTATTTTTGAGAGCATGCAAGTTGGTGAGGGGCAGAGAGAGAGGAAGACGCAGAGTCGTCCAAAGCAGGCTCCAGGCTCTGAGCTGTCAGCACAGAGCCCAACATGGGGCTCAAACCCACCACTGTGAGATCATGACCTGAGCCAAAATTGGACACTTAACCAACTGAGCCACCCAGGTGCCCCTAAAATCTGTTTTACACCTGAAAGAGCTACCCTTCCCTTATTAACCACCCCTATCACCTGTCCTCCTCCCCTCACACACACTCAGAATATTCTTTTTGATTCTCATCCACTTATTATTCTAAATCAGTAGTTTACAAACTTGCTTTTCCAGACAACATATTCAAAGTTTATGGTTCATTGTTTCCATTTCTACTTAGTGACCATTTCCTTCTTCCTTGAATCTCTATTGTTAATGATTTATGTGTTTTTCTTAATCCATGTTCTCCTTGAACAGTTATTACCTCCATTTTAAAAAAGTAAGTAAATATTTTGAAATAGATATACAGTACAATGGAGTTAAATTCTGTGACCTGACCAAGTTCAACCAACTAGACAGTGGCAAAGACATTTGAATATTAATTGCTGTAAAGTGTATTTCTTAGACTGTTTCCACTTTAATCTTACATACCAGTTTTGCTCTAGCAATCTGGACTTTTAAGAAAAAATGAAACATATGTCAGTCAATCTAACTGTACTTGTTTCTCCGTTCTGGTTTATTGCTGTATACTCTCTGACCTGTTAAAGAGCTATAACTTAGATAAAGCCACTAGCTGTTAGTTTTGCCCAAGTATTGATTCAGTTTTAACTAAGAAGTATTCCCAAGGAATGGACAGGATGATACCCTAAAGTGATGGGAAGACATAAGTAGTTTAGCATAAGCGGTATTTATATTGCCCTTCTAATACATACCACAGTTAGTAAAACTCAATAAAATCTTCAGGGTAGGAGAGAATACCAAAGATTGAGAAACCATTGTAGTGGACATGTATTACCTCTTGCCCAAAAAATAAAAGATAAGACGCTATTTTGAAGAATAATATTGTATCTTTTTCCAGCTTTAGGTGTATGTAAGCCAAAAATAAGTTATGTAAATTTATGAAATTTGCCAATGGTTGGGCAATGCAACCTGCTGCCTTTCAAATGTACAGATCATTCTCCTAGTACCAAAATAACTACCCACAGTGTAGATCAGCACTTTATAATAGAAATAAAGTGTGAGCCACAGGGGTGCCTAGATGGCTCAGTGAGTTAAGTGGCCAACTTAGGCTCAGGTCATGATCTCACAGTTCATGAGTTTAAGCCCCATGTCGGGCTCCGTGCTGACAGCTCAGAGCCTGGAGCCCACTTCAGATTCTGTGTTTCCATTTCTCTCTGCCCCTCCCCTGCTCACTCTCTGTCTCTCTCTCTCTCTCAAAAGTTAATTTTTAAAAATGTTAAAAATTTTTTTTAAAAAAGTGTGAGCCACATATATAAATTTTTAAGTTTTTAAAATTAAATTTTTTGTGCTCGCTACAGCAGCACATATACTAAAATTAAATTTTTGAATTTTGTGGTAGCCACAAAACTGTAAACAGAAACAGACAAAACTAATTTTAATATATATTATTTAACCTAATATATCTAAAATATTTCAGCACATAATTATTATGAAAAATCTTGGTGAGATATTCTCCATTCTTTATACTACATGTTTGAAATGTAGAGGGCACTTCGCACTCGAAGCTCATCTCAGTTCAGACTAGCCATGTGTCCAGTGCTCCATAGCCATATGGGGCTGGGGCTGCCATATTCAACAGCACAGGTCTAGACAGAAGACCTCAGGAGCCTCTCTAAGCCAGAGCACCACCAGTACAAGGGAGGTGTGAGAAGGAAAGAGGAAATGATGAAAATTGGCGAAAGGACGAAAAGCAAAAGGAGAGGAGGAGAAATGAATGAGAAAACAAGAAAAAGATAAATGAAAGGAGAGAAAGGGAGTGAACATTTTCTCAACACTTAAAGTGTACCAGCAGTTATGCATTATAATGGGAAGTGCTCAGAAACTGCCTGGAAACAATCTTTAGCATCCTCTGTGTCCTTAAGTAAGAAAGTCACATTTGAAGTGACCTATTATTTCTGGTGATAACTCAGTAAGTTAGGAAAGTACTTTAACACTCAGTCAAGGGATGATGTTATTCTGGTTCACATGCTCATAGTATGGAGACTAATCTAGCTCTGGCCTGGAACATCAACCACTGAGCAGGCTGCATTTGAGAGAAATTGTTTCTCACACTTTTTTTCTTTCCAAGACACTAAAATACGAAACAGACACCCCTTCATAGAAGTTCTGGGCCAATGGAATTTGCAATGTGATGGGAATGAAAAGAGTAATGGAGGAGAAAGAGAAGAGAACTCAAATGTGATTTTAGGGAGTTAGGGCCCACTCTGTAAGTAAGGAACAGATGAAAACTGTATACTGGTAGATAAGACTTTCATATAGACAACCCATTTTAAGCATCGTGTAACAGTACAACTTTTCCCCTATTTAAGTGGGAGGGACAGGCCAGTTTTCTGCTTTAGAAGGAACTTCATCTGTTTTGGGGAGTAGGCAGAACTGACTTTCAATTGTGAGGCAAGAGCAAATGGTAACTGAAATGTATTCTCTAAGTGAAGATGGTCCAGAAAGCAAGAGAAACTATAAGCCATCAACACGAAGGTGGACATCAAGACAAAAAAAAAAAAAAATCCAAAACAGAAGTTGGCAAAAACAGAGAGGCAGGCAAGAAGGAGCAGGCTTCTTCTGCAGAGCCTGGAGGCCATTGTTATGCTTGTGGAGAGACCTCTGGCTGAGCCTATGAGAGGAAAGAGCTTGTAAAGAGCCGAATACCAGGTCTCCACTCCAGTGTAGTGGATAATATGTGAATTGTTGGCAAAAATATTAAGTATCAGTTTTTTAAAAATAGATTTTACATTTCACTAAATAACTTAATAATAGTCCCCAAACATCTGCCAGACATATACTTTAAATGCCCCACACAGATGAGTTGCAGTGAACTGAGCAAACCAAAAATTTCCACACTGATTTAATTCAAGCCTGGCATCTGGGTAGGGGCTGTACGTAGGATTAGCGCATTGTAAATCCATGTTGTTTTTGCTCATTCCCTCAACTGGAGCCATGCTCTTTACACCCCCATCCAACTTTGAAACATGGAAGCCCTTCCCTTTCTTAGACCACCCCAATCCCAATGGAACAAGCTGAAGCAGTCCCAGTCAGTGGAACTACTGCTTTAAAAAACACTCAAGACACTATTCATAGTAAGTATGGAGACTTTTCTTTGGGGTACTTTATTCCTTTTTTCAGAGCCATATATATTTGCTCTTTTTACTTTTGCAAACCTTTCTGGAAACATCACTCAACTGTTTGTTTTCTACTTCATTTAATCAAGTTTGAATTTCTTTTTATATAAGTCTTCAGATATTTGCTGTCTTTCTTCTTGGGAGGCAATGGAGAGCCATGTCACTTTGGCTGCCATAGACCACCAATGGCCTGTAATCATCGAACAGTGCTGTTCTTGGCAAGACCAAAGCCTTTAGAAACCAGCCCTCTAATAAAGTGCAAGTTCTCTTGCATGCCTGAAATCTGCTTTGAGGATGTACAAGAAATGTTATCATTATTTACAGCTTCCCTAGGCTTGGTCCAGACTACCTGAGAGACCGGCTCTGCTCTCAGGCTGTCATGAAACCAAAACATGCATCTGCAAACACAGAAAAGTAAGAAAAAATATTAGTGGTCTATGTGTTTTAGATTTGACTTTTTTAGATTGTTGTTTTTAGTTAATATTACCATTTGTTTCTTTAATTAGCTTATGGGAGTGAAGGACTGCAGGTGGGGAGTCCAGTGGAAAGAAAGAAAGCAAGAAAAGTCATATAGTGCCAGGAAAGAGGCTAAAGAGAAATTTAAGGCAAGGCAGAATGGCTGAGTGATTAACACCATGGCATTAAGTCATGGCTTCAAATCCTGGCTTTCACACTCTTCAGCTGGGTAACTTGGATAAGCTATTCAATTCTTTAACCTTATTCCCTCAATTGTAAAACGGGAATAATACTCAAGTCTATCTCATGGGGTTATTGAGTGAACTAATTAAAATAAAGCATGTAAAGCAATTAACGAATGTCTGGCATACAGCAGTCACTAAGTGGTATGGATTATTATCACAATTAGTAGTAGTAATACAGATGGGATTAAGCAGAATGAAATAAAATCAATGCTATACTTCACTCAACTCATTCCATCCCTACAATTTTACACGTTGATTTTCTCTCTTTGGTATCCAGGAAGAGATGTGGTAGTAGAAATTGGATGGGCAAAAAAGCACCTTCGGAGAGCAAACGTACAAGTTCATGCAACAAGCACCATAGGGCTACATCACAACTTTCAGGAATAGAACATCACAATCACTTCTCTAAGATCTTTAACCAGAACTTTCCCTCTCATTTCTTCAAAATACAAATGAAAATAATTTACAGAACTATTTTTCATTTGACAAATCTCCATCTCTGATACTATCATGTATCCCATCCTCTGTATCATCACTCCCAACAGCTGGGATGAGGTCCAGAGTGACTGTTCCAGGGGTTAATGAACTCCCATTGGCTCTGACCTTGGCTACCTGCATCTTGTGGTAAACTATCTAAACAAAACTAGAATAGGAAGGGATGAGTGCAAGAAGGTTAAAAGAGAATCTTGATCCTTTTCCAGAAATCCTGCAGTTTCTGGCAAGAGCAAATTCTGAGTATATGTTATTCAGATATTAACAGTTGTAGCAGTGATTTTTCTCGCCTTTGAGGAAAGCAATGTCCCAGCTAAAGAAAAGCAGTTTAAAGAAAAGCAAAAGCATCCCACTCAGTGAGTATGAGAGCAACGAGTGTCTAGATGTGAATGTTCTTTTGAAACTGACTGAAGCAGTTAACAATATCTTGCAATTGGGTGACCTGCATATGCTCCTGCTCCTCTTCCTAAGGTGTTTTTTTTTTTCCTGGCACCACCAGTTCTATGTTGGGAAATGTACATGAATACAGATAAGGCTGGATGCAGCCAACTTTCATCACATGTCGACCATCCACACATGCTGCTCAACTAAATGTATCATTCATTTGTGTACCCACAAATATATGTAGTATGTAATCCACAAGAAGATGTTCTTATTAACTTCTACCACATGGAAGAGTAACACAATAACCATCCTTATAGAATAAAGCAAAATGTTTCTGTATATTACCATAGTGAACAGTGTGTATGTATGTGTGTATATACCTGTGTGTGTGTTTCACATATTGCAACATATACTGAAATCTATTTGGAATATACCTAGAACGTAAACTTCATGAGGCAGGAGTTTGTCCATTTTTTAATAGAAGATACCTGATAAATCTTGCAGAATGAAAGAATATATAATGAACTATTTCATTTGGTTCTCAAGGCAACGGTAAGCATTAAGGATGAAATTTAACATTGCTGCCAGCCTGTTGTGGGTGAAGGATTCCAAGTGGCTTGTCCAAGGTCACCCAGCTGGAGAGCAGCGGAGTGGGACTGCAGCCCAAGTTGCAGGTCTTCTCTTCCCATGATTTACGGTCAATAGATCTAACCTCTATCACATGAGGAAACAAAGGTTGCTTGTTTTCTTCTTTTACCAAGTAATGTTGCTAGGCCAAATCCATTTCACCATCTGTACCTTATCTTCTTGGATCAGGTTCATCTGAAGCCTGGGGCTGAGAGAATTACCTTCCAGTTCTTTAGACAGTTTTCATTCTTCTCCACCTCTGAGCCAATCCAGAGCTCCCAGAACCCCCAACCACTTTCTTTTCATCCGTTCATCCTTCCACTCTCTTTTTCCTCCTTCCTTGATTTTGTTTCTCTGTCTCCCTTTCTCTTCTGACTCAAGCAATTACCGAATAAGTGAAAGTAAACACCCTCTCTTTGTGGTAAAGAACTATGTTGAATCCTATCTGTTATTTCAAAGCCTTGAGATATCTTCCCCATAAGCCACAGTGGAAAAAAGAAAAAAGAGAAAGAAAAACGCCATTTACAGGAAAGAAGGGGATGCTTAGTCAAGAGGCTAGTTGCTATACACACACATATGTGCCCACACGTGCATGCACATGCGCCCACTGCCCACAAGCACACATACTCCTTATTCCTTAAAAAAACCTTGATTTTGGAAAGAGATGTTTGTATTTAGAATGAATCATTAGCTTCCCATTTCTTTCTTCTTTCCACCAAACATGAGGAACACGGGATAATGTGTCCAGTCAGTGGCTTTTTTATTAACCGCTGAATATAGAGAAAAAGAAAAAAAAAGCCCATGTAGGTATATCCACATACCCACTCAGGAGATATAAAGAGAATGGACAAGAATTAAGGATTTTCTTGAAAACATGTCTCATTTTAGGGGAATAGAATAAATGTCTCTGAAAATCCTGGTGTCCCCGGGTATGAATGCTCACTTAGTATTTAGCATGTTCAGTGTCTTGCTTCCAGGCCCTCCTGGCCAAATTTATTGCCCATGGCCAAAGAAAGGATTTTTTCCCCCATGAAACTTGTTTTGGCTTAAAGTAAAGTTCAAATAATATTTACCAAGATTATTAAAAAACTCTAAAACTTTTTTCTTTTTCAGCATTCAGGGATGGAATGTCAGAAAGTGTTGACATTAATTTTTAAATTAATATTTTTGGAAAACTTTTCTTTAATAAAAGATCAAATGATGACCACAATGCTGGAAATAAGCTGCTGATTGGTAACAATGCTTGTCAACAGCCAAGTTCGGAACTTTAATGCAAGCTCTCCCATGGGTTTGAACACAGTGGAAATACAAATTATCTTAAATGGAAGGTTTTGCATTTTCGTTCTAGCTCATCTTTGGCGCGAAGGCTGAAATGCTGACCTCAAAAACATCTTTGCTTCTAGCAGGAGAAAGAGCTCTTCTTAACTGAACCATATAGCCTACATTTGTTCCCCATTGCCATATGCTAAAGAAGTCTGTCACTGCCCACCAGGCAATTAGAAGAGGCTTCTGAATAAGCAAATGTCTTGCACTTTCCAGTCTTCCTTTGTTTCAACATGCAGCTATGGCCAGGAAGTATAAAGAAGAAAATGAACAATAAAAAGCTAAATGGTTTAATCATTTATTTTATAGAATGATGGTGATAACAGATGGTAGGTTTTTTTTAATGTCCTTTACTCTAAAATAAAAAGCTGGCACTTTAAGAATTTAAAAAAAAAAGAATGAGCTTCATTCAAACAAAGCCGGTTTACAATTGAAGCTCCACTACTCAGCTGTATGACCTCAAGAAATGAACTCCTCTTGGCCTCAGTTTCCTCACCCGAAAACTTAATATAGTAACAATACCTTTCTTTCAGAGTGATTGTATTGGCGCCCCTGATTCCCACTTTTTTTTCCTGGAAGCCTTTATCTGTACCAATCCCCGTTTTTTGTTTTGTTTTGTTTTTTTTTTAATGTTTTTTTATTTATTTTTTGAGAGACAGAGAGAACGCGAGCAGGGGAGGGTCAGAGAGGGAGACACAGAATCTGAAGCAGGCTCCAGGCTCTGAGCTAGCTGTCAGCACAGAGCCCGACGCGGGGCTTGAACCCACGAACCGTCAGATCATGACCTGAGCCGAAGCTGGACGCTTAACCAACTGAGCCACCCAGAAGCCCCCAATCCCCGTTTTTTAACTTTACTCTTCTCCATGAAAGTTATCGTCTTATAAAATACTCTGTTATTTACTTAGTTTGGTTAGTTGTCTACAAATGCTTCCTCCCATGAGAATGTGAGACCCAGGAGGGCAGTGACTTTGATTACTCACTGCTGTATTCTACCCAGCACAACAGTAGGTACTTGATAGCTATTTACTGAGTGTTGAAGAAATGAAAATTAAGTCCCACCACAGGGCTGGGGTGTAAGACCACCTACTTCCAAGCATACCAAAGAACCCACTCCTGTCATTGTGAGGGCCTTAAAGGGAAATTAGGTGGAGACTTTCCAAGAGTACTTGTTTTTCTTCTGTTCTCCTGCTTTTTGTCACAGAGCACCTGGTGAAGAACTCAGCTTTCTCTTCCTACTTCCCTTAGCAGTCATATTGCCAATGTCAATGGAAGCCCTAGAAGATTCTGAATCAGGATGGAACCATCCCAGGAATATAGTAAGTGAAGGTGGCAGCTGGCCAGACCAAGTGGCGCCACCTGACCTGAGTTTCCCTCTCTTTACCTTTTGTTTATTTTGGCTTAAAAAAAAACATTAGTCTCTGTATCTCAAGATGAAATAGGTTTTCTTTGTCATTCTTAAAGCTTGGTGCTTTGCCCAGATCTGGAGATCATCTGCTCTGAATGATTTGACACATTTGCCCAGAGCCCCCAAACCAGGGACACTGATTCTCTAAATGACCAGGCATCAGGAATGCCCACAGAGTTAAATCCCCCAGGGAGGAGACCAGCTCTTGTTTTTGCTGGAGTACATCTGGGGGGTCTGAGAATGGAAGCAAAACAAACCATCAGAGGAAGGTATGAAAAAACTTGATTTCATGGTGGACAAAATCAGAACTTTAACTTCCCTTCCTCCTTTCAAGGTGAAAAGATCATTAGCTTTGGGAATGAATGGCCAGATCTGTGCTAGAATCCCAACTCTTTACATATAGGCATCTATAAATTTGCAATTTCCTCATGTAAAATGGGATAGTAACACCTGTCTCCTAGGATTATTATAATAATTCAATGAGTTAATGCTTGTAATGCATCTAGTACAGTGTTTGGTACTGTGTTCCATGAATGTTCATTTGTTTCTCCTTTACTCACTTTCCATGGCCCAGTTTTCTCTTACTAATTGTGTAAACCTGAGTAATTCATGTCATTTTCCCTAAGTCTTAGGATCCTCAGTTCTAAAATGGGAATAATTCTTACCCTATAGGTGGCAGTAAACATTACTATACAGCTACTGTCTTGAGTATCATATGTGCTCAATACAGAGCAGCTACTCCTATTATTACCTATCACTTATTAAGTACCTATTTTGTGTCAAAACCACACAACTCTTCCTCTAGAAGAGAGTGTTTTTATTTATCTTTGAGAGAGAGGGAGAGACAAAGCATGAGCAGGGGAGGGGCAGAGAGAAAGGGAGACATAGAATCTGAAGTAGGCTCCAGGCTCTGAGCTGTCAGCACAGAGCCCAATGCGGGGTTCGAACTCATGAACCACGAGATCATGACCTGAGCTGAAGTTGGACTGAGCCACCCAGGCACCCCTTCCTGTAGGCACTTTAAATACATGACCTTGTTAATTTAATCTTCAAAGCAACCCTCACTATGAGGTAGGTGTCCTAATTTTTATATCAGAAATGAAGAAATTAAGAACCAAAAAGTTTAGTGAACTTGGTCAGGATTGCACAGATAGTGTCACTGCTGATATTTGACCTTGTGTCTTCTTGACTTTAAAGTCTGTGTTCTCACCGATAACTATGCTACAGTGACTCCCAAATTATCACCACCTTTATTATCATCTATTCTCTCTATTCATCCTTTGCTAGATCAGACCTACTCGATCTGACACATCTGTCCCCAGGAACCAACAATGTCACCTAAGTAGTTTATGTCCTCATGGCTCACAGGGCCTGGAGAGCAGGGTACAGGTTACACTGTGACTGCTCACTTCTTGAACTTCCATCTTCTTTGTGAATGCCTTCTTGCTTTGGAATGTGTAATAGAAGAAAACATGCAGAAGGCTATCAGCCATCTTCTAGATGCCTGCATAATGTTTAGAAATGAAGATACCAGCAAAAACTTGCAGCAGGTTAAGAGTAACATAAAGATATAGCAAACTCCATTCAGAGAGCTAGGTGTCAGCTAAAGGGAAAGGGATTTCAACAGCACAACACAAATATCCAGAGTTGTCCAAGAGAGTCAGGTTAATGCTGGTAGGGAGCAGCATAAGTCTGGCATATGGTAAGTATTCAGTAAATACTAGTTGGGTGGATGGAAGAAGAAACCATGATCATTACATCAACTGATGAGCACAGATTCTTAAAAATCGCAAATATAGAACTTAGGCCCTTTATGTGATGGTCAGAGCCTCGGTGTGTCCCATCCGGAACTCCCCCCATTCAGACATTACCAATCTTTCCTTGAGTCCTCAGAGTGGACAGCCATGGCTTCTCTAGCCATAACCCCACTGGCGAAGGGACCTCAGAGATTGTGCATCATTTTTGGTCTTCTGGTATGTCAGTCCCAAAGATTTTAAGTCAAGAGTGGGGCTCAAAGGGAACAGGGTAACATGAGAGATGCCAGAGGAGGAACCAACACAAGCCCATCTCCATTAGGGGATGGAATGCTTGAAATTAATGACTGTCCTAAAAATTCCCAACAGGTTGTCACAGTACATATAACTCTCATCCTTCCCTGCTGCAGAAGATCTAGAAAATGGGGAAGGGAGATAATGCATGCCTCCTCAGAGAGAGAGGCTGAATGCTAGAACCTTCCCTTGGCTGGAGCTCTGTCCTGGCCATTGAGCCACATTAGCCTCTTCACTCTGCAGGCCCGGGCACACTGTTCCAGGTACTGCATATTGCCTTGGCAAGAGGCTTACATGAGGCTTTTTGGCAGAGGCAGTTGTCTTGGTTTCAAGACATCCCTGCTGCTGGTTCCTGCTGCCTTGTTCCTGACTCTTTCTCCCTACCCCATTTAGCCTTCACCTCATGAACCCAGAGTTTCCTGGCTTCTGCCTAACTCCTGGCTCCAAGATCTGCTGTGCTTGCCAGATTCCGGGCACTCCCAAATCCAGCCAACAGACTTGCCTGGCCCTAAGCTTCCCTCCCAGGCTTCCCCCGGCTCTTCTGGTCTTGATTCTCAATCTCTGGCTCATGGCCTGTCAGTCCTTTAGAGCTCTGGTTTAATACCTACTCTTTCAGTAGCCAACACCTTGCATATGCCCCACGGTGCTGTTTTTTAAGAAACCTAGTGCTGAAAGATCTAGTACTATGACCTTCCTCATTGTACCCAGGTTAGGATATACCTAGAGGTGATGCTAAGAGTTTTCTTTGGGATGCACAATGAGGGGCGGGAGGGGAATTGTTTTGTGAAGCAGATTCCTATACTTTGATGTCTTTGTAAGGAAGATCTTCCATTATCCCTCTTCCCTACCCCCCTCTTCTTCCCTCTTAAAAGAACTTCCACTTTAGAGCAACCAGGCATACAAATTTAGGACGAAATTTAGGACTAAAAATTCATCACATTATCTTTCAGACTTGATTTTCTCACCACCACTCCACAACCACCGCCAATAATTTTAACATTTTAAGTGTTTCTCCCACTCAGGGCACCTGGGTGGCTCAGTCAGTTAAGCATCCGACTCTTGATTTCTGCTCAGGCCATGATCTCATGGTTCATGAGTTTGAGCCCTGCATCAGGCTCTGCACTGACAGCATGGAGCTTGCTTGAGATTCTCTTTCTTCCTCTCTCTCTGCCCCTCCCCTGTTCGTGCGTGCTCTCTCTCTCTCTCAAATAAATTTTAATAAATAAATATTTCTCCTACTCCTTTGTTACATATTAGTTCTTTTATTCATTCAACATACATTATTTATGTTCTAAAATATGCAACTCACTGCATGAAATCACTTGTTTAAAAACAACACTTCAATGATCAACAACAGGCATTGTTATTGAACTGATGCTTGATTGAGCATGGGGAATACTGACCTGGAGATACAGAGGCACTTCCAGGGAGGGACCCAGGCACTCTACCTAACAGGGTAAAAGTGGACCATGTGCTTATTTTCACAAGGCAAGGCACAGCTTAGGCATCGCAGTGCTTCCTGAACTTTTAAATGTCCTGGCCTGCTTCAAACTGGCAATATTATAAGGGACATTGAGGTAAATGGAGCATACTACCTACAATAAGACATAGCCATCCAGGTCCTCTGCTGCCCCAGACCCTGGCCAGCTGGGTGTGAACATCTCAGCATATCTGTAGCCCATTGGTGGCCCCGCAGAGCAATGTGACACACTGATGGCAAGTTCTCACTTTTAGTAATGGCTACCCATTCACTCATTCAGATATTCTTGAGTCCCTACAAGTATTTTGAGTAGTCATGCTAAGTTGCCATGCACAGAGCTTGGGGTACCCCAGTGAACAAAAAAGAGAAAGAGCCCTACCCCCACAATCTTTGACTCTCATGGAAGGAGACATGGAAAACATGTATAAAGCATGATACATAAATAGGGGGCATAGCCGTGAGAAGGGATGAGTGTTATGGAATAAACAAGCAGGGTGAAGAGATTGGGAATAGAAGGACAGGGCTGTCTGCTGAGTCAAATAGGATGTTCCAGGGAGGCCTCACTGAGAAAGTGAGCAAAGACTTAAAGAGAGTGAGGGTATTAGTGATACAAGTGGTTATCTGGGGCAACGGCATTCCAGGCAACGGGAGCAGCTAGAGCCAAGGCTCTGAGGTAGGAGAGTGCTTAGTGGGTTCTAGAAACACCAAGAAAGCTAGCCTGGCTGGAAACAAGAAAGTGAGGGGAGAGACACAGGATCCAGGTCAGGGAGGCATGAAAGTTCTCTGCTTTTATTTATTTACACGTGTGTGTGTGTGTGTGTGTGTGTGTGTGTGTGTGGCCATACCTTATCTTCTCAATTAGTTTATGTATCTTTGCTTTCCCTTACAAAAATTTGAAGTTTAATATACTTTCCAATTTTGGTGTGCAGTTTTTTTGTGTGTCCTTTTAAAAGAAAATCTTCTGAATGAACACCATATTTTATTTAAAAACTTTAAAGTTTTGATTTTTCCCATTTGATCTTTACTAAGCCTGGAATTGAGATTTTAATATGATAGTAAGCAAAGGTCTTACATTCTTTTTTTTCCACAAGGATAATCAATAGTCTTGGCCTCTCTTATTAGTCCATATCTTCCTCCATTAATTTTTAAAGAGACCCTGTCCTTTGTCACTCCTTTCACATGAAAAGTTATTCTTGATCTTGCCCAGCATGTCACCAAGAATGTTGTCTGCCCTTGCCCTGCTGTCTTACAAGTAGCACACTAAAATAAATTATGAAATGAGTGGGTTTTTTCATAATAAAGGGGCAGGATGAAAAACACGAAGGGCTCAAAAACTGTGAACAGCTGATCCAACCAAATTCATATACTAAAGATGCTTTGTAATGAGGAGTTGCCTGACTCAAACAATGGGGATATGGCTAATACCCTTGCCCAGATCTGAAGGTTGACATGTCTGCTAATGCCCCACTTACCCCCATGACTGACCTCTTCTGAATCAAGTCCAATAGACAGGGAAGTCTTCTGACATGGCAGGAGCAGGTGACAGATACCCTAAAAATGGAACTCAGCAGGAAGACTGAGGTACCCTTACATACTGGAAGGAAATCTTACCCAGCAAACTATGATTTCCAAGCTTCTGTTCCCCTTGCCTAAGCTTCTCATCTTTAAATAGAATGCTGTAGACCTCAGGATTCTGGCTGAGAGTCAATAGTTTAATTTCTTTAAATTTTTTTTAAATTTGAGTATCATTGACACAATGTCATGTTGGTCTCAGGTCTACAACATAGTGATCTACCATCTCTATATGTTTATACTGTGCTCGCCACAAGTGTGGCCACCATCTGTCACCATTCAATGCTATTGTAATATCATTGCCTATATTTAATTTCCTGAAGAGGACGTGAAGTGAATTTCTACCTCACACACTCTGCTATTGCTCACTCCAATGTCCTGTCCTGAGACCCAGGGCAATTCCCCAGCTCAGTGTCCAGACTCCCCAGAGGTCGTGGTTCTCTCATCCCTCAGGAGAGCAAGGGAGTTAGAAAGAGCACAGAAGATTTTTCTCCCCAATGTGAAACCAAGTGGTAGGGTCATGAAATCTGGTCAGGTTTCTGTCACTTGCTTCAGAAAAGCTCAACAGCTCTGAGCAGAGTCATTACAAGAATGCAATGTTCATTTCTGCCCTAGGCCTGGTGTTTGCCTGTCTGCAGTGTCTGGGAAGGAAGCACGATGCTTACAGCATTTATATTTTCCATGCTGTGGTGAATTTGGAACCTTCACCCAGCTCAAGACAGAATAAATTTACTCCAGCACAAATCTCTTGATCATTTCTCCTTCAAATGTGGGAAAACAGCACTGAGAATGTGGAAAGTGTAGAGCACATCATAAATCCAGGGACACAGGAACTCAGAAAGCTGCATGAAGCACATAAAGGAAGCTCTGTGCTTTAATATTATTTTCTGTTTAAAATCGACATGTGTGGTTTCGGACAAAGGCCTTTTAGTGTGGAGGAGAGAAGGTTCAGTGTTTCTCTTTTTGAAAAGCAGAGGAGTGTCTGGGAGAGACAGTGAAGAGATGTGCTCTGGGATATAATCTGAAGGAAACTAAAAATAAAACGACCGTACTTTCGAATAACTGCCCTTAGGAAATAAAACCCTGAAGCTGGCTTCCCAGGATGTGAGCATGTGTCCTAGCATGCCAGTGATTTCTGTCTTGTGTGTTACATTTCAAGAGGAACAGGTGTTTAGTGATAAAATCCCCAAGTTGGGTCCATGTGGGAGGGATTATTAGCTATCACTTAAAATGTCTGTTTCTGTTGTTCCCTCTCTCAAACATGAAAAAGATTATCAGAGCCCTACGTTTTCTTTAAATATTTTATTATAGAAGTATATTTTGTTATACAAAGATTTAGAGGTAGATAGTATGGTGGATAAGAGCACAGCGTGACCCACACTGCCTGGGTTTGAATCCTTACATTGTTATGTATGGTACCAGTTGTGTAGTCTTGGGTAAGTTACTTAACTTCTCTGGGCCTCAGTTTCCTCCTCTGTAAAATGAGATTGATAATAATGCCTACCTCTTTGAGTTGTTGTGGAAATTGAATTAGTATATGGAAAGCACTTTGTATATACTGACTTATAGGGTTATATCATGTTTTAATCAGTGAATCCTCTTGACTGCCTAATCTTGAATGCTAACCTTAGTGTCTTGGCTTTCTGTGCTTAAAAAGGGGGGTGGGGTGGGGGGGGGGAGAGGCAGTACTCTCAATAAACAGAAATTGATTTTTAAAAATGAATGAATATACTTGCCCTCACTTGAGTCTAGTAATTTCTCAGCTCTGGTGGCCACTGTGGATTTTGCCCAGGAATTGTCCAGCAGCTCTTCTTCCAATCATAGCATCATGATCTTCATTTGGAAAACTCCCCTCTGCCTCTGGATACCTACTGCTTGGGCTTCCGTCAAGGGGCCTAGACATTTCAATCAAGGGATCTCATCTCTTAAAGGTGGGAGAGTGGGCCTGTGACCCAAGCTCGGCTCGTCATAGTCTCTCACTTTGGCATTTGTATCTTGAGCAGATTCAGAGACTGGAGAAAATGGCGGCAGTATTTTATCAGGCTGCAGTGGCTCAAGGAGCCTGTGCCATAGTTCCTGCTGCCCAAACATCCAGAACTCTCCTTATTCTTCACCCTTTCATGACTCAGTTGTGTAGCTTTTACTCTTAGCTACTCCAGATCTTTTCAATAAATTCCTTTCCACACTATCTTAGCCAGAAGGGATCCCTTTTTCTTTACAACCAAAGATCCTAAGTCATGCATCTCTTGTTCCCTTTAGATCGCTGCAGCCTATGAGTGTCTTTGCTCTTGTAATTCTACTGCAAGCTCATTTGTTTGTGTTTGTTGATTTGGGCATTCTACTTAGAATAAATAAATACTCTTATTCCTTTTACTCAGACACAAATGCTTTAAAGCTGGCCAGCAACAGGATGCCATGAAAGTCAAAGACAGACATGTTCCAGAGGTGATCGGCCAGGCTGCAGCCTAGCACAGAGGAGTTGCCAGCAGAGGAGTATTAGGAGCATGTTGTGAGCAAAGGTGAAAAGGAAGTAGTGTGGCAGGTACTTGGTAAGAAGAGTTGGGGAACCTGGTGACACAAAAGCCACCAGAAGGGAAAAGGAAGAGAAGGAAAAGTAGCAGGATGGGTAATGAAGGGGAGGGTGAAGAGTGAAAATGGGAGCAATTGGACAGTCACTGCAGTGCAGCTATCACAGATGGAGAGCTCATTCTTGTCATTCATACCTCAGTGTTTCCCTGAGTGCCACAGCCTCCTCGCTGCCAGGAAGCTGCGAGGGAAGGAGGGTAGGAAGTCACGTTTGACAGTGAGGAGGGGTACGGAATAAAGGAGGGAGAAAGGAGAACCAAGAGGAATCCTTTAACTTAACCCTCAGGCCTTGGGCAGCCTCATAGGTGAGTGAAGCATGGCAGGGAAAAGAATGGTGTGACAGGAGAAAGTGGGTGAAGGAAGAACAGGGGAAATGGGGAAAATGGCAGAGAGAAGAGCAAAGAACAGAAGTAGGAAAAGAAGTATCAGAGTGGCAGGATCACCAGCAGGAGCCAGAAAACACCGCCAACTCAGTACTCTCTGCACGGTTCTGGGTGAGAAGCCTCCTTCAGTAGTATGGCATCTCTCATATCCGTGCTGTGAGGAGAACAAACCTCCCCATTAATGAATGACCAAGGTATTCACAATAATGGCAGTGAAATATTAGAAATGCTTGGTTCGGTGGAGATTTCTAGAGCATTAGCATTAATATTCTGCTTTTACTCTACTTAGCACTGTCTAAAACCTTAATGTTTCAGAAAACCCATGAGACCTTTGGATTTTCTCCTGGCCTACCAATAGGTTCTCTCAACTTATCTTGGCATAACATCTGAGACAAGGACCCAAAGTGAAGGTTAGAAGAAAAGTAGCCATGCAAAGAGCAAGAAATACAGCAAGATTAATTAGAGGATGCAGGGCCCACATCCCATTTGGGGAGGAATCTGGTCCAAATAGAGAGGGCCAAATTAGGCCCCAGGGAGGCCAAAGCTGCCAGGGAACAGATGTTCTTTTATCCTTTTAGTGTGAAGACAAGTCCCCCACATGGAATGGCATGAAGCATGGGCAATGTGGCATATTTTCCAATTATTAATGATACACATGGTGTCCACAAATCTACCTTATCGTGCCATTGAAACAGTTATGTAGATTATAAACATAATTTAAGCTTTTTCCCCCAAATGCTTTTCAGTCTCTTGCTCTCGCTCTCCCTCTCCCCCACCCTCACACACACACACACACACACACACACACACACACACACACACCATCTTCCTGTTGAATCACAATAACAGAACAGAGCTCGAGGTAACATTATCTTAAGCCAGTATGACCCATTTCTCCTAACAATGAGAGCAGGAACTAAAACAGAAATTAGAAACAGCACAGTCAGGAAATAAGCTATGTGTAAGAATTTTCACTTAAAAAAAAGCATTTGGACATTAATACTCTTTTATTTTTAACCTGGCTTTATTTATCACAGGTTTTTAAACTGGATGTACAAATATTTCATTACCAAGAACAAAAATTATCTTTTGTTGATGGCACACATAAAAGGCACTTTTCCCTTTGAAGGGAAAAAAATAATTACCCTGTGTTGAAAGGGGGTGGGGGGCAAAAGACAGCTGCATTCTACAACATGAAAGACAATCAGAGGGCTACAATTCTCCTGATTGCCTTCCATCAGATTTCACTTGAGGCTACTCAGAAGGATGCATGTCTGTTCCATTTTTAAGATGCCCACAATAGTCTTTTCTGGTAATCTGATTTTTAATAAACTTTTATTTTCTAGGGCATTTGTCCCTCATTCAAACCTTAATTTATCCCTCTCCTGTTATTTTTTCTTAACTTCTTTGTAAAATCAAAATATAATATGGATCTCTAATTATTATTAACATTTTATATTGAAAGGAATAATTACATTAAGACAAGCACTATCTTTACAAATGTAAAGATAACCCATGCTTTTGAAATGGGAGAATCAATACTGTTAAAATCTCCATACTACCCAAAGCAATCTACAGATTGATTGATTGATTGGTTGGTTAATTTTTAGAGAGAGAAAGAGCACACACAAGCAGAGAAGGGGCAGAGGGAGAAGGAAAAGGAGAGAATCTTAAGCAGGCTCAATACTCAGCATGAGCCCAACACGGGCCTCCATTTCACTACCCTGAGATTATGACCTGAGCCTAAATCGAGTCCAACACTCAACTAAGTGAGCCACCCAGGCACCCTGCAATCTACCAATTTAATGTAATCCCTATCAAAATATCAACAACATTTTTCACAGAACTAGAACAAATAATGCTAAAATTTGTATGGGACCACAAAAGACCCCAAATAGCCAAAGCAGTCTTGAGAAAGAACAAAGTTAAAGGTATTACAATCCCAGATTTTAAGATCTACTACAAACTGTAGTGAACAAAACAGTAGGGTACTAACACAAAAATAGATATATAGATCAATGGAACAGAATAGTGAGCCCAGAAATAAATCCACACTTATATGAACTATTAATCTATGACAAAGGACAGTCATTTCAATAAACGGTGCTGTAAAAACTGGATGGCTACAAGCAAAATGAATTAAATGAATGAAGAAATGAGTGAAATTGGACCTTTTTTTTTTTTTTTTTTTTGAGATCATGCATGTGCATGCTCAAGTTGGGGAGGGACAGAGGAAGAGGGAGAAAAAGAATCTTAAGCAGCTCCACACCCAATGTGAGCTCAACACAGGGCTCCATCTCATGACATGAGATCATGACTTGAGCTGAAATCAAGAGTCAGATGCTTAACTGACTGAGCCACCCAGGTACTCCTGGACCACCATTTTTTTTAACATTATATACAAAAATAAACTCAAAATGTAGTACCTGAAACCATAAAACTCCTAGAAGAAAACATAGGCAGTAACCTCTTGTGTATCAGCCTTAACAACATTTTTCTAGATTATATTCCCAAGGCATGAGAAACAAAATCAGAAAGTAAACCGTTGGGATTATACCAAAATTAAAAGTTTTTGCACTGTGAAGAAAGCCATCAACAAAATGAAAAAGCAACCTACTGAGTGGGAGAAGGCATTCACAAATGATATATCCCAAAAGGGGTTAGTAGCCAAAATATATAAAGAATTCATCTAACTTATTACCAAAATACAAATAACCCATTAAAAAATGAGCAGAGAACCAGAATAGACATTTTCCAGAGAAAACACACAGATGGCCAGCAGGCATATGAAAAGATGCTCTACATCACTAAGCAGCAGGGAAATGCAAATCAAAACCACAATGAGATATCATCTTACATCTGTCAGAATGGCTAAAATCAAAAACACAAGAAACAACAAATGTGGCAAGCATGTGGAGAAAAAGAAACCCTGTGCATTGTTGGTGGGAATGCAAACTGGTACAGCCACTATGAAAAACACTATTTAGGTTCCTCAAACAATTAAAAATAGAATTACCATACAATCCAGTAATTCCACTACTGGTTACTTACCGAAAGAAAACAAAAACACTAATTTGAAAAGATATATGCATCCCTATGTCTATTGCAGCAATTGCCAAGATATGGAAGCAACCCAAGCGTCCATTGATAGATGAATGGAAAAGATTTCTCACACACACACACACACACACACACACACACACACACTAGAATATTACTCAGCCATAAAAAAAAAAAAGAATCAGATCCTGCCATTTGCAACAACATGGATGGATCTAGTGCTAAGTGAAATAAATCAGAGAAAGGCAAACATCCACAACTTGGCACTACTCTGAGGAGATGCCCCAGCTCAGTGCTTCCTATGGGCTTGGCAGAGGCCTTGCTCTAACTACATCTCAGCCCAACTTCTCCCTCCATCACATCCTGGGGCTTTCCCTTCCCCTACAGGTGTGATCCCAGGAGCACTCTCCAATGAATTCCCTGCATGTGAACCTTGATCTCAGAGTTTCCTTCCCAGAAAATCAAAACCTGTGTTCAGATTTCTGTCTCATGTCATAAATGGCTTGTATGGTCATTTTCGTTTTAAGAGATTGTTCATTTGAATTAGGATCTAAATAAGGCCCACAATGCAATTGTTTAGTCTGTCTTTTTGGTCTCTTTCAATGTCTAGATTTCTTCCTTTTTCTCTTTTCTCCCCTTGCAATTTATTTGTGGGAGAAATAGAGTCATTAATCCTACAGTTTTCCAAAGTCTATATCTTGCTGATTGCTCCCCATAGTGTAGCTTAACAAGTGTTACCTGTAATTTCTAATTGGATCTAAAGCCTGATTAGATTCATCTTCAATTTTTTTTGGCAAGAATACTTTAGAAATAGTGTTAAGTTCTTCCATTAAGAATTATATAATGTCTGAGTGTCTCTCTTTTTATGATGCTAGTCACCTATGATGTGGAATGAGGTAATGTGGATCCACTAATTCATTAGGAGTTACATAGTAGGGATACTCTAATTCTATCATTACAATGCTCTATTTCATAACCTAGTAGTACAATTTACAAAAGAAAGTCAGGATAAATGCTCCATTTTTTAAACAGCTTTTAAAATAATGTGGTGGTTTTCTAGCATCCTCCAATGGTGAGGCTTTTTTTCTATAATTATGAACTAAGAGTTCAGCATACTGTGGTCATTATTCTTATCAATACTTAAATTACCACATCTAATGGCAATCTCTTTCATGTAGCCCCTGAGTCCTTTCAATATGACACTAAGGAATCTTCGAAAGCTTCCCTTTGATTTTCCAAGCAACAATTTTCCAATTGTCTGGCACCAACTGAGTGTCCTACAATTCTATTCAATCCTGACACTACCCACAGCTAGTGTAGACATCCCAGGTTGAGGGTTCAGTCCTAGAAGTCTCCCCCTACTTCAGATGCCAGCTGCAAATGGGGTTCCCAGACTATCCAAACTTCTGCCCAGCTGACTGCAATTTCAGGGGTTCCCATGACCTCCCCCTCCACATCTTCAGATTCCAAATTTTGTTAGAATGACTCAAAGAACCAGGAAATCATTGTATTTACAATGATAATTTATTATAAAGGATACAAATGAACAGCCAGATAAAGAGATAAATAGGACACAGTGGGAGGGACATAGAGCTTCTATGCCCTCCCCAGACATGCCATCCTCCCAACCCAGAAGCTCCCTTACCCTCATTCTTCCAGTTATCTGGGTTTCACTATATGGGCAAGATTGATGAAATCATTACCCATTAGATAATGAACACAATCTCCAGCCACCTTTCTCTCCCTGTAAGTCAGCCACCATCCTAATTCAATCAAGGAGCCAAACAAGAGTTGCTTCATTAGCATAAACTCTGGTATAGTTGAAAGAAACTTATTCTGAATAACAAAAGATACTTCCTATCAGGAAATTGCAAAGGTTTTACATTGGTGCCAGGAACCAGCTACAATGTCATATTTTATCTAATATGACAAGATATTCTAAGCTTGCTTTATACATTGCCTACCCCAGACTTGGATTCAGACATTTCCACAAGGGGCCAAGTTTCCTTTTAGCAGGAAATGGTATATAGAAACAACAATCTACATACAACTAAAAGTGTTCATTGCTAATAGATTAGCTACTGTTTCTAGGTCTTGTAAGTGTACAAAACTGGAAAAATCCTTGAAGATAAAATTCCTCATGAATTCAGCTAAGCTTCTACTTTAAATCCACAAGCAGTTTTATTTAATCTGTTTTAAAAAAAATTTTTTAATGTTTATTTTTGAGAGAGGCAGACTGCAAGCAGGGGAGGGGCAGAGAGAGAGGGAGAGACAGAATCTGAAGCAGGCTCCAGGCTCTGAGCTGTCAGCACAGAGCCCAACACGGGGCTTGAACCCAAGATCATGATCTGAGCTGAAGTCGGACACTTAACTGACTGAACCACCCATGTGTCCCTTGTTTAATCTCTTCTATCTCTGAAGCTGAGAATCCTAGAATTTGATTTAGAATGTCACATAAGTATTTACTTTTGTCCCACAATATTATACAACAGTCTCAGGTAAAAAATATAACTCTTGCAAACTATTTATGAAAAAATTGTGTTCTCACCTGTGCTTAGGATATATCCCACTAGGGATGTATTGTCCAATTACCAGGTTTAAATTTACTTATTCACTATTATAATTCAACATTATAATTCCTTTTCACTATTATAATTCCTTAATTCACTATTATAATTATTTTCTGCCAACAACTAAATACACAGTAAGGTTAATTTTGTTTCATTTCCTCTTCACTGTCTAGGAGATTGTTTTTATTTTTTATTATATTCTTTAGATTTATAAAATACATGTTTATTTAGAAGAAGAAAACAAATGAGCAGATTCACTTAGGAAGTACAAATAGATAAATCAAAGAATACCAAGCAAAGAAAATGCAAAACGAATAATAAAAAAAACTCAGATAATACCAGCATACTCTCTCCTTTTCATTGATTCTACTTTGATCTGTGTTACCACGACTTATTTCTAGCTGTAAATAACATGCTAAAAGGCTAGAATTCCATATGATTTTAAGCCTAATTTTGTTTCATAATTATTTGAAATACTTTCACAGTTTCAAAGTCAAATAAATAAAACAAGGATATTCAAAGAACTCTGGTTCCAGGGAAGCCTGGGTGGCTCAGTCAGTTAAACGTCCAACTCTGAATTTCGGCTCAGGTCATGATCTCACAGTTCATGGGATCAAGCCGCAAGTCAGGCTCTGCCCTGACAGCTTTGAGGGGATTCTCTCTCTCTGTCTCTCTGCCCCTCCCCCACTTGCTCTCTCCCTTTCTCTCAAAATAAATAAATAAACTTAAAAAAAAAACAACAATCATAACAACAACAAAGAAGCCTGGTTTCTCTTTCTTCTCCACTATATACTCTCCCATTTGTTACAGATAAAACATTTTAAAATCCTCTTGGTGCTTAAAATCAGACATACGTATATGTATATGTATTTATACCCCTTTCTATAAAAAATTTTACTTATCTTAATTATAAGAATTTTTAAGTTCTAGAATCTTTTGGTTTTGGACTGCTATAGCACCCCACCTTAGAAGGAAGAAGAGAGGAAGGCAGAACGGAAGGATACTGGTATTTATGGAACTCTCCTCACATACCAGACACATTCCCAGTATATATAATCCTCACTGTAACTCTCAGAAGTATTATAATCCCTATTTTATAAATGAAGAAACTTAGGTACAGTGAGGGTTGTCTAAGGTTGTCTAAGGTTACTTGCCCAGCTAATTACAGACAGAACTGATATTAGAACACAAAACTTTCTCACTCCAAAAGTATTGTCTGTCAAATACACTTTCTCTGATATTTCTGACCTAGATTTCTCCCCATAAAGCTAAAGAATATGCTTTAACATTCATTCTCTCTCCTCCTCTATTCTGAGTGTCCTATGAGATAGTGCATTTCATTTCTATTCCCATGCACATGGTTTATAGTTTCACATATTTCAAATATTTCTATTTATAAATAAAAAACAGAGATGTAATACCAAAAAGATTTGAAAAGCCCTGCTGGCAAATATCAGGGGTACCATGCACTTTCGCAGAAGTTTTCAGACTCAAGATGGAAAAGAAATTACATTATAAGAAAAATTCTATTTTCAATTTCAACATGTGAAATCAGTATTCCACAAGATTTTGCCTTTTTCAGATTCCTGGTAACAACATGATAATAATATCAGTGTCATTTTAATGTAAAAGAAAAAAGAAACCAGGATTACTTCCTGAAGGAATTCTTGGCTGGAACAGGAGAGCATGTGCTGCAGATAGGGGTAGCCTGTTTATGAATTAGATTTGACCTGTGTCAAGGAATACTGCCCAAAATTTTCCAAATCAATTCTACGTGTTTGTCTTTGGAGCTTGTTAACAGGCATTCTTAGATATGTAAAGTTTGGCCCAGAACTAAGAAGAAGGCCACAATTAAACATGTCCCTATTACCTTGTAATAGGGACTTAACATTTTCAGATGGCATTTCTGAGAGACTGGATGAGACCCAGGGACCTCAGAGCAGATAGGAAGGTTAGGGAAATTCTCTTGGTAGAACAAGGGTGTCTGACTGAATAGAGGCGGGGGGGGGGGGGGAGCCTAATGAAAAGCCACTGCACAGATGCCCTATGATACCCCTCTCTGTGTTCCCCAATTTTCAGCAGCTTTGCTGTACTGTGCTTTGGGAAATGACAGGGGAGGGGCTGGAGGCAAAGCTGTATGACAGAGAGAAGCAGAGTCAAAGCCATGAGCAGGAGCTGAGTATTCACAGGAGCTGAGTATTCACATGGTTTTAGGGACTGGGAACCACTCATTCCCCTTGGAGCTGGAAACCTGTACCCCACTCCCCGACTCCCTCCTCAGGCATCCTCAGAAACCTTAGGAAAGGCACTGATCTTCCCACAGAACATTTTATATGGATATTATGAGAAAGTAGCTCCAGCAAAATCAAAGGGTAAAAATATTAAGATTATAATAAAAGTAGAAAGCCTGTGAAAAAGACTGTCATGTTTTTCTTTAATTGAGGATTAAAGCTATAATTATCTTTAAGATTATAATACCTATGATGAAGAACATTTGTTACTTAAAAAAGAGAGGCCAATATGCATTTTCATAACTGGGAGGTACAACTGAATTACCCCAAAACACTACTCTGAGAAGCTGCAAACTCGTCTGTCAAGAGATACAGGGTCTGAGCACCACACAAAGTTCTGGGGTGGAGCGGTGGAAAGAGGCAGAGACATGTAATAAGCAATTCAAGACAATAAATTACTTTAAGTTAAGTTCAGTAACCAAACCTTTAAGTGCTGAATACCTAAAGTAAGACTGATCCATGCCTTTAGGATTTTTCTTTTAATGAGGGAGACAGAGGATCCAGTGCGGGCTCTGTGCTGCCAGCAGAGAGCCCAATGCAGGGCTCAAACTCCCAAACTGTGAGATTATGACCTGAGCCCAAGAGTCTGTTGCTTCACCCACTAAGCTACCCAGGCACCCTGATCCACCCCTTTTAAAACAGAGTGGGCTGCAAAGACCTCTAAAGATGACATTTATTAAGTACCCACAGATACATTTCACTGTCCTAGATGTTTTCTAGTTCCTGCGAGGAATAAAATAGGTACTTCACCAACTAACGGAGCTGTTAATATGTATATCTGCAATTCTCAGAAATGACCTATCAAGTCATACTGCTCTTTTTATTATTATTATTTTAGGAGAGAGAGTGCACAAAAGTGGGGGAGGGGTGCAGAAGGGGAAAGAGAGAAAATCCCAAGCAGGCTCCATGCTCACCGTAGAGCCTGAGGTGGAGCTCAATCTTCTGACTCTAGGATCATGACCAGAGCTTAAATCAAGACTCAGATGCTCACCCAGAACCCAAGACATATTATTCTAAAAACAGTCCCTTGCGCCTTTAAGAAAAAGTGGAGCTAATAGTTTATAGACAGATCCTTTCATAATTCTAAGGTTTCCAACAGTGAAAAAAAATGTGTTGTTTTTGGTCATGGAGTCATTGCTATAATGTTTTCTATGTCACTTCACAACAGCTAAATTCATATAATACCATGTATTTCTTATTATTGTGCCATTGAGGGTCATTGGAGAGCCCTTTTCAAAGAAATTAATTATCTATTTTTATAAACCAGTCTTCTGATTTTTTTCTGAATATAACTTGAAGGTCCTTTTTCTTTGTCTAAGTCAAATCCCACCTTTGTTTCCTAGAATTGAATAACTTATGAGTTAATATTCAATGCCTAAAATAAGTAGCACACTGTCTCGGCCCAAGAAGCCTTATTTGGCATAAAGAAGTGATAAATAGTCTAAAAATGAATTTTCCCTCATAGCCTAAAAGTTTGAAGGGACATCATAAATCATCTATTATTATTCCTTTGTAATGAAAGAACCTTGCATATAATATGGTTGGCAATTAATAAATGATCATTCATTTATTCAACGATTCACTTGTTAAACAAATACTTGTTGATCACCTATCATCATGCTAGTTGCTGGGGTAAGATAATAACAAGCAAAAATAGACATGGTCCTTCCCTCTCTAGAAATGGCAGTCCAGTGGGAGAGAGAGGCAAAAATTGTCTGTGATAAGAGCTATAAAGGAAAAGTCCTTGATGATATAAAAATCTAGAATGGAGAGATCTGACCCAATAAGAAGGCTGAAGAGGGCTTCTCTGAAAAAAAAAAAAATAATGGTAAAGGTGAAATTTGAAAGAGTAGAAGTTGTTTATGGTGATGAGGGAAAGGGAAAGTGTTCCAGGCAGAGGAAATCAAATGTGCAAAGGTACTGTGGCAAATTTTTTTTTTTAAAGACAAGTGTGGTTGGTGTGGAGAAAGCAAGGGGTTGAGTCATGATTGAGAGGCTTTGCAGGACTCTCATGCTGGATAAAGGCAGAGAGAAGCCACCGAGGGAGCTTAAGAAAGGATATGGAGAGACCAAATTAGCATTTGAAAAACTCACTTTGGTTACTGTGTGGACAATGAAAGGGAAAGAGACCAGATGAATAGAGTAAAACTAGTTAAGAGGCTAACAGAGGTCCAGGGAAAAGGTGACTGTAGTTTGGACTAAGGTGATGATAGTAAAGATGGAGAAAAGGGAACAAATTTAAGAAGTATGAAGGAGGTAAAACCCACAGGACCTACTGATGCACTGTATATAACAAGCAGTCATCTAGCTGTGCTCCACAAACCTCCAAGCCCGGATCAACTGGCAATCTGCTTTCTCCAGTCACTGGCAACCGCATGCACTAGAGAAATTTGCAGAACCACATGACCATGTACTTGTGCAAAGAGATGTCTCTCATCTCTGTAAAGCCTCCATCCCCACTTGTTGAACCTTCAATTTCCTCCAGTGGCCAAACCAAATCTTTGTCACTCTGCTTAACCTCCAAGCCTACCCCTCCCTGCACCCAACCTTCTTACTCTCCACAGGTAAATTTGCCTCTTGATTCACCAAGAAAATTAAAGCCATCAGGTAGGAATGCTCTCATTTACTTTCACCATCATCAAACTCATCTGCCATCACATCTACATCATCATTGATTCTTCTCTTCCTTCTCCGAGAACAATGGTTCCTTTTTCTTGTTCAAAGAAAACCCTCTACCTGGGGGAGGAAGGGCAGTAAACAGGGTTAGTCTGAATGCTTGAGTGAATTTTGATACTCCCCCACCAACTAGGGAAACCTAAATGGATTAGTTAATATCTCTAAACCTTAATTGTGTCAACTGTAAGATGGAAACAATAATACTACAGAGGGTTGTTGTGATGATATAATAAATACTCCATTGGTTGGCATACAGTAAATGTTCAATAAGTGTTGACTATTATTATTATCATTAGCCTTATCTCCTCCGGGACTCTTTTCTGCTCCTGTTGTGTTAGTTATCCTTTCCCTTTTCTGTATTGGTAACTTCTCCCATTCCAAATAAAACATACGATGGTGTTTAGAAAGAACATGGGCTTTGGACTCATTGTTACTTTGCTTTGGGAGTCACTTGGCCCAGGATTCAAATCTTGGATCTAATCACCTCTTCCCTGAGAGACCTCAGGGTAACATTTTCTTCCTGTTGAGGAAAGGAAATAGATATGCCCCCACTTACATAGCTGTAGTGAAACTTAGGGAAAGACTTCTAGCACAATGTTTGTTATATTAAACTGTTCACAAGTGCTATGAAGACAATGTATGTTTACCTTTAGTAAGTGGTGGTGCTAAAAGAGGTAGGGGTGATGGTAACAGCAGTTTTGTTATTCCTTTTCTCTTCATTCTCTCCTAAAAAAAATATTCCCTTTATCCCTAGCCTCCCTAGAAGAACTTACCCCACTTCAACTCCTATTCTGACCTAGGCCCAAAATATCAACATTAATATCAACATATTAATACCCTCTTCTTTCCAACTCTCAGACCCTATTCACTCCTCTATCATAAAATTAGAATGAAGTTGCTTTTGCCAAGGGAACACGACTCTCCTAATTTTCAATCCACTGAACAAATTATAGTTCTTACTCAGCTGCATTTGGCCCTATAGATGGTTCTTTTAAAAATTCGAGTTTAAGTAACATACAGTGTTATATTAATTTCAGATGTACAATATAATAATTCAACAATTCTATACATTGCTCACTGCTCATCGAGATAAGTGTACTCTTAATTCCCTTTATCTATTTCACCCATACCCCACCTACCTCTCCTCTACCAACCACTAGTTTGTTCTTTGTATTTAAGAGTTTGGTTTTTTTTTTCTTTTTTCTTTGTTCATTTGTTTTGTTTCTTAAATTCCACATATGAGTGAAATCATATGGTATTTGTCTTTCGCTGACTGATTTCACTGAGCATTATACCCTCTAGGTCCATTCATGTTGTTGCAAATGGCGAGATATCATTCTTTTTTATGGCCAAGTAATATTTATACACACACACACACACACACACACACACACACACACACATACCACCTCTTCTTTAACTACTCAACTACAGATGGACACTTAGGTTGCTTCCATATCTTGGCTTTCGTAACAATACAGCAATAAACATAGGGGTTTATTTATCTTTTCAAATTAGTATTTTTGTTTCCTTTGAATAAATACTAAGTAATGAAATTACTGGATCATATGGTAATTCTATTTTTAATATATTCTATTTTTAATATATTCTATTTCTTCCTGGGTTCTCTATTCTGTTCCATTGATCAGTGTCTATTTTTTTCTGCCAGTACCATACTCTTTTGATTACTACAGCTTGGTAGTATATCTTGAAATCTGAGACTATATTATGTCCAGCTTTGTTCTTTTTCAAGATTGCTTTGGCTATTTAGGGGTCTTTTGTAGTTCTAGGCAAATTTTAGGATTGTTTGTTCTTGTTCTGTGAAATATTTATATTTCATTAAGGATTGCATTAAATCTGTAGATTGCTTTGGGTAATATGAACATTTTAACAATATTGATTCTTTCAGTCCATGAGCATGGAATATATTTCCATTTGTTTATGTCATCTTCAATTTCTTTCATTAATATTTTATAGTTTTCAGAGTACAGATCTCTCGCCTCCATGATTAAGTTTATTCCTAGGTATTTAATTCTTTTTGATATAATTATGAATGGGATTGTTTTCTTAATTTCTCTTTCTGGAACTTCATTATTAGTATATAGAAATACAACAGATTTCTGTATATTGATTTTGCATCCTGAAACTTTTACTCCATTTATCAGTTCTAGTAATATTTTGTAGAGTCTTCTGGGTTTTTTCCTTGTCTGATTGCTGTGCTAGGACTTTAGTACTATGTTGAACAAACATGGCAAGAGTAGACATCCTTGTCTTTTTCCTGATCTTAGAGGAAATGCTCTATTTTTCACCATTGAGAATGGTATGAGCTGTGGGCCATAAAGACATGGCCTTTATTTTGTTGAGTTATGTCCTTCTCAGCCTACTTTGTTGAGAGTTTTTATCATGAATGGATGTTGTACTTTGTCAGATGTTTTTCTGCATGTATTGAAATGATCATATGGTTTTTATCCTTGCAAATACTGAAACACTCATGCATCCCTGGAATAAATCCCACTTGATCATGGTGAATAATTTTAAACATATTGTTGGATATGGTTTGTTAACATTTTGTTGAGGAGTTTTGCATCTATGTTCATCAGAGATATTGGCCTATAGTTTTCTTTTCTTGTAGTGCCTTTATCTGGTTTTGATATCAAGGTAATGCTGGCCTCATAGAATGAGTTTGGAAGCTGTCCTTCCTCTTCTATACTTTGGAATAATTTGAGAAGAAAAGGTATCAACTTTTCTTTAAATGTTTGGTAGAATTCACCTGTGAAGCCATCTAGTCTTGGACTTTTGTTTGTTGGAATTTGTTTTATTACTCATTCATTTCATTACTAATTAGTAAAAAAAAAAAGTAATTAGTCTTTTCACATTTTCTATTTCTTCATGATTCAGTTTTGGAAGGTTATATGTTTCTAGGAATTTATCCATTTCTTCCAGACTGTCCAACTTGTTGTCATGTAATTTTTCATAATTCTTCTAAAATCCTTTGTATTTCTGTAGTGGTGGCTGTTATTCCTCCTCCATCATTTCTGATTTTATTTTATTATTTTATTTATTTTAATTTTTTTATTTTATGAGTCCTTTTTTTTAATGAGTCTGGCTAAAAGTTTATCAACTTTTTTCACCTTTCCAAAAAACCAGCTCCTGGTTTCACTGATTTGTGTTACTGGTTTTTTAGTCTCTATTTCATTTATATCTGCTAGAATCTATATTATTTCCTTCCTTCTACTGGCTTTGGGTTTTGTCCTTCTTTATGTGTTGGGTTAAATTGTTTGAGATTTTTCTTGCTTCTTGAGGTAGGCCTATATTGCTCTAATCTTCCCTCTTTGCTGATTCCCAAAGATTTGGACAGTTGTGGTTTTATTTCATTATGTACAAGTATTTTTTTAAATTTCCTCTTTGATTTCTTGATTGACCCATTCACTGATCAGTATCATGTTTTATAGCTTCTATGTGTTTGCGTTCTTTCCAGATTCTTTCTTGTGATTAATTTCTAATTTCATGCATGACATGACTTCAATCTTTTAAAATTTATTGAGACTTGTTATGTAACAGGTGACCTACTCTGGAGAATGTTCCAGGTGCACTTGAAAAGAATGTGGGGGCACTTGGGTGGCTCAGTCAGCTGAGCATCCAACTCTTGATTTCAGCTCAGGTCATGATCTTACAGTTCATAGAATTGAGCCCCACATTGGGCTCTGTGCTATGGATTCTCTCTCCCTCTCTCTCTGCCCCCTGCTCATGCATTCTCTCTCTCTCTCAAAATAAATAAATAAACATTTTTTTAAGTGTGTATTCCACTGTTTGGGGATGGAACGTTCTGAATATATCTGTTAGGTCCATTTGGTTCAATGTGTCATTCAAAGCCACTGTTTCTTCACTGATTTTCTGTTTGGATGATCTGTCCATTGATGTAAGTGGGATTTTAAAGTCCCCTACTATTATTGTATTATTATCAATTTCTTCCTTTCTGTCTGTTAATAGCTGCTTTATATATTTGGGTACTGTATGTTGGGTGCATAGATATTTATAGTTGTTATAACTTCTTATTGGATTGTTCCCTTTATCATTATGTAATGTCCTTCCTTGTCTTTTGTTCCTCTTTGTTTTACAGTATATTTTGTCTGATATAAGTACTGCCACCTCAGCTTTCTTTTCATTTCCATTTGTATGGCAAATGTTTTTCCACTCCTTCACTATCTTTAGGTCTAAAATGAGGTTTTTGTTGTTGTTGTTGTTGTTGTTGTTGTTGTTTTGAAATCAGTTTTTTGTAGGCAGCATATAAATGAGTCTTCCTTTTTCATACATTCAGTCACACTATGTCTTTTGATTAGAGCCTTTACTCCATTTACATTCAAAGTAATTATTGATAAGTATGCTCTTATTGCCATTTTGTTACTTATTTTATGATTGTTTTTGTAGTTCTTCTCTGTTTCTTCTTCTCTTGCTCTCTTCTCTTGTGGTTTGATGACTTTAGTGATATACTTGGATTCCCTTCTCTTTACTTTTTGTGTATCTATCATAGGTTTTTCAATTTATAGTTACCATTAGGTCCATATTTAACATCTTCTTCATACAGCAGCCTATATTAAGTTAATGGTTGCTTAAGTTTGAAACTATTCTTTACTCCTCTTCCCCCACATTCCCACATTTTAGATAAATGGTATCATACTTTACATCCTTTTTACATCCTTTTTTTTTAACTCCTTGACTTATTTTTATAGATACTTAATTTTATTGCTTTTGTGCTTCCCACTTTTCTTACCCTACTTATGGTCTTTCCTTTTCATTCAGAGTCCCCTTCAACATTTCTTGTATGGCTGGTTTCATAGTGAGGAATTCCTTTAGCTTTTCTTTGGGAAAATCTTTATCTCTCTTTCTATTCTGAATGATAGACTTTCTGGGTAGAAAATTCTTGGTTGCATGTTTTTTTCCTTTCAGTTGTTTTAATATGTCATGCCACTCCCTCTGAGCCTGCAATGTTTCTGCTGAAAAATCAGCTGATAGCCTTATGGGATTTCCCTTGTAACTGTTTTATTTTCTCTTGTTACTTTTAAAATTGTCCCTGTAGGGGTGCCTGGGGGGCTCAGTCAGTTAAGTGTCTGACTTCAGCTCAGGTCACCACCTCGCGAGTTTGAGCCCTTGACAGCTTAGTGTCTGGAGCCTGCTTTGGATTCTGTGTCTCCCTCTCTCTGCCTCTCCCCTGCTCACTGTCTCTCTCTCTCTCTCTCTCTCTCAGAAATAAATATTTTTTAAAAATTTCTAATTGTCCCTTTATCACTACATTTTGCCTTTTTAATAACTATGTGTCTTGGTTTGGCCCTCCATAGTGATTTTGTTGGGAGCTCTCTGTGCCTCCTGGATCTGGATATTGGTTTCCTTCTGTGGATTAGGGAAGTTTTCAGGTATTATTTCTTTTTATTTCTTTTTTTAAAGTGTTTGTTTATTTTTGAGACAGAGACAGAGTGTGAGCAGGGAAGGGGCAGAGAGAGAGAGAGACACAGAATCCAAAGCAGACTCCAGGCTCCAAGCAGTCAGCACAGAGCCCGACATGGGGCTCAAATTCATATACTGTGAGATCATGACCTAAGCCAAAGTCAGATGCTCAACTGACTGAGCCACCCAGGCACCCCCAGCTATTATTTCTTCAAATAAATTTTCTGTCCCCTTTTCTCTCTGGGATCCCTACAATGTGAATGTTGTCGCATTTGATGATGTTGCTGAGTTCCCTTAATCTAGTCTCCTTTTTTAAATTATTCCTTTTCCTTGTTGCTGTTCAACTTTGTTGATTTCCATTAATTTGTCTTCTAGGTTGCTGATCCATTATTCTGCCTCCTGTAATATGCTATTTATTCCCTCTAGTGTATTTTTTTTAAGTAGGCTTCACACCCAGCGTGAAGCCCAACATGGGGCTTGAATTCACGGTCCTGTGATCAAGACCTAAGCTGAGATAAAGGGTCAGATTCTTAACAGACTGAGCCACCTAAGATCCCCTCCTCTGGTATATTTTTAATTTCAGATAATGAATTCTTTATCTCTGATTAGTTCTTTTTTATGTTTTCTCTTTCACTGAAGTCCTCCACTCTTTTCTCAAGTCTATTACTTTGAATTCTTTATCAGGCATATTGCTTATCCATTTCATTTAGTTCTTTCACTGTGGTTTTGTCTTGTTCTTTCATTTAGGTCATATTTCTCTGTCTCATTTTGTCTAATTCTCTGTGTCTGTTCCTACATATCAGGAAAGTCAGCTATGTCTTCTGATCTTGAAAGAGGAGGTCCCATGGTACCATGTGCCCTACTGAACCAAGTGATTCAGGGCTATGTCTTTCACCCGACTGTTATGACTGAGCCATGTTTTCCTTCAGTCCAATTGGCTGCAATGGCCCACTTTTCCTGTTGTGGGCGCATGAGGCATGGTTGGCCGATGTGCAGTTAAGAGGCCAGTCTGGGGCTGCCATGGGTTAACAGTTGGGCAATGCAAGCAGTCAGACCAGATGCCTGCCCTCAGCACTCTGCAGAGGTTGTGGTCACACCAACCTGCAGGGCACTCTCCTGCATTGTCCCCTGAGAGGCTTTCATTGGTAGGCAGGATTGGCAGTCAGATCTGATGCATGCTCCAGCAGGCAGCAGGGGCCACTTTGTAGGGATGCCTGCCAAGTGGGGTGAGCTGGATGGGATGGATCTGCTCAAGACCATGGATGCAGGGCATATGGTGTTAGCAACATAGGTAAAGAGTGTTCACACTGGTTCCCAAAAGTGTCCAGCTATCTAGGCTGTGGTGGGAGTTGGGGGGAACAAATGGCACCAGCCAGCTCATTTGTTCTTGGCAAAATCTTCTAAAGATCCCTGCCCCTCCAGCACACCTTCTGAGATTAGTGAATGAATTTCCTTCACATACATCCCAGGTAATTTTGAAACTGTTAGTTCTATGCTGTATCTCTGTGAGGTTGTTTGTTATGCTGTCTCTTTAAGGCAGGGTCTCAGTCCTATCACCCTCTGGCTCTTCCATAGCTAAGCCTGCTGATTTTCAAAGTATCAGGAGTTAATTAAGCAATTCTGGTTATAAAAACTTGTAAAGTTAAGTCCCAGTTCTTTGCAAAGCCAAATGTTATAGTGACTTGTCTTCTCAGTGCAGATCTCCAGTTCTTGGGGTGCCTGGTGTAGGGTCAGCTCCTCTCCCTTCTCTGTGCTTGTGGTTAGTGTCACCAGGAGTTTGGTTCCCAAGAACATCTCCATCCCTCTAATCCTTTTTGGTGTGATCTCCTCTCTATGATTAACTGTGGAAAGTCTGTTCTGTCAATATTTGATCATTTTCTGAGTTAGTTGCACTGATTTGGCTGTTATGTAGGTGTGTCCATGGGAATGCGGTGAGCTTTGGATCCACCTACTTTGCAATCTACCTAGATTCCACCTTCTTAAAATGTCTTTTTTCCCCTGGATTTTTTCCCTGTTTCCTCTATCTGTTGGTATTCCCAAACATTTAACCCCAGACCACTTTTCTTCTCACTCTACACACTAAGCCTGGACAATCTTACCAATTCGCATCTTCCTGTATGAGGACAATACCCAAATACGACACATATCTCCAGTTCTGATCTCTCCCCAGAGCTCTTCCTATCTACTGGAAACACTTTAGAACATCACCTTTTGTGTCCCCAACTCCAACACACACACACACACACACACACACACACACACACACTCCTCCTTGTTCCCTCCTTTATATACTCTGTCTTAGTGTGTGGAACCAATTGCAGTCATTTTGTCTATATCTATTAAGTATTACCAAGCACTTGCATTCATCTTACCAATAGTCAAAGCTGGAAATTCAGGCACTCCAGCTTATCTCTCCTCTCATTGCCCAGTCCCAACTGTCCATCAGGCCCTGTACATTCTTTCCCAGGAACACATTTGTGACAACTGGCCCCTTTGTCTTTACCCCATTACTGCTACTGAATTAGTTCAAAGTCTCCTTGTAGTGCAACCACATCCTAAATTCCATCCTGGTTATCTGTCTCCTCCACCCTGGTCCAATGTTCTACATGGCCATCAGAGTTACACTGACAATGTAATTTAATCATGTTACTCCTTTATGGAAAAACCTCCACACACTCTTCATCATTTACCAGAACCTTTAAGAGTATTGCTTTAAAAGTGACTTGCAGTTGAAATCCAACTTCATTGTTTAATTCTCCTACTCTAGAAGTCTGAGTTGCTCCTCCTCATTTTCTATAATATGCTGTGCTTGGTTGATTTCTCACACTTTTCACATTATAAAACTTAGCTCCCGATTGCCTTCTCTGGGACACTTTCACCAAGGGCAAACGGGTCCCTCTTTTCTTTCATTGTGCTAGGACTCTTTTCAAACTCACATTCTAGCACTTAGTAGAATTCATTATAGTTATTTATTTATTATGTTGTCTCTTACACTAGACAACAAGCTCCTTGCATACAGGAGCCTTATCTTTGTACTTCCGGTACCTCACATAAGGCCTGGCATAGTATAGATCGTTAATAAACAGTTGCTGAATAAATGAACCAAAGAGTGAAAAATTGTAGGTGAGACAATAGCATGAGCAAGGCCTAGAAAAAGCATGTTGTGGCTCTGGGTATGTCTAGCAGCTCAATGTGGCTGGTGCTTATGACAGTTGAGAAAGGATGTAAAAAACGAGTTTGGAAAAGTAGATTAGGACCAAATTGTGAAGGAACTTGTATATCAGGCCAAGCTTGGACTATATCCCATAGGTGACTGAGAGACTGTGATGAATCAGTCTCTAGTTTTTAGTTTGAAATTCCTACTGTATGATTTTTATTAGATTTTTGCAGCTGAAACAGAAACCACTCTAACTTAAGTAGAGAGGAATTTATGATACAATTTCAGGTGGTTCACAAAAACACTGAAGGACTGGAGGAGCAGAATAGACAGAGGATCTAGCTAAAACACCGAGGCCCCAAATCACAAGACTTCTGCCACAGTAAGTAATGTTACCATCTCCTATGCAAACAGCTACCAAGTCAAGATGTTTCCACCATGATCCACCATGATCTGAACCAACAAAAATGGATGCCTCTCTCAACTCAGTTCTAAATTCAAGTTTCAAACAACTTTACCTGATTGATGGAACCTAAATTATATTTGAAACCTTAGCTGCAAAAGGATCTAGAAAATGTAATTTACAGTTTTTCCAGACTCTATAATACCAAAATGAAGTTGGAATGGATGATGAGTAAGACAATCCACAGTTTTTACGTTCCTAAGGTTGTGTTTTACTTTGGTGTCAATGAGAGCCCATCGCTCTGTATGTTAAGATAGCACATGTATGGCAACAATGCTAGGTAATAAACAACAAACATCTCAGTGGCCAATAACAAAAGACTATCTCTTTCCTGACTCTCAGGTCTGCAGGTCAACTGGGTGGCTCTGAATCAGGCTAGAGCTGGGGTTTGGTCTATTCCATAGGTCTTCATTTTGAGGTCTAGACTGAAAGGGCAGTGGTACAAGGAACATGTTCTTCCCATGACAGATCATAGGAGTGTGAGAAGGAAAGCCAAACCTCATGAGAAAAATAAGAACTTCCTGGTCATAAAAGCAAAATATCTAGTAGATTCATTCCTGAATGTCATAGAAGCGAAACAGTGCCTCTCATATAGAAGTAAAAGAGGAACTAGAAAGCAAACACAAACTACCTTTGGAATCAGACCAGCTCTTAGAGAAGGAATATGACAAACTAAGATGAGAGGCGGACTGAGTCAGAGCCTATGACTCCTATGAGAAAAGAAGCTAGGACAGGATCAGAAACATGTCCTTTGGATAATGTTGGGCTTCTTGTATCATTTTTGTTTATTGTCCCACTGTTCTCTCCATTCTTTCATATAATAAACAATTATTAAGCACCTAATATGTACCAAGCAGTGGGCTGAATGCCCAGGAGTCCACAATAAGCAACACAGACATGTTCTCTGGAGTGTGGAGGCCAAGCAATTACAAAAGTGTGGTAAGTGCCAAGGTATGGGGAAGTACCAGTTTATAGGAGGGACACTCCGCCCAGACGAGAAAAATGAGTGAGAATTAACCAGAAAAAGAGATGAGCATTCCAGGTGCCAGGAAAAGTGTGTGTGAATGCCAGGAGCATGGAGAGAGAAGAGAGTATGGTGCTTGAGACCCCACTATAAGTTCCACATAGCTGGAGAAGAGAACACAAGTGTGAAGCTTGAAAGGTAAGCCAGGGCAAGCTTGCAAAAAGCCTACAAAGGGTTAATAAGTTTTAAATTTGCTTTATAGTACTTAGGAAGGTATTTCTGAAAAAGGAGATTTTTGTCTGGTGTGATTGGAGCTTTGATGAGCCAAGTTAAAGGTCTCTCTCCTCTGGTGCCTTAAAGCCATTGTTCCCAAAGGGCATTGAGTGGAAGGTGTGTCATCTCCCTCCCTCCATTAGGAGGTATATGAAAATTACACTATGGGGATGGGACCCCTGGGTGGCTCAATTGGTTAAGCATCCAACTCTTGATTTTGGCTCAGGTCATGATCTCATGATTCATGAGATCAAGCCCTGCATTAGGCTCCACACTGACAGCACAGAGTCTGCTTGGGATTCTCTCTCTCTCTCTCTCTGTCCCTCCTCCATCCATGCTCACTCGTTACCTCTCTCTCTCTCTCTAAATAAGTAAATACACATTTGTTAAAAATGACACTGTGGGTTTTTACATACCATATCCTAGTTTTACCTCACGCTCCTTTTCTCCCTTTTCCCCCCTCCCCTTAGAAGAGTACTGTGAGCATGCCACTTTCCTCAGGTGTGTCTGGGTAAAGAAACAGGTGAAGAAATACTGCCACAGAGGGTCTGTGCTTTATTAAAATATGGGAAGCAGGGGTGCCTGGGTAGCTCAGTTAGTTAAGCATCCAACTTCAATTCAGGTCATGATCTCATGGTTTGTGAATTCAGCCCTGCATCAGGCTTTCTGCTATCAGACCAAAGCCCACTCCAGATCCTCTGCCCCCCCATCCCTTCCCCATTCAGTCATGCATGCTCTATTTCTAAAATAAATAAACTTAAAAAAAAGAATATGGGATGCAGTAGAAAAACTTTCAGATGTATGTCTCTGCATATCAGCATGTGTGCAATTTTGGACAGAGGTTGGATACATGGCCAGATTTGCATTTTAGAAAACATCTCTTCTCCTTGGATCAGAAAAAGGTAGGTTGATCAGCCAGGATCCCTGTGCAATAATTAACTCAAGTGAAAAAACAGGAGAAGACCTGTATTAATGGTAAAAGCAGGGATGGAAAAGGAAGCTACGTTGCACAGTCATTTGGGAGGTGACACTGAATCTGAGAGTAAGAAAAACAAAGAAACTAAAGGAAGATCCTGAGGCCTCTGGCTTGGGCTGGTGGAACCCAGTTCCATGCGTTCCCTTGGGTCTTCTCTGTGAATGCTGCTTCCTCACCTCTCTGAGCCCAAAGAGCCCCAACTCCTCCTGTAACACCGGGGCCTGTAACACATGTGTAGAGAATTAAGTAACCATCTTACATGAAAGACAGATCTACTGTACAAGTTAGTGCCTAGAGTAGGTCAGTCAAGTTATTACTGGCTCTAATTATCACCCCCATAGCTGTTAAATTCTTTACCTGCAGCAGAGTAGAACTCCAGAGGTGAGAAATTCTTTCCTGCCTTTGAAAATGCCAAGGAAAAAACCCAAAGGAGTAACTTCCAATATGAACCTTAAAAATCAAACCTATGCTGTACATGGAGACAAGGCAGACACAGGGAAAAGCACCGGCAAACATGGAAAATAACTTACTGGAAAGTCAAAGGTCCAATGTTGATTTTATTTAGAAATTACCTCCTACTGTGACTTGGGTGTGTAAATGTGGAGGGTGTAGCCCTCAAAAGCAGCAAACAGTGAAAAAAAAATTTTTAAGAAGAGTACAAAGAAGTCAAGGATGGCCAGTTCATATAGTATTTTTCACTCATTCATGTCTAATTAAGATGTGAAGAGGAAAAGCTGAGCTATCCATCAGACACGTGGAGAAACATAAGGGATAGAAGTGAGGAGGTGGCACATGAAGATAAGATCATATGGAAGGTCTCTTAACCAGGGGGAGAAAGCTGCTTTGATGATTCTCATTATCTTTTAGAGAAGAAAGATTAAGGTGGATGCTGTGAAGGGAGAAAGAGCTTTTCCTACCTTGTCTATGAAAGGCCCACTTTACCAAATACTTTGCCCTCTCCTACTGAACTCATTGTCTGAAATTTCCATTAGCATCAATCTCATAGGAGATATCAGCATTTTAACTAAATTAAGAAAATATACAGGGTCAACAGAGTCCTCAGCTAACCAGAGAGCATTCATTTTCAATGAACGTCACCCATATCATTATAGGTGAAATCAGTTTTCAGTGCCAGCATTCTGACACCTTTATCCTTCTGCTTTCCAGTCCACTTATGCCTGTGGTAGGGACTCAGGAGATGATGGGTGAATCATATTAAACATGAAGAGAACCGTCTGAGAGATGTTGAAATCCAAATCTCTGAGCTCACACTCCCAGATTCCTGAAATGTGATGAAGAGATTTCCTAGGAGGCTTCAGCCTAGAACTGAACCATGAGTGCACCCACGCATGCACGCGCACGCACACACACACACACGCAGGAGAGGAGAAGCAGAAAGAGGAAAAACCTTGACTGCACATTTACAAGGTAAAAAATTAGATGTGTATGTGGTTATATGAGTCCAAATCTGTATTAAAGGTTGGATTATTTTTTAATTGAATTTTCTAATAAAAGCCAATGCTTCATCAACATGTAGCAAATGACCCTTCTCTTCTTTCCTAGTGTACTTGTATTACTATAAGGAGTTCATTTCTTTTGGTCTATCCTGTATTTGCAATATCTGTCAAGAAACCAAATAGAGAATAATATTTGGTTATTATTCTGACACCATGGATGATTCTCTACTGAGGAAAATAACAAGGTCATATGCTATGGTAGCAGATTGTCCCTGGCTGCTATGCTCTCATAGTATCCCCATGCCGATTACCAAAGTCATCTAAGTCTATGAAATGCAAGTCAGTGCGTGCCAGTTTACGATCTGGATTTGTATTTAGGGTTATAGTTAGGTCATTTCTTCTAACTTTGCTGATTTTAGTACAGGGAAAATCCCTTATATTTATTCATTTGCCATGTAATTAGATTTATCCTAATGATCTAAGGTATGTTCTGTAATTGTGTCCCAGTATTTAAAATCCAGAAGTTATAATTAACGAAAGCAATTGTATATTCTCACTTCCATATCTCAAGGCTGAAAGGAATGTAACCAAGTTCCTGATGCTGGGTATGAGATGGAACAAAGGATGATGAGCAGTTGTGCTGTAGCTGCATGCTAGTGACAGAGCTGTAACACATGAGAAGAGGTACAAAAGAGCCAGGACAGTTCACAGCATGAGCGTACAAGTCATAGGGCTTGATTCTGCATTTGACTCACTGTATAGACTTGGGGAAATTACCAAATTTTTCCAAAGTTCAGTTTCTTTATTTGCCAAGGTTAAGGTAATAACATTTACTTTATTTGGGTTTTAGAACTAATTCAATAATCTATGCAAAAGTGATCATTCCTGAGTCATGGTATGTGCTCAGGATTAGTTATCGTTACTATGTCAGCAGTCATCATTATCATCAGACTCTTTCCAGGGATCTGGCAGAAAACAGAGGCACAATTTGAGGAGAATCCAATAAAGGGACTTTTCATTAAGGCAATAGGGAAGGAGGGAGGGAAATCATGGCAGACAGTGCAGTATCTCAGGGCTAGTAATGGCTGTGTTGGTTACCCCTAGGGCAGCCCCAATCCCGAAGGAACCTACAGAGAGAAGACTGCAGAAGGGGCTAACAGGAACTGTGATTCCCCCTAAGGAAGAAGATGCAGAATAAGCACTCAACCCTCTCTTCCCTCTCTCCAATCTCCTATTAGTTTATTTCATTGGCCAGCACAATGGGAGGCCAGAGAATGAAAACACCCTTCCATGTAGTCTATAGGGTTCAGTCTGCCTGATCTCAGACCAGGATAAAGAAGGATGAGGGGGAAACAATATATCAGAACAAATACAGTATCTGTGAGGCTACAATGTTAAACGACCAAACGTGGTCATTTATTAAGTGCCTAAGACAGTGTCTAACAAAAGGCATGCACGCAAATATTTTTAGTTGAATAAATTATCCTAGGATTCATATTCTGGTTCTTTTATATATATATATATATGTCTATCTATCTGTCTATATCTATATCTATATCTATATCTATATATATATATATATATATCCTACCTTTTCCATATGTATGACAGGTAAATAATTTATCATTTATCTCATACTTCAAAGTTAAGTGTAAACTTTACTCTGAAAATAAGGTCTCTCCCAGAGGGTACTGTAAGTCTGGAAGTAGACTACCTGGAATTAGAAAGCAAGGTATTTAGGGGCTCCTGGGTGGCTCAGTCAGTTAAGCGTTAAGCGTCCGACTTCAGCTCGGGTCATGATCTCGTAGTCTGTGAGTTCAAGCCCTGTGTCGGGCTCTGTGCTCACAGCTCAAAGCCTGGAGCCTGCTTCAGATTCTGTGTCTCCCTCTTTCTGACCTTCCCCCACTCACACTCTGTCTTTCTCTCAAAAATAAATAAACATCAAAAAAAAAAAAAAGAAGGTAAGGTGTTTGGATTCAGGCTGTTCAGAGAGAGGTGGGTGATGACTCCTACACACACACATTTGGCTGACAATGTTGACAAAGCCTCGGCTGTGTTCTCAGCCTCTCAAGCCATAACATGTGTGCATGAAGAGTCATCCTGGTTACAACATCTGAGCAAGCGACTGAAAATTCAAGCCTCCTCAGCTCACATTTTCCTTTGCTAGAACATGAAGGGAAAAGTTGCTGCTAACTTCGGAGTCCACACTGACAGACAATTTCACATGAAAAAACACCACCAATGTAATGCTATAGCTTGCTTTGGAGGATAAGGGAGTAAAAAATATCACTCAAGAAGACAAACAAGCAGGGCTAGTTGTACTACTTGGCACATTCAGGCTAGTCATACTACTTAGCAAAAACTAATACAGCTCCACACAAAGAAACCCATGCTTACTTGGAGATGTATTTGAATTCTACATCTACATGGATATTAATCCATGACTAAAAATGTTTTAAAAGTTGTTAAATAGAGAACAGCTTTGGAAGGAGGGAGGGAGTGGAGATGAATATGAAGAGCACAACAACTAATCTTGTATGTGGACTATACTTCCTGGTAACATTTGTAGCCTGAACTTCTGCAATTCAAGGAGTGTCCCTGTCACTCTAATAACTTCCTCACATGACTGTAGCCAACTGAAAGTCTCAAACTACATGAAGGATTCTTTCTAAATTATAGAGGGAGAAAACTGAAAAGAAATATACCTTGGGATTTTATCATCTATAAACCAAATCATAATCTATATCAATGTACTCTCTACAAACAAATGACTGTCATAGGAGGAATCATATCCTTGAACATTCCCAACCTCTATGCTTTAAAGATAAAAAATGATGCAATAGGGGAAAGGCCATCTCTTTTAAAAATGGTGATGGGAAAACTGGACAGCTACATGCAAATGGATGAAACTGGACCACTATCTGACACCATACATAAAAATTAACTCACAATGGATTAAAGACTTGAACATAATACCTGGAACCATAGAACTCCAAGAAGAAAACATAGGCAGTATCCTCCCTGACACTGATCTTGGTAATATATTTCAGATTTTACACCAAAAAGAAAAAAATAAACAAGTGGGACTACATCAAACTAAAAAGCTTCTACAAAGCAAAGGAAACCATCAATAAGCTGAAAAGGCAACTCACCAAATGGGAGAAAATATCTGTAAGTCATATATCTGATAAGGGTTTAACATCTAAAATATATTTAAAAACTCATAATACTGAAAACAAACTGAGGGCGGAAGGGGAAGAGGGAAAGGGGAAGCGGGGTGATGGTCATGGTGGAGGTCACTTGTGGGGAAGAGCACTGGGTGTTATATGGAAACCAACCTGACAATAAATTATAAAGTTAAAAAAAAAACTCATACAACTCAATAGCAAAACAAAACGATCCAATTAAAAAATAGGTAGAGGATCTGAGAGACATTCTTCCAAAGAAGACACATGGCTGATACATACACGAAGAGGTGGTCAACATTACCAATCATCAGAGAAATGCAAATCAATACTACGATGAGATAGCACCTCACACATGTTAGAATGATTATTATCAAAAAGAGATAACATATGCTAGTGAGGATGTGGAGAAAAGGGAACCCCTTGTACTGCTGGTGGAAATGTAAATCAGTGCAGCTGCTGTGGAAAATAATATGGAGGTTCCTTAGAAAATTAAAAATAGAAATACTATATGATTCAGTAATGCCAATTCTGAGTATTTATCCAAAGGAAATGAAAACACTAACTCAAAAAGACAAATGAACCCCCATGTTCACTGCAGTATTATTTACAATAGCCAAGACAGGAAAGCATGCTAACTGTCCATCAATGGATAAATAATGGAAAATGTGCCATATATATATACATATATATGTATATATACATACATACACACAATGGAACATTATTCAGCTGTATATAAAAAAGGATATTTTGCCATCTGTAACTTAGACCTTCAGAGCATTAGGCTAAGTGAAATGAGTCAGAGAAAGACAAATACCACAAGATCTCATTTACATGTGTAATCTAAAACAAAAACAAAAACCAAACAAAACAAACACTTGAACCCATAGATTCAGAGAACAGATTGGTGGTAGCCAGAGGCAGGGAGTGGGGAGTGGTTAAAATGTGTGAAGGAGGTCAAAAGGTACAAACTTCTGATTAAAAAACAAGTCCTAGGGGCACCTGGGTGGCTCAGTCAGTTAGGCATCCAACTGTGGCTCAGGTCATGATCTCACGGTTTGTGTGAGTTCAAGCCCCACGTTGGGCTCTGGGCTGACAGCTCAGAAGCTGGAGCCTGCTTTGATTCTGTGTCTCCCTCTCTCTCTGCCCCCTCCCCATTTGCACTCTGTATCTTTCTCTCTCTAAAATATAGATAAACATTTTTTAAAAAAAGTTCTAGGGATGTAATGTATAGCATTAATGACTAGAGTTAGTAACACTGTATTATATATTTAGAAACAGTTAAGAGAATAAATTTTAAATGTTCTCAGCACACAAAAATAATTGTTACTGTGTGGTGGTAGATATATACTAGATGTACTATGGTGGTCATTTTGCAACATATACAAATATTGTTATTATGTTGTACACCTGAAACTAATATGTCATATGTCAATTATATCTCGATTTATAAAACATAAAAATATAGTATTTTACTACTTTATGGCACAAAATTATTTGATTTAGATTTTAAAGTCTCTCTCTTGCTTTAATATTTTTAAATAATTCCAATGTTATTACCCAGATCTCTTGTGACTGCACACCCTTTAAGAGGAAAATGGGGGAAATGAACACTTTTTTTAAAGTAGGGAGGGTTTGCTTTTTTTAAATAATTTTTTAATGTTTATTTTTGAGAGAGAGACAGAGTATGAGTGGGCGAGGGGCAGAGAGAGAGGGAGACACTGAATCTCAAGCAGGCTCCAGCGCAGGGCTCGAACCCATAGACAGTGAGATCATGACCAGAGCTGAAGTCAGACACTTAATCCACTGAGCCACTCAAGTACCCCAGAACTGAACACTTTCAATATTTGCCTACTTAGCCTCTCTTTACTAGTCATCTTCACATTTATCTAAAGCACTTCCTTAGAAATCTCCTAAAGAAAAAGATTCCACACTAATACCTCAATAAAGTACCAAAAGTTTTTTTTGAAATGAACTTAAAATTTTAGAATAGTTTTAGATTTACAGAAAAGTTGCAGATAATGCAGAAGGGGTTCCCTTAGACCCTATGATCAGTGTCCCTGTTAAGATCTTACATATGATACATTCATTGTTCATTGTTACAATTAATGAACCAATGTTGATACATTATTATTAACTAAAAATTATGCTTTGTTTGGATTTTAAGACTTATTTTTTAAAAGAACTTTTCCCATTGGATATAGGGTATTATAATTCTGGGGGGAAAATATTCCATGCTAACATGAACGGATTTTGACTGCAGCTGTTCATTTTTTAAAGAATTTTTTTTAGAGATCTTATTTTTAAGTAATCTCTACACCCAAAGTGAGGCTAAAACTTACAAACTCAAGAGCAAGAGTTGCACCTTCCGCTGACTGAGCCAGCCAGGCACCCAACTGTTCATTTTATCCGATGCATTTTTACTTCTGATTCAGAACATCCCAGGGATGGTGGACCAGGCAATAGAACACTCATCCAGAGAAATGTGTTCACAGAGAAATGTGCTTCAGCCTTAACTCTGTTCTGCTCTAATAAAACCACTCAAACTTTCTTTGGGCCTAAGTTCTATTTCTTCCAAAATGAAGAAATTGAACTAGATGATCTCTGAAACTCTTTCCACCTTGAAATTCTAGAATTCGGGAGCACTTGAAAACATTTTAATGTTTTCATAGCAAAGATTCAGAATTTATGGCTTGAGGATTGTAACTCTGTCTTTGTCATCAGCTTTTAAATTAGCATTTATATTTCTTAATTTCCAAATTTGCCTAGACACCAATAGTACCAACAAGTATGTTAAGAAGCACCATGTGTGTATTATAAAATTTCTCAGTGATAGCACAAAACACCAGGGACTCTCATTCAGTACTGACTTAAGCATTGTCCCATTCTCTTAGGATTCTGTACAGAAGATTTTTCATGTTATTTCATTTCTTTTCACAACTAACCCAGAAAGAGACCTAATTTTCTATTTCTTTAAAAAAGAAAAGTAGCTGTAAATTCCAGTAAACAGATTAGTTTAAATTATTCAATATTGGGGCACCTAGGTGGCTCAGTTGGTTGAGCATCCGACTTCGGCTCAGGTCATGATCTCATGGTTCGTGGGTTGCAGCCCTGCGTTGGGCTCTGTGCTGACTGCTAGCTCAGAGCCTGGAGACTGCTTCTGTGTCTCTTTCTCTCTCTGCCCCTCCCCTGTTCACGCTCTCTGTCTCTCAAAAATACATAAATGTAATAAAAAAAAACTATTTAAAATAAATAAACGAATAAATAAATTATTCAATATTGATTAAATAGTGCTAAACTACGACACCAGAATTATAATCACAATATAAAAGTTAACAATTTAATACCTGACTATGGAAAAAATAAACTTACCGATTAAAGAGTGAAGGACTGTTATAAAGGCAAAGCACATTCAGTATGAATAAAATTGTTTTTCAAAAGCCATCAGATTAAATCATCCCAAAACTAGAACACTCAAGGACAAAGAGGAGAAGTAAAATTTTCACTAATGTGAAGAAAAGGAAGATATATCATTTTTATTTTTAAAATTAGCATATTTATGAAGTAGGGATTATACAAGAAGAAGAGAATTTCATTATCCAAGAAAAAGGAGTTTGTGACAGTTGAAAGGGAAAATCCCCAGCTCTTTCAAGGCTTCTCCTATGCCCTTAAGGGGAATTATGCATTTGCAATTTTTTAAGTGGTATTCACTGGCTCTGGAAATGAAAACACTTTTACTTTGAGTGAGTTCCTGAAGCATCCTTGCCTCAAAAAAAAAAGTGTGTGTGTGTGTGTGTGTGTGTGTGTGTGTGTGTTTCTCATGAATACACTCTAATGTATTCCTATTTCACAGCACAGCAGCACAGCCATATGAGGGCATACTACTTCATTCAGCCTCAACTATGGAGGCAAACTCAATAAACAATACACAGAGAACATTTTTTAAGAGTCTAATAATAACCATATAGTCTTATTTGTTCATATTTTTAAAATATTATTCATTTTTGCAGTCTTAGCCCAGCATTTGCTATCAATCCTGATACTGAAACCAGGCAAAGACATTACAAAAAGAAAATGACAGGCCAATATCCCTGATGCACATTGATGCAAAAATCCTCAACAAAATGTTAGCAAACCAAATTCAACAATACATAAAAAGGATCATTTACTATAATCAAGTGGGATTTATCCCAGGGACAAAGGGATGTCAATATTCACAAATTAATCAATATAATACATCACATTAACAAGAGGAATGATGAAAGGGATATAATTATTTTAATAGATGCAGAAAAAGCATTTCACAAAAATATAATATCCATTCATGATAAAAACTCTCAACAAAGTAGGCTGAGAGAGAACATACCTCAACAAAATAAAGGCCATATATATATAAAGAACCCATAGCTCATATCATTCTCAATGGTGAAAACCTGAGAGCATTTCCTCTAAGATCAGGAACAAGACAAGGATGTTCACTCTCGCCACTTTTATTCAGCATAGTAATGAAGTCCTAGCCACAGCAATCAGATGAGAAAAAGAAATTTAAAAAAAAAATCTAAACTGATAAAGAAGTAAAACTGACATATCATATCTGCAGATGAGGTATGATATAGAAAACCCTAAAGACTCCACCAAAAACTATTAGAACTAATAATGCAGTAAAGTCACAAGATATAAAATAAACATATAGAAATTGTGTTTCCATTTACTAATATCAAGCTATCAGAAAGAGAAAGTAGAAAAACAATCACTTATACAATTGCACCAAAAATAATAAAATACCTAGGAACGAACTTAACCAAAGAGGTGAAATAACACCTCCTATGAAACTATAAGATATTAAATGATGGAAACTGAAAAAAAAAAACACAAATGGAAAAATATACCATACTCATGGATTGGAAAAATATTATTAAAATGTTCATACTACTCAAAGCAATTTACAGATTCAATGCAATTCCTATCAAAATACCAAGATAATTTTTCAAAGAACAAAACATCCTAAAATGTGTATGAAACTACAAAAGACCCTAAATAGTCAAAGCACTCTTGAGAAAGAAGAACAAAATTGAAGGCATCACATTCCCAGATTTCAAACCATACTACAAAGCTGTAGTAACCAAAACAGCATGTTACTGGCATAAATACAGGCATACAGATCAATGGAATGGAACAGAGAAACCTATACTAACCCACACTAGCATGGTCAACAGATCTATGACAAAGGAGGCAATAATATACAAGAGGATAAGACAGTCTTTTCAATAAATGATGTTGGGGAAACTGGACAGCTACATACAAAAGAATGAAACTGAACCAGAAAGTGGTTATACAATAACCAGTTATACAATACACAATATAACTCAAAGTGGATTAAAGACCTAGATGTGAGACCCAAAGCCATAAAATTTCTAGAAGAAAATACAGGCAGCAATCTGACATCAGCCTTAGCAACATTTTTCTAGATATGTTTCCTTAGGCAAGAGGAACAAAAGCAAAAAGAAACTATTGGGATCATACACCAGAATAAAAACTTCTGCATAACAAAGGAAACCATCAACAAAACAAAAACATAACCTGCTGAATGGGAGAGGATATTTGCAAACAATATATCCAATAAGGGATTAATATCTAAAATATATAAAGAATTCACATCACTCAGCAGCAGGAAATCAAATAATCCTATTTAAAAATGCGCACAGAACCTAAATAGACATTCTTCTAAAGAAGACATATGGATGGCCAATAGACATATTAAAAGATGCTCAACATCACTGATCATCATAGAAATGCAAATCAAAGCCTCAATGAGATATCACCCCACTCTTGTCACAATGGCTAGTATCAAAAAGACATGAAACGGCAAGTGTTTGTGAAGATGTGGAGAAATAGGAACTCCTGTGCGCTGTTGCTGGGTAGGCAAACTGGAGCAGCCACTGTGGAAAATTGTATGGAGGGTCTTCAAAAAATTAAAAATAGAAATACCAAGTAATCTAGTAATCACACTACCGGATATTTACCCAAAGAAAATGAAAATGCTAATTTGAAAAAATATGTGCACCCCTATGTTTATTGCAGCTTTATTTATAATAGCCAAGATATAAAAGCAACCTAAGTGTCCGTTGACAGATGAATGGATAAAGGAGAAGTGGCATTATATACAATGGAATATGACTCAGCTGAATAAAAAAATTGAAATCTTGCTATTTATGACAACATGGATAGACCTAGAGGGTATTATGTTAAGTCAAATAAATCAGACAGAGAAAAACAAATAACATATGACCTAAAAACAAAACAAACAAACAAGAAAAACTGACTCTTAGTACAGAGAACAAACTAGTGACTGTCAGAGGGTGGTGGGTGGGAGAACGGGAGAAATAGATAAGGGGATTAAAAGGTATAAACTTCCAGTTATAAAATAAGTAAATCTCAGAGATGAAAAGTACAGCATAGGGAATATAATCAATAACATTGTAATGTATGGTGACAGAGCGTGACTACATTTATCATGGTGAGCGTTGAGTAATGTATAAAATTGTCAAGTGACTATGCTGTACACGTGAAACTAATATAGTTGCATGTTAATTATACTTCAAAGATAGATAGATAATAGATAGATAAATGAATGAATGAATGAATGGGTAAATAAATAAATATTTTACAGCCTTAGCAACTGAGAGGGGCATATTTTGGAATCACATCTAGGCCCTACTATTTAGTAGATGTATGATATTGGATATTGGATTTCATCCAGAAAGTGGGGACAATAAATTCCTCGGGTATTTGTTGTAAAAGCTGAATACAACGATGTCAAATGCCTGATAGAGTGTCCAACACAAAGATGGTCCTCTGTGCTTTCTTTACTTTTTTCCAGTTTTCATGTTCGTCACTTAATTTGTGATCCAAACACTCGCAGAGACTGGGCTGAATATCTCTCAGGCGTCACGGTATGCCTATTTGTCTGTCTTCACTAACACTTATCTTCATATTAATCTATGATGGCTCCACAAAAACTCTCGGAGGAAAAACAAAAAATTCACAGCTATATCTCAATATAGCACCAAGACTTACTTTTTAAAATATTCTTCCTCAACAAATATTTTATTTGAAATCATCAATCCATATTTAGTTTGTTTAGTAGAAGTGGCAAATTAACAACTGCAAAGTAGTAAGTTCCATGTGGAATTAAATTAGAGTTATAACTTTGAAACACAATATCTTGGGTTTTAGGAAGAACTTTAAGAACAAGAATTCACCCCATAACCAATTTTTCATAATAAAGGATGAGATGGCATGAAAAATTGAATCTACAGTTTAAAGCTTTTTCCTTTGTAAAATCTCCCCCAAATAAACTTTTTAAATAAAGTAACAAAAATAGGGGTGCCTGGGTGGCTCAGTCGTCTCCAGTAGTGGTCCCGGGGTTGTGGGGTGGAGCCCTGAATCTGCTCCACACTGAGAGTGAAGCCTGCCTAAGATTCTCTCTCTCGCTCTCCCTCCACCCCTCTCCCCCCATCTTGCGCGTTCTCTCTCTCTCAAAAAAAAAAAAAAAGGTAACAAAAATAACTGCTGAAAATACCACATTTTTTAATTGATAAGGAGTTTCAAAATGGTCAAACAAAAAAGTGAAAAAATAAACTACCTTAAACAACAAATAAGAAAAGCTTTTTATTTATTTATTTGGGGGAGGGAGAGAGAGAGAGAGAGAGAGAGAGAGAGAGAGAGAGAGAATCTTAAGCAGACTCCACGCCCAACAAGGAGCCCCATGCAGGGCTCAATCTCACAACTGTGAGATCATGACCTGAGCTAAAACAAGAGCCAGACAATTAACCAACTGAGCCACCCAGGTGCCCCTAAGGAAAGCTTTTTTAAAATATTTCTCATTTAAAAACAAAATTAAACCATACAGAAAAATATGAAAAAGTATCAACAGATATGAAATATTAATACCCAGAGCTAACTGCTGTTAACATTTTGGTGAACATCTATCTAGATAAGTCTCTCTAAATATGTAAATGGGATCACACTATTTATTATAGCTTTCAATTTCCACTTAACATGTTTGGGACATTTTTCAAAGTAAATAATTATAGATCTTTAACAAATATTTAAAACTGCATAGTACTTCATTTTTAGCTATTTAACATAATTTATATAACCAGTTCATTTTTGTAGCAGAGTTTTTGTTTTCTTTTTCATTTTTCTGCTATTACAATAATGCTGCAATTAACATCTTTGTGTGGACATCTTTTAGCATATCTTCCTGGAAGAAAGGAAATTTTTACATTTTACATTTGCATTTTACATTTTACATTATGGTACATATTTCCAGAAGAGCCTGTTTAGAAGAATTCAACCAACAGCCTCATACAAGTCTTAGAAAGACTGCATTAGATTGTTGAGGTCTTAAGTTAGAGAATGGAGTACAGGGTTTGATAGAATAATACAGTTTGACTTAGCTATTTCTTGCTTACTTCAAAAATCAAGTTATATTAAATAGCATTAAATAGATAATATATCAACAAAGAACCTTCAGTTTTATTCCCAGGACAGGTAACACAATGGGAGATACTAATTATAATAAGTTGCATTTGGACTGAACTTGGCAATTACAAAATACTTTCACCTTTACTATGTCATCTGATGTCTCAAAAATTCTGTAAGATAGGTCAGGCAGGAATCTTTATTTTACAGATAAAGAAACAGAGGCCAAGAAAGGTCACTTCTCAGTATCACACTGCCAGTAGGTGTTAGTTTGGGACTGGCTGTGGTCCTCTGACTGATGAGCTGTCTTCCCATTGGGCCATGCATGCCTTTGTAACCCAGCACTACTACTTCTATATTAACATGGAGTGGGGGAGTAGGTCACCCATGGTGCAGGTGGGGCCCATGTATCAGTGTCAACTTAGACTCTCTCTATATATGGCCCTTGAAAGATTTAGGTATTCCTCTTTTCCATTGTAGGTCAAAATTAGTGCTGTGTGCCACGGAAGGGATTGCAAGGACCTTCCTCATAATAATCCAGCTTCTCCTTTAGTCAGTGGATTTGGGTTTTACATACTGAGTAGGTATAGAAATTGAGCAAAGAATCATGGCTTTCTATTGTAGAGGCAGACTTTAGCTTTCTGTTCATTTTAATGTCTTTGGATTACGTAATTAACCAATACCCTTCTTAGCTGTACAATAAAAAATACCATATTTTGTCCCTCTGAACACTCTATTTTATTAATCTTCTCCATAGATCAGTGAATCAGTCTTCCTGGCTCCCATTCCATCCTTGTTGTCCATTCTATAATTGCTCCCATTTCCTTTTGAAAGCTAAGTGCAGCCACCTGCCCTCTGTTATTTTGAGACCCATTATCCCCATTGTTACCAACAATGGCATCTCCTATCATCAGCCCAAGCCTATAGAGGACAGTGACCACTGAGCTTCTCAACAATGCTGGAGCCCCTCAGGTAAACACTGGCTTTAGCTTTGTCCCTTGGAGCATCGGTCGCACCAAAGACTGCCACCCTTCTCCCTGCAGCCTTGAGGCAGGGGTCAAAAGCTTTATGAAACCCCATGTAAGTCAGTCTTATTCTATTCAAGCTACTATAACAGAATACTACAGACTAGGTGGCTTATAAATAACAGAAATGTATTTCTCACAGTTACACAGGCCACAAATTCCAAGATCAAGATGCCAGCATTGTCAGGTTCTGATGAAAGCCCACTTCTGTTCTGTGTCCTCTCTGTTCTTTATCCTCATGACAGAAAGGAGTGAAGGAGCTCTCTGGGGTCTCTTTCATAAGGGCACTAATCCTATTTATGAGGGCCCCACCCTTATGATCTAATCACTTCCAAAAGGCTCCAATTCCAAATACTATCACACTGGGTTTTGGGATTTAACATATGAATTTTGGGAGAATGAACACATTTGGTCTATAACATGCATCATCATTATCTTATGGCTGCCTCTTATGTGGGAGGAGTATAATCTTCCAGGCCAGGCAACTGCCATTTGCCTAAGAGTATTTCTACAGAAAAAGATGTGTTCTGTTAGCACAACTCACAGCAGCTAGGATTGAGTGTCCTAGCTCAGGTAAGGGATCAACAAGACCCACTACATTCTATTAGTCCTCTTTGAAAAGTGCTAGGAAACCCACACTATAATTTTGAAAACTGGAAATAAAGGCAAAGTAGCTAAGCATTTATTCTGCTTCTCCTATAAGAATTGTACCACTGGATAATCAAATAGTTGATGAAAGTAAGATTTTCTTTAAAGAAGTATTCTAGGTAATAAATGAAGAGAAATGAAAAAATAGTATATCACTATTTTTTAACATCTAGTAAATTAATGATTCTAAGTATTCAGCATCAAACCCGAAAACTTCATAAAAAGAGTGACAATCAGGCATTACGTATCTCCCAATGAATATAAGATATAATTACCTACAAAGTATTCTTGCCAATAACATTCATCCTGACTCTGGTGAAGCCTCTAGATACAACTACCAACTTAAAGGAAATATAGAAAACATAGGAACATGTCAAAAAATATCTCACCAAAATTCAAAATGTGAGAAAATATACTGGACCAACGAATTTTTTTTCAGAAAGTAAATTTCAAGAAAAAAATATGGAAGGAAAATCTTTTTATTTAAAGAGACTTAAGATCATATCTACTAATTACTAGGTATGAACCTTATTTCAATTCTCATGTCAATAAACTATAAAAATAATTATAGCAAATTATAAACAATTATTGACAATGTTGTTTCATTTTGCTCCAATCACCCCAGGCTCCTTCCTATTCCTCAAACAAGCCAAGCACCCTCCTAACTCAGTGCTTTTACACTTGCTGTCACCTGCTAGAAATCCTCTTGTCTGGATACCTGCATAGCTACCTCCCTTACCGCTACAAGGACTCCTCTCAAAGTCACCATCTCAAGGAATCCTTCCCTATCTTCCCACCAAAAAGTTAAAGCCTCCTATTCTCAACATTTCATATCTTCTTTCTTATTTTCTCTTCTTAGCATTTATCATTGTGTACTGTTGTTTATACTTACTAATCTTCTTTATTGTCTATCTCTTCAACTAAAATGTAGGAGAGAAATTTTTGTCTGTTTTGATTACCTGGAAAAATTCCTAGTTCATATTAGGTCCTCAATAAATAGATGCTGAATATTATATGAATATGGATGAATCATAGCAAAATAATAAAGAAAAGCAAATCCCAAAATATACCATTTTATAGAGTTAAAAACAACTAAAACATACATGTGATAAAAATATATATGCATTTGTGTGTGTGCACCTACACGTACATAAAAGAAAATGAGAAAAACAAAACTCAGATGGTTACTAATGCAGGTAGAAGTAAGGCATGGGAATAGGTAGAGTGTGACTTCGTAGGAAGATGTAAATTATTCTTAATATTTTTTATTTCATGTTGATAGTAGATTCAAGATGTTTATTTTATTTTTTAAGTTTATTTATTTTGAGAGAGAGAGAGAGAGCACAAGCAGGTGAGGGGCAGAGAGAAGGAGAGAAAGAATCCCAACCAGGCTCCACACCATCAGTGCAGAGCCCAATGTAAGGCTTGAACCCATGAACTGTGAGATCATGACCTGAACTGAGATCAAGAGTCAGATGCTTAACCAACTGAGCCACCCAGGACCCCTTATTGTATTTTTGATTATTTAAAAACTAAAATAAAACTAGCATAAAATGATACTAAATCCTAATAAAATATTATTCATTAAAAATAATTTTAGGACAATATCATTTATAAATGTTATTACAAATCCTAAAGTGCTACTTAAAAAGAATCTGATAGCATTTTAGAAGAGTAATATGCTCAATCAAGAAAGTTTTATCCTAGAAATACAAAGATAGGTGAGTGTTAGGAAATCTACTTATGTAATTCAACAGAGAAAAAAAGTTGTATAATATGACACAAATCATCTGATAAACTTCAACATTCATTACTGCTAAAAACATTTTTATAAAATAACTTTCCTATCAAGTCTGATTTGTATGCATATATATGTTTCAGAGGTTTAATTTTAAGAGGCATAATTAAATCAGCATATTTAATTTTGAGCCTTCCCAAAAGGTTTCTCATTGTTGTTGTTTTAGTTTAGTTTTTTTTTTACACATAAACCACAAATAATGTATCTGATCCACTGTTCCTTGCAAAACAGAGCCCAAGGCAAAGATTACTAGCACATTATTGAGGAATCTAATCCTTAAGTCTCGAGAGTGAAAACAGGGAAGTGAGGCAGGGAAGGAGGGAAACAAATACAAGATGGTACATTGCCAAACTAGTCACAGCTTCACAAGAAAGCATAATCAATTGTTCCATCACAGAGAACCTATCTAGAGAGGGCTTATGGCAGCCTCAGCCCTAGGAACCTTCTTTTTTTCCATCTTACATCTCTCACTGGGCCAAATCAGCCACGTAGAGATTAACACTCCCTCCTCTGCCACACATACTTTTAGGTTATATTACCCAGCCCCTCTAGAGCGGTAGCTAAGGAGGTGAAATCCTACACCGTACAGCACTGTTTCCTCTAAATCAGGAGAAGCAAAAACATCAATGACTCAATGGCTGCAGGGACAATGGAGATTGTGCCAAAGCCTGATTTTTATCTAACAGTAGGCTTGGACAATCAGTAGTGTTAAGAGACAAAATGACAATGGCGGCCACTAGAGTTCTCCCTATTGAATAAGTGGATGAGGCCCAGAGGGTAGGTAGAGATGTACAATCTAGAGCAGTGCATAAATTAGCCCAAAGAGAAAGAATAAAGAGGAAGACCAAAATTAAATTAGAATCTGGAAACCAAATAGATAAAAGGTATCTCACTTAGCTGACTAAAGATAGCCAAACTCTAAGTGGGCAGTGTGGAAAGTTGAAAAAACAAACACTGGAGCAAATTGATACCCTGAGGCACCTAAAAAAGATGTAGACAGTGCCCACTCCTTTCCAGTGAGATTTTTCTGGCCACCCCATCACCCTCCTTGCTGCCATCTAGGGAGAAACCCCTGAGGAAAAATTTTATTTATATTCTAGATTTTTCAAAAAGCTCATTAATTAATATCACCAGCCCCT
>CM053571.1:76151954-76169523 GCA_028646485.1 Cryptoprocta ferox
GGGAAGGAGGAAAAAGAGTTAGGGAGAGGGAGGGAGACAAAACACGAGAGACTCTTGAATACTGAAAACAAACTGAGGGGGGAAGGGGAAGGGGGAAAGGTAATGGGGGGTGATGGTCTTGGTGGAGGTCACTTGTGGGGAAGAGCACTGGGTGTTATATGGAAACCAACCTGACAATAAACTATAAAGTTTAAAAAAACAACAACAACAACATAGGGTTGCCTGAGTAGCTCAGTAGGTTAAGCATATGACTCGATCTCAGCTCAGGTCTTGATCTCAAGGTCGTGAGATCAAGCCTTGTGTTGGCCTCTGCCCTGGGCATAAAGCCTACTTTAAAACAAAACAAAACAATATAAATAACCTAATACAAAAAATGAGCAAAGAAAAGGCCATATAGGTCACTAATGAAGAAATAAAAGGACAAACAAGTATAACAAAAAATGCCCAAACATAATGATAATTACAGGATACAAATCAAATTAAGGAAATACTATTTTTCATCCAACAGATCAGCAAAGATTACACATTTGATGACACCCAAGGTTGGCAACATTTTGGAGAAACTGCCATTGTCATACTCTACTGTTTAGGTATAAGTTGGTATAATGTTTTGAAGGGTGGTTTGGCAAAAATAAATAAAAACTTTATATGCATATATTCTATGACTCAGCAATCTTACTTCTAGGAATTTACCCAAAGGCAGCTATCACACAAAGGCTTAAAAATATATGTGCAAAGATATTCATAGAAAAACTGTAGGAAGAAAAATTCAAAACAACATGAATGTTACTAGTTAAATACAGTTTGCTATATCCATTCAACGAAATATTGTGTACCCTTTAAAATTGCAAGTATATCCATATATAAGGCTATGAAAGATGTCCACCTATTAAATGAATAAAGCAAGTTATAGAACAGTGTATGTAGTATTGTCCCCTGCACGCACGTGCACACACATACACAGAGTTGACCCTGAAACAACACGATTTGAACTGAATGGATCCAGTTATACAGCGATTTCTTTTTATAAATACAGTAAAGTACTATAAGTGTATTTTCTTTATAATTTTCTTAAACACATTTTCTTTTCTCTAGCTTACTTTATTGTAAGAATGCAATATATAATACGGATAACATATAAAATGTGTTAATTGACTGTTATCGACAAGGTTTCCAGTCAACAGTAGGCTATTAGTAATTAAGCTTGTTAAAAGTTAAAAGTTGTACATGGATTTTCAACTACATGGGGGATCAGCATGCCTAACCCATGCTATTCAAGGGCCACCTGTAGATATATTTAAAAATGTATATATATGCTTTTAAATGCACAAAAATTTCTGGAAGGATACATCAAAAACTGTTAAGAATGACTACTTCTGGAACGTGAATTTTGGAATCAAAAGAGGAAGGCAAGAGTTTTACTTTTCACTTTTTACCCCCTGTATACTTGACTTTCTACCATTTGTCTTTTGTACATAATGTTAAATCTATGAAGAAGAAAAGGAGGGGAAGATCTTACATATTTTTCAGGATCTAGGTTTGCAACAAAAAAACAATTACATGTCTTCGGTGTCACAAATAATCATTGTTTCCAGATATATCTCAGCTACAGTTGAGAAATAAAAGAAATAATTTTAAAATCCCATTCAACAGACTAACTTATTTAATGGTATATTTCCCCACAAAACATCTTGGCAGATCCACTGAGACACAAAATTCCACATGAGCCATCTTAGGTTAGTTTATGGAAGAGATAATGATAAATAACTCCTATACTCACTATTTTTCTGACCAACATCCAATTTTCATTGTTGTTGGCAATAGTCTGCAACTCTGAGATTTAATGCATTTATCCAACTGTAGATATACAAAATATTTCTTAAGAAACAAAAACAACAACAAATGCCTTCTTGGCCTCAAGTACAAGTACTCTTTGCAAAGGTTGAGTGTTTCCAAACCTGGGCAAAAATTATTATATATATAATCAAAATTCTGATTTTTATAGCTAATTGTAATTTCTTCACCTACATGCCTGATATCTAAGCATATGAGAAGCACCTTTGTATTCATGATGAGGCATGTCTCCACTTTGGCACTGCAGAAGTTCAATCTCTAATTTTTTGTTGTCTAGCCCCAGTCAAGAGCTTCTCTGAAATGGTCTATATTCTAGAGGACTAAAGGACATTTCTCTAAGCCATGTCGAATCACATTATCTTACCTGGAAAATAGGGTCCCAGTATTATAAGAGTGCAGCACACACAGAACTGCACCACTGGATCTCCTTCAGGGAAGGTCTTGTTACCCAGTTGCTGGGAGTATCATCAGCAGATGGCCTCCAGCTGTCAACTGTTTCAGGGATTGCCTCAGTTCCAGGCTGGCCCGATGTCATACCCTTTCAAGAGCAGCCCACGACCAATAACTGAGGCAGGAAGATAAAGTCCTGGGCATTCTTTAAGCCATTTTAACTCTAAAACTTCCCAAAGGGGTGGTCTGAGGCTGAAGGAACTGTATCACAGTTTGAGTTCTTCTGCCTAATCTCATTTCCAACTTCTCCCATCCACAGATGTTCATTCCGAGGACACACTCAACAAACATTCTTAACACTATCGGCTGTCCTCAGAATCACCTTCCTGGAGAACTCAAATTGTGTCACCTGGTATCAATTTGGTATTATTCCCTTGGTTTTCATCAATGCCCAGTATACAAAAGGGTCAAGAACATTCATCATTCCTAAATGCATTGATGACCCATGGCAGTTTTCTCGAGGTAAGACAGAGAACAGACCCTGGTGGGAATGCTTCTGTAAGGAGACCCGGTGCCATCATGATTCGGGCAAAGTCAGCATAAAGGACTGGGTATAGAAACATATCCAATAAGTTATATGCCACAGTGATGACAAATATGGAGCAGAAATCCCTGGGGGAGTCAGCCCAACAGTAATGGTGTTAACAAAGAGCTGGAATTCTGTAACTGAGCTAAGCTAAGAAAGAACAAAAGTAAGGCAAGACCTGGTCTTAAGATAGATTTAGATTTGGAGGGATATCTGGGGTGCCAAAAGAGCACCTCAGAAAACGGAGACAAGGCAGAAAGCCAACTGTAATACTGATATGGGGCTCTGACATATCAACTCAGGTACTGAGTGAGGCCACCACAAAGTGCATAAAAGCTGGACTTAGAAGCCCTTTGCTTAGCACTGTGGCGCCACATCCTCAGTTGGAAACATATCTGATAGGGATCCTGTTAGGAGTAAAGTTCAATATTTGGGCTTTAACTGAAAAAAAATGTTAAATTTCAAACAGTGATAGTTATCATAGTATGGTATGAAATGATTCAAGTGTTCCCATTCTGAAATCCTTATTGTTGTGTCAATCCTGGAGCTTTCTCAGCCTTGATAAAAGACCAAACCCACAGGTGAGGAGCTCAACAATCCTAGCCATCAGAGCTGGCACAGGCAGAGACAGAAGCGAAAGGCAGGCACTCACAATCTCTCTCTTGATAAACAAGAGACACTGTTTCCTCTTATTCCAAACGCAGATGCTACATTGCCTTATGTTTACTCTTTTGCTCAATTGCCAGGAAACTTAAAACCAAGTTCAACCAATGTACAAAATAGAGAGGCTGTCCCTTCCTTCCATCTAACTTCTTATTCTCTCCTCTACCATATTTCTAATTGCTTCTATTTTATTTCTTTCTCATTCATTCAATTGTGACTTGTGAAAAATATAAATAGGAAAACAAGTAAATTCAAACAAAATTTCACTTATAGTGAAAAAATTGTCCCTTTCATGGAGAAAGAGATTTCTCTTTAAAACATTGTTGCTATATCACCTCACACCTGTCAAAATAGCTAAAAAAAAACACACACACACACACAAGACACAACAAATGCTGGCAAGGATGTGGAGAAAAAGGAGCCTTCATGCACTGTTGGTGGGAATGCAAACTGGTGCAGCCATTGTGGAAAACAGTATGGAGATTCATCAAAAAATTAAAAATAGAACTACCATATGATCCAGTAATTTCACTAGCGGGTATTTACCCAAAGAACATGAAAATACTAATTCAAAAAGATATATTCACCCCTATATATTACAGGATTATTTAAAATAGCCAAATTATGGGGGCACCTGGGTGGCTCAGTCAGTTGAGCATCCGACTTTGGCTCAGGTCATGGTCTCCTGGTTCATGGGTTCGAGCCCCGCATTGGGCTTTATGCTGACAGCTCAGAGCCTGGAGCCTGCTTCGGATTCTGTCTCCCTCTCTCTCTGCCCCTCCCCTGCTCATGCTCTGTCTCACTCTCTCAATACTAAATAAACACTAAAAAAATTTTAAAAAGCCAAATTATGGAAGCAGCCCAACTGTCCATTCATAGATGAATGGATAAAGAGGTCATCATATACATATACAATGAAACATTACTCAGCCATAAAATTGAATGAAACCTTGCCATTTGCAACAACATAGATGGAATTAGAGAGTATTATGCTAAGTGAAATACGTCAGTCAGAGAAAGACAAATATATAATTTCACTCATGTGTGAAATTTAAGGAACTAAACAAAGGAAAAAAGACAAACCAAAAAACTGACTCAACTATAGAGAACAAACTGGTGGCTACCAGACTGCAGGTGGGTGAAATAGGTGAAGGGGACTCAGTAATGTATAGAATTGTTGAATCAGTATATTGTACACCTGAAATGAATATAACACTATAAATTAGCCATAATGGAATTAAAAATTTTTAATTGTTGCTAAAAATTTTTATAACTAACATGCTTTCCATAATTAGAGGCAAAAGCTAGCTTTAAAAATTCATTCATTTTTTCCTTCATGTATACACTCAAAAACCATTGTTTACCTGTCAAAATCTTGACATATTTTGAAGAAATGGAAAAATCCATCCTAAAATTCATATGGAATCTCAAAGAACCCTAAATACCCAAAACAATAAAGAAGAACAAGGCTAGAGGTCTCCTATTTCCTAATTTCAAAACTTACCTCAGAGCTACAGTAATCAAACCATTATGTTATTGGCATATAAAAAAACATAACAGAGAGCCCCAAAATAAACTCTCACAGATAAGGCTAAATGACTTTTGACAAGGGTTCAAAGACTGTTCAAAGGGGAAAGGATAGGCTTTTCAACAAATGGTGCTGGGAAAACTGGATATCCACATGCAAAAGAATGAAACTGTACCCTTACCTAATACCATACACCTAAAATTAAGTCAAAATACATACACCAAAATTAATTCAAAACGAATCAAAGACTTAAACGCAAGACATAAAATTCTGAGAAGAAAACATAGGCGAAAAGAGTCAGGGCATTGAATTAGGCAATGATTTCTTGGATATGACACCAAATGCAACATCAACAACAACAAAAATAGATAAATGAACTACATCAAAATAAAAATTTTGTGCATCAAAGAACACTATCAACAGAATAAAAAGGTAACCTAAGGAATGGGAGAGATTATTTGCAAAACATGTATCTAATAAAGGGTTAATATCCAGGAAAAATATATTTTAATAAAAAATAAATATATATAATTTTTTAATCCTACAACAAAAAAAACAACTTGATTTAAAAATGGGCAAAGAATTTGAATAGACATATACCCCAAAGAGTGTATATGAATGGCCAAGAAGCATATGAAAACATACTCAAACTCGCTAATCAAAACCATAGTGAGATACAACCTCACATTCAATAGGATGGCTATTATCAAAACAAAAAATGACATATGTTGGCAAGGATATAGAAAAATCAGAACCTCTGTGCAATGCCAGTGGAAATGTAAAATGATTAAGCTGCTATGGAATATACTGTAGAGATTACCCCAAAATTAAAATTCCCATGTGACCCAGCAATTCAACTCTGAGTACACACCCCAAAGAATTGAAAGCACAGACTCAGATAATTGTCCACTGACTCATAGCAGCATATTCACAATAGCCAAAAGGTGGAAGCAATCCATGTGGTCATTGACAGAAGAATGGATCAACAAAATGTGGTAGATAAATACTAGGGAATACCATCCAGCCTTTAATAGGAAGGGATTTCTGATACATGCTACAACATGGATGAATCTTGAGGACAGTATGTCAAGGGACATAATGCTAGTTACATAAAAAATTACTGTATGATTCCTCTTATAGGAAGTACCTATTGTAGTCAAATTCATAGAGATAGAAAGTAGAGTGGTGGTTGCCAGGGCTGGGGGAAGGGAGAATGGGTATGGAGTTCTAATTTTGCAGGTTGAAAAGTTCTGAGGATGGATGGTGGTGATGGTTGCGGAACAATGTAAATGCCCTTAATTTCAGTGAACTGAACACTTGAAAATTGTTATAATGGTCAATTCTATGCTATGCATATCTTACTATGATTTTATTTAAAACATTTTTTTAGTAATCAAACATTGATAGCTCTGTACAAGACTCAGATAACTCACGGTATAGTAGGAATGAAAGAGAAAAATAAACTATCTCAAAACAATAGGTACCATAATGGAGTTATTCACAAATAATTTGGTAGCCCAGGGAAGAGAAAGAGTCAAGGGCCAAGTGCCTTATGTTTCATCGTATAAAACTAGCTATAGGGATGCCTGGTTGGCTCAGTCTCTTAAGCAACAGAGACTATTGGTTTCAGCTCAGGTCATGATCTCAGGGTCGTGAGATCAAGCCCTGAAATCAGGGTGCTCTCTCACCCCCCCTGAGAGGGGGGGTACTTAATTGCATCTCTCTCTCTCTCCCTCTCAAAAAATTCTCTCTCTCCCTCTCTCTCTCTCTCTGCCCCTCTCCCACTCGTTTCCTTTCTCAAAAAAAGAAAAGAGAAACAAAAAACTAGCTATGACCTGAATATATTCAATGATTCATTCAAAAAAGGCTTACTGGAGGCTCCTGGGTTGGCTCAGTGGTTGAGCATCAGGCTCTCGATTTTGGCTCACGTCATGATCTCACAGTTCATGAGTTTGAGCCCAAATCAGGCTCTGTGCTGACAGCATGGAACCTGCTTGGGATTCTCTCTCTGACCCTTCCCCACTCAAGCATGTGTGTGAACGCACTCTCTCTCTCAAAAATAAATAAACATTAAAAAAAAAAAAAAGGCTTACTGAACAACTACTTTTAGCCAGACACTCTTGCATGGAAATCAGAGATCTGGACTCCTTGTCCAATTTGGGAAACAATAAAAGATATTCCAGAATCTAACCCAAAGCCATTTCTCATGTGACCCCCTGGAGGTAGGAGCAAGCTTCGAAAAATTCTTTTGGCAACATTCATCACTTAGATTTTAAGATCCAAGAAATAAAACGGACTGCTCTTTGATTTATAAACTTTTCCTCCCCTAGGAAAAATCAACTTATTTAAAGTTCACCTTTTCCACCACAAACCACTCAGCATTATAAACCAGTGCATCTTAACATTAATGTGCATTCAAGGCATCTGGGGTCCTTAACTTGCAATTGCTGATTCAGTGGGGCTGGGGCAGGACTATTCTGCCTTCCTAATACGCTCCCAGGTGAGGCAGATGCAGTTGGTCCTCTGACCACACTTTGAACAGCCAGGTCGTGGGTAACAACCACAGATGACATGTGCAATCACAGTTCCACACACATCTGCTCTTTTGTGCTGGTTAAAATTGATGTTCTCTGCCTGACACTAAGTACAAAATCTTACAGCTATTGTCAAAAAAAAAGTTTCCAGGAAAAAGAAAAACCTTTTTAAGTTTGGATGAACCTCTATTTCTAATTACAGGGCTTTCATAAAGAAAGCCTGAAGGGTAAGATTACTTTTAAGTTCATCAACTGCTTTCACTCAAGGAAAATTAAGGGTTGCCTGAGTTTGACAGGTACTTAATTGCATCATAACAGAAAGGGGGTTTGATTCCCCCCTCGTCCACTATAATTAAATCCTTGCATATTCTCCATCTTGTGAAAGGTCACATGAGGAAGCTGAATTTTTAAGTGTTAAGTGTTTTTAAGTTTTTAAGTTTTTTCCTTCTTCTTGCAATTTAATAAAGAAAATGAATCAAATTGTTTTGTTTGGAAATAAACATTATCAGCACCCCAAAGAGAAAAATCAGTTCATGAGTACAAAAGGGGACTGTTTAACTCTCATAATTTGTCATAATGAAAAGTCTGCATAATTTGCCCTTTTTTGTTTGCCCAACTTGTTAAATGATCAAAAATTATTAAATCTTAACAGATGGATCTACCCTGTCAAAACCCACATTTTGCAGCAAAAGGCCTTCCCAGAAAGACAGGACTCTTTCCTGGAAGGTTATTTAGCAGTTTCAAGAAAATGTTATACACTCCAAGACCACATCAATACTTCTAGGAATCAAAGACTATCTTTGATACATACAGTTTTTATTGTTTCCTGATTATAACTTTAAATCTTTGCATCAAGAATTGCAATGAGCAAAAATGTTTTTACAATTTTGCTCCCATGAGCTACAAAAAGATCATTAACTATTGTACTTAGTTTTTCCATTTGGAGGGGTGAACCAGAAATTCAGAGACTAATTCTCTATCATTAAGTTGTACTTTTTCTTCCATTATTTCATAATATTTTGGTCAAGCTGTCATCAGAAGCACCGTCCAGTCTGACATAGGTTTAAACTCAGGCCTGTAGATGTATCTGAGATCAAGGTATCAAGATTCCACAAATGGCATTAATCCAGTCTCATATTTTCCCCTAAAACAAATCTAGTTCCAGAAAAGCCCACAAGATATGTAGCAAATTCCTATGTGACCACAGATCTTCTCACTAACTCTTGCTGTTAATCCTTGAAAACTCTTTGGATGGCCAATCAAGAGACAGAGAATATACTTGCCCAGCTGGCAGATAGATGACTTATAATTGTGATAGCTTCTTATTTCTTTCTGTGACTTTAATTGAAATGGTACTTTTATTGAAGTCTGCCATTTTTTTCTGACCAGCCATGCAAATAATTATACTGTCCAGGATATTAAAGGAAACAGGCCAACCCAAAAGGAAATCAGGCAGAGACTTGAAGGAATCTGACCAGGATTCTAAATACAATAACTTCTACATCTCCCTTTGCTGTCTTTCTCTTGGGTTTCTGTGAGAATCTGTATTCCAGATTTATAATAACTCAAGAAAGAAGCAGAACAGGCAGAATAAGTGACTTTGAGAATAGGATAAAGCAAATTGTCTTTGGTGGCCCACAGATTGGATAGACTATGGTGTATGACCCTGATTGGCCCTCGAGGGGACAAAAGGTTTCCCATATGAAGTCCATTAGATCAATATCATCTTCCCACTGGCTCTCTGGAGTGCCAGGAGGCAGGCCAAAGGACAGTATTCTAATTAATTTTGCTCAGGAACACTCCAAGAACCTCTTTCCTCCTGAAGGAAATGCAGCTGCTGACAGCCTCTTCTGCATTAGTCATGTAGAAGACCAATACCCTACCTAAGAGCCTCAGGATAGAACTTCATTGGAAGATCCCACTTCTTGCAGATGCAGTCACTAAATCATTTCTCAAAAACAGTTGTTGCTTTCTTAATTTACTTATGAAAACTGGACAGCATGGCCCCAATCACCACTTCCCCACCTTTCTTAATACCTTTACTTCTTAATTTACCATCTTTCTCTCCATAGCTATAGAAATTTTCAGAAATATTTTCCACCTCTCTCTTAAAAGTCCAAAATTTTCAAATGATAGCCAGGATCTAGCTGTACACAGCTTCTCTCTTCCATCAGTGTAATAGAAGTTATGATTCAACAAAGGATCTCTTCCTAGACTAGCATTTAAAATTCTTTAGTTACATTAATTATACTAATAAATGCAATAAACAGTTTTCATATTCACAAAGTAGAGCCTAAAAGATGGAGACCACCCTCCTGAGTACAAAGAGAGGGATTTTTCCATTTAAAGATTATTTTCTTGAAAAGTTTAACTAGACATTAAACCCAGACCTTCCAGAGCCTTGGCCTCTGGAGGCTCCCTCCTTCACTCCTGCTGTCCAGAGCTTTGCGTCAGTCACTGCGGTCCTCCTGCTGGCACAGGAGACTCAGACCTTGGCTTTCTCCCAAGCCTGTCAACACTGCTCCCAATAACTGCCAGAGAAACCATATGGTCTCTCCACACCCTCCCCTTGAGGCCAAGCTTATTATCTCCCCAACCTACCCACAGCAGCATGGAGCAGGAAAAGAGAGGAAGAACAAGCTTGGGGCCTGAACTTGGGCTGTTCCTATTTTTCTGCTATTGAAAAACCATCAAGAGAGGTAGGGTGGGGCATGGGAGGGAAAGAGAAAAAGGAAGGAGAGAGGGGGGAGAGGAAGGGAGGGAGAAAGAAAGGGAAGGAGGAAGAGAGGGAAGGAGGAAGAAAGGGAAGGAGGAAGGGAGAGAAGGAGGAAGGGAGGGAAGGAGGAAGGGAGGAAGGAAGGGAGGCAGAGAGGGAAGAAGGAGGAAGAGAAGGAGGACAGGAGGAAGGGAGGAAGGAAATGAATATTTGAAGAACACTTGGCAAAAAAAGAAAAGAAAAGACACTTGCTTTGAAAGAAGTTTAGCTCATTTGTAATTCAGTTATTGGTTTGGTTTCCATTCAGTTCTACACTCTGATGTCAGAAATCCCTAGAAAATGTCTTCTAATTCTACCAGTGTTATCCTCAAAATAATATACATACTTAGGTGTTAAACAGCCTTTTAAGGGTATTGTGTTTTAACCTCAGAGGAGAAAGACTGCATACAATCTGGAAGCATATCTCGAAGCTGCTATTCAAAGGTAGCACCGTAAGGTAACTTTCTAAGTTAAAGAGAAAAATGTTACCTGGACAAAATGTTGCCAGAGTTTTAAAAATCATTATGATTTTCCTATTTCAAAAAGAAAAGAGTTCTGTATAATGTATTTAACTAGATCCTTAATTCCTTAAACATGACACTCAGCTCAGAATCAGAAAGTAGGTTTTTGTAAGAACCAAACTCCATCTGAAAAACTACTATTGTATATCTAGCTACCCATCTAGCCACTTTCATTTTTATTATAATGTATACTAAGCTGTGATCCCTAGCTATCAAAATTTAATTTTGAAAGGAGATATTTATACTTTGTACTAAAAAGACAAAATTGGAGGTCCAAATAATTTTATGAGAAAATAATCACATGAAAGTCTGTATGTCTGACCAGACCACTGCTTTGGGATTTGACCTGGACTAATATTTCCACCCCCTACTCCTCATCATGCATCCCACTCAACACCTCATACACTGAGAAATCCTATTTAACAAAAAAAAAATTGCCATGTTGAAGGGACTTTTCTAAAATGCCGAGAGACCACAAACTGTATCTGGTTGGCCTGTCTGTTCCCCATACTCGCCTGGCTTCATTATGAAAAGATGCCAGAAATAGCATTCCTACAGGATTTCCAGTACAGAAACCACAAGAATGCTCTTTCTCATGATATGGCAACTGTGCAACAATATGGCGTCATCTGGAAAATTACAGTCTTAGAGACAAATATTTTTCCCCTCTCCAATGATTTAAAATAGACAGGGTGTCACCCAAAAATCATGCTTTTCCTTCTCCAAGATGGAGGACTCTTCTTGCAATGTTCCTCCTGGGGGCAACAACCTTTGCTGCCGGAACTCCTGAAAGGCAGACTCTCACACAAAAACTCCTTGGATAGTCCTCAAAGGATTTTGGAAACTATTCAAAGTGCTTCCACTGAAAAGGAAGGCATTCTAGAGTATATCGCTAAATAAACATTTCTTTTTTGGCGTGACATTTTTAACAAATCACATGTATAATGAACTTCCCACAGAGCTAAATTTGCATATTATGAGAAGTATCAAGATTATTATGGCAGTTATTTCTGTGTGACATTTATTTTGGATACACTCGGCATAAAAATAAACAGTAATCTAAAAACTAGTAATCTAATTATGAGACATTATACATAGGGCACTTTTAAAAAATAAGAACATAAGAAAAAATTCCCAGAAGTGTAGATAGTCTGTTCCATTAAAGCATGTCTGCGTGACTAGTAGCTATACTACTTATATCTACTCAAGTTGAATTCATAATAGATACTCAGTAAACATTTGTGAAAATGACAAAGAGAAGGAGACAATGGGGCAGAGAGAAGGTGCAAGGTAGCTAAGCTCAACATGGTGCAAATGAAACTTAGCAATTAGAAAAACATCTCAGTCATTTGCCTTCACTTGAAGAAGGAGTTACACTCTCCTCACTGAAGTGGTAGTTGTTTTTCACCATCTGGCAAATAAGCCTGTGGGCTCTCAGAACCCACCATCCAGACTCTCAGTGTTTTCTATTTGTTTCTTCCTACACAGCATCAAGTCACCTCACAATTATTTGCAGTTGCCAAAAGACTGTGTATGAATATCTCGGCTCTCAATTTCTGACTCCTCACTAATTTTGATTGTGTTTACATGAGTTAGACAAAATTATTAATGTCATAAATGAGACATAAATCACCAAAAAGTGTGTGCGTGTTGTTTTCTGTTTCGTTTTCAGGAGAGATTCTTTAAAAATGAGAGTTCATGAGAAGAGACTTATTTCTAATTTTTAGCCTCTAAGCTACAAATTGCTTCTATATTTCTTGAAACCCTCTAATCTCAAATCCCAATGGCTGAAAATTTATTGAGTTCATACAAGCAAAAATACAAAAGCCAAAATGATTGGAACAAGTGCAATGCTAGCTTACTCAAAAGTAGAGACAAGTGATCATACAGTAAGTCATATCCCTCTGCAATGTTACACACACACACACACACACACACACACACACACACACACACACTTCACAAAAGACTCTTGAGCTTCAGAGGGCTCCCTTTGTGGAAATAGCCTGAGATTTTTCAATGTTAGTACTTCCTTTTAGTACTTCCTTTTGTGGTTTCCCCAAACACCAAACACCATCTGAAGTCTCTGGGGGATGACTAGACGGACAGCTCCAGAATGGCACTATCTCAAGCTTTTACCTTGACATCGACTGAGGGGCAAGAGGAAGTCATTTAATGACTGAGAACCAAAAAAAATCAAGTAACCTAAAACATATTTTTTGGCAAAATTTGCCTTCTACAAAGCAGCTGAAGGATGATAACAGGGTGTGGAGAGATGGAATCAGCAGTTAAGTGGATATCCGTCTGTCACTTAGCCTTCATTACATAGCATTAGAGACCAGCGTCTGGCCAGCTTGGCACTCTTTCTTCCCACACCACCCCACTGGCAAGATGCTTCCCCAAGGTCCATGGCCTCTGGCCACACCACTCTGGCCTGTGGTTCCATCACATCTTACAAACTGTAAAGGGGCTGGACAGTACTTGGATGAGATCAAGGGTCAATCTGGACTGGATTCAGGCCTGGTTCAACAAGGTTTTGCACAATTTGTTCCTATATTTCCCTCTCCTCTTATTTCTTTACCTTCTGGGCTTCCTATTTCAAGCACCTCCCCCATATCCCCACTCTCGATCCAGATGAGCTTCTGTTTTCCTAAATTCTTCTCACCCTTACCATATCCCAAAGTCTTCCTCCCTCTGTCTTTTCAATATTTCCTCTTGGTGTACTTATATTTCTTTAAAACCAACATGAATTGGCTGGAAGCAAAATAAACAGATGCAACTAAGAGAATCATAAATCACCAAGTGGGAGAGTACAATCCTTCCCAATACAGGAAACCACCTCTCAGTTTGTTTCAGAAAAGGAGATAAAGGAACAGAACTTTAGTTTCACTGAAATGTCCTGTTCCCCCTAATAAGTCCTCTGGGATTAAATAGGAAGTGTGCTAGACAGATCAAATATTCAGACTGAGCATATATACAGTGAATCAAAACCCTCTTCACTGTATGCACCTTACTTAACAAATATGGAAAAGAAATACAGCTCTTGTACTTTCTGAAGTTATAAAGAAATATTAAAAATGACCTTCATGTATTTGGGTACATAACACTAATCCCACACCAGAGCTCACCAGGGCCATTTTACAGCACAAGTGGATTGTGACTTCTAACTTTCCTCATAAAGATGGAATTGTCACATACACACAAACATGCACACACAGACAGACTCACAGACACATCACTCCAATTCCATGATACTAACCACAGAAAATGGCCTTCTCATCTACCCAGCTGTGCAACCACACCCTACTGGTCATCAGCTTCTGCTGAGTATACCTGCAAAATATTTCTCATTTCTATAGTCTGTTCCCACTGCTACCACCTTTGGTAGTCCAGGAGTTGTCAAACTTGTTCTGTAAAGAGCTAAATCAAATACTTGAGGCTTCGTGGGCCAAACAGTTCTGTTGCAACTACTCAACTCCACTGTCTAGTGCAAAATCAGCCATGGAAATATGCAAGAAAATGAGCAGGCAGTGAGTGGGGTCTGGCTGCAGTATGCTGATGGCTGTTGTGGGCTATGAGCATCTCTCATCCAAATTTCTGCAATACTTCTAACCGGTCTCATATGTCCAGGTTGCAGGCAAAGATCTTACAAAAACACGAGTAACTCACTCCATTGGTAAAAACCCTTCACTAGTTTCCTATTTCCCTTAAAAGTGAAAATATTTAGCACAGCCCAATTAGGCACTCTAGGATAAGCCCCTCTCTACCTCTTCATACTCTATAATCCAGACATACTATACTTCTTTACTTGTTTCCATTCCTCATACATACAACCAGCTACCTGTTGCCTCTAGGCCTTCACATAGGCTATTTCCTCTCTGAGTGGAACAGGGTCTCCAGTATCCCTTTCTCCGTGCCCTTTATCATTTAGATCTCCTCTCACAAGTCATTTCCTTGTGGATGTTCCCTGCCCACCATACTAGACCTCCTAGATCAGAGAGGGACTCCTGCTAAATGTTCTTAGCACCTTGAACTTTTATCATATTTGAACACTGTGTTTGCTGCTAGACAATAAGCTTGGGAGGAGGGAAGCATGTCTGTCTTTTATGTCACTGTTTCTTCAGCATCTAGTAGAGTACCTGGCATGTAGTGCATGCAAAAGAATGTTTGTTGAATGAATAAATGAACCAGAATCTAAAGTAGCATAGTAAAATGCTCCAAACTGTTTGTACTATTATACATAGTTGATTACCTATAAGAAACATAAAAGCTTAACAGCCATAAAAAAGTAAATGTTTCTTAGTAAAGATTAATAATTCAGTTTTTAAAGAGATTAGAGTTCATTATATAACCCAATGAATTGCTTAAATATTCAGAGTAGTTTATTAAAATTATTAAGCACTTCAATGTGTATAGAGGTATAATCTTTATAAAGTTCTCTTCTTAAAGGTAACACTATTGCTGATCACTGCCCTCAAATGTGAACAGTAAGTCATGGAAAACATTACAACCTCAATACAATAATGGTTACTATCTTTAACTCCTTCCCACTTGCAAAGGCAAAATGATGTCACTCCAAGTCTTTTTAACAGCCACAGATACAGGAGTTGCAAAACTTTTTAGGGTACTAAAAATCACTCATGTATGTAAAATTGTTAAGGAGGAACACTGAACACTTACTTAATGATTCTTGGCATTCTAAAGCTGGGTAATTTTTCATTGAAGTATAACTGAAACACAATATCCTATTAGTTTCAGGAGTACATCATAATGATTTGGTATTTTAGACATTACAAAATGATTCCCATGACAAATCTAGTACTACCTGTCAATATACAAAGTTATTATATTATTGACCATGCTCCCTATGCTGTACATGATATTCCCATGACTTACTTTTTTAAAGTATGCTTCATACCCAGTATGGAGGCCAACACAGGGCTGAACTCATGACCCTGAGAGATCAAGAGCTGAGCTGAGGTGAAGAGTCAGATGCTCAACCAACTGAGCCACACATGCACCCCTTCATGAGTTATTTTACAACTGGAAGTTTATATCTCTTACAACATCTCCCCTCTCTGGTAACTAACAGCTTGTTTCCTATACCTATTAGTCTGTTTCTGTTTTGGTTGATTTGATTGTTTTCTAGATTCCACATATAAGTGAAATCATACAGTTTTTTTCTTTCTCTGACTTATTTCACTTAGCATAACACCCTCTAGGTCCATCCATGTTGTCTCAAATAGCAAGATTTCATTCTTTTTTATGGCTCAATAATATTCCATTTTAGGTAGGTAGGTAGGTAGGTAGGAAGGAAAGAAGGAAGGAAGGAAGGAAAGGAGAAGATATGTGATAAAAAGATAAATGATAGATAGACACCACTTCTTCTTTATCCATTCATCTATCGATGGACACTTAGGTTTCTTCACTATCTTGGCTACTGTAAATAATGCTGCAATGAGCATAGGGGTGCATATGTCTCTTCAAGTTGGTATTTTTATTTTCTTCAGGTAAATACCCAGCAATGGAATTGCCAGATAATATACTAGTTCTATATTTAATTTTTGGAGGAATCGCCATACGGTTTTCCACAGTAGTTGCACCAATTTATATTCCCACCAACAGTGCACAAGAGTTCTCTTTTCTCCACATCCTCACCAACACTTGTTACTTTGTGTCTTTTTGATAATAGCCAATCTGACAAATGTGAGGTGATATCTCATTGTGGCTTTGGTTTGCATTTCTGTGATGAGTAGTGATGTTAAGCATCTTTTGATAAGCCTGTTGGCGATCTGTATGTTTTCTTTGGGAAAAAAATGTCTACTTAACTCCTCTGCCCATTTTTTAATTGGGTTGTTTGGTTTTTTGAGAAGCTGTGCATGTTCTTTACGTATTTTTCTTTTCAGAGAGAGAGCACGTGCAGGAGCTGGGAAAGGGACAGAGGGAGAGAGAGAGAGAGAGAAAGAAACTTAAGCAGTCTCCATGCTCATTGTGAAGCCAATTCAGGGCTTGATCTCATGACCTGGCTGGATCATGACCTGAGCCAAAATCAAGAGCTGGATGCTCAACTGACAGAGCCACCCACGTGCCTCAAAATATACATTTTGAATATTAATTCCTTATCAGATATAGGACTTCCAAGTATCCTCTACCATTCGGTAGGTTGAATTTGGTTTTGTTGATTTTTTAAATTATTTAACATTTTGCTGTACAAAAGCTTTTTAGTATGATGTAATCCCATTTGTTTATTTTAGCTTTTGTTACCCTTGTCTGAGAAGACTGGTCCAAAAAAATACTGCTAAAACCAATGTCAAAGAGCTTCCTGGCTGTTTTCTTCTAGGAGTTTTATGGTTTCAAGTCTTACATTCAAGTCTAATCCATTTTGAGTTTATTTTTGTATACGGTATGGGAAAGTCGTTTCATTCTTTTATGTATAGTTGTCCAAATTTACCAATATCATTTATGAGAGAGACTCTTTTTTCTCCACTGTATATTCTTGCTTCCTTTGTCATAGAATAATTGATCATATATACATGGGTTTATTTCTGGACTCTTTACTCAACTCATTGATCTATGTGCTTGTTTTTGTGCCAGCACCATACTATTCTGATATCTATAGCTTTGTAGTATAGTTTGAAATCAGGGAGCATGAGACCTCCAGTTTTCTTCTTTCTCAAGATAACTTTGGCTATGTGGGGTCTTTTGTGGATCCATTTAGATTTTAAGATTTTTTTTTTT
>CM053571.1:76170023-76203722 GCA_028646485.1 Cryptoprocta ferox
GGATGTGTCGAGTAGGAAATTGCTGCGGTTGAGGTCAAAGAGGTTGTTTCCTGCTTTCTCCTCTAGGGTTTTGATGGTTTCCTGTCTCACGTTCAGGTCCTTCATCCATTTTGAGTTTATTTTTGTGTATGGTGTAAGAGAGTGGTCTAGTTTCATCCTTCTGCATGTTGCTGTCCAGTTCTCCTAGCACCACCTATTAAAGAGGCTATCTTTTTTCCACTGGATACTCTTTCCTCCTTTGTCAAAGATTAATTGGCCGTACATTTGTGGGTCCAGTTCTGGGCTCTCTAATCTATTCCATTGGTCTATGTGTCTGTTTTTGTGCCAGTACCATACTGTTTTGGTGATGACAGCTTTGTAGTAGAGTCTAAAGTCTGAGATTGTGATGCCTCCTGTTTTGGTTTTCAATGTCTTATAGTTCATTCATTCATTCATTCATTCATTCGATAACATCTGTTTAGTATCTCCTGTGAAGACATGAGGTAAGCACCTGTACAACACAGTGAACTTCTAACTTGGTGAATTTAGTTTTTTTAAATTGCCCACCTCTGACCTAATAAAGAATGTCATTATAGGAGCCATCTTTACACTGCTACCTAACTTCCCTCCTTTCCTTTGTTGGCCTTTATCCTTCCCTCTGCTCCTCAAAGGTAAGCAACCTTCTAGTTTCAGTGTGAGGTCCTCTGCTCCTCTCTCTTCTCTCTCCCTCTAGGAACACAAGTATTCTTACAACTTCCACCATAACTTCTGCAAAGTCCTGTCTTCTGAGCCACATTCAGACCCATAAACCTCTCTCATTTCTACTTGGTTATCTGATTGTCATCTTAAATCCAACATATTTTGAACAAATTCTTTGTCTTCTTCTCTCCAATCAACTTCTTTGTGCAAGTTAATTTACTTTTCTGTGCCTCAATTTCCTGATCATTAAAGTGGGATAATAGGGGCACCTGGCTGACTTAGTTGGTGGAGCATGCGACTCTTGATCTTGGGGTCATGAGTTTGAGTCCCACTTTGGGTATAGAGCTTATTTGAAAAAAAAAAAAAGTAAAATAAAGAGGGAATAATAACTACCCTCCTATGGAGCCGTTGTGAGCATTAAATGAGTGTATACACATAAGACACTTAGAACGGTACCTTGCATGCAGGTAAGCTCTCCATAAAGGTCAGCTGTTGTTGTATCAGCTGTAAGGAGCTGTGATGAACTGAATACTGAACTGTATACTAAATTAAATGACTCGTTTGTTATCTTTTTCACCCAATTAGATTATAAATTCTTTCACGGCACAGGTATATTCGGCAACTTTTGACAAGTCCCTGGTACTGTCCCCAAATTCAATCTGTTTCTTAACTTCTGTGTCGGTGACCTCAGAGGGAAGTCAGTTGTGTTCTGATACAAAAGGAGGGATGTGTGTGTAGGGGAGTGTGTCCATGTGTCTGAATTGCAGAGATCTTTGTGTCTAGCTTCCTTAGTTTTCACTTCAGCTCAGCTTTTTGTTTTATTTTTTCTTTTCTCTTTTTTTAAATTTTTTAATCTTACTTTATTGGTATGTAACATTCTTCTCCCAAGCATGAGTCTATATTTTGTCATACTGGGATATAACTTTGTTCATAGATCCAAAGAAAATAAGTGATAAAATGAGGCAAACATGAGGATAAATGATTTCTCCTTGTAAATTAATCCCTTAGGTGAAAGACTTACGGGATCTAAGAAGGAACAGCCTTACCAGAAAATGGAGAAGGAACTTCTTTGGGTGGTATATTTTCTATTGTCACTGTAACAGATTACTAAAAATTTATTATCTCACAGTTCTGTAGGATCAAAGTCCAACATGAGTTGGACTTAATCATGGAGCTTAAATCAAGGTGTCTGTATTCACTTCTGGTGGCTCTAGGGGAGAATCCATTTTCTTGCCTTTTCCAATTTCTAGAGGCTGCCCACATTTATTCACTTTTGGTCCCCTTCCCTGGATTCAAGTCAGGAATGTTGCATCTTTCTCTGACCCTTCTTCCATGGCCGTGTCTCCCTCTGACCACAGCTGGGATTCAAAGATTCATGTGATTAGGTTGGACCTCTGGATAACTTCCCCATCTCAAGGTTCTTAACCTGAATCACATCTACAAAATCCATATTGCATGTAAAGTAACATATTCACAGGTTCCAGGATTATGACATGGCTGGGAGTATTTTTCTATTTGCCATAATTAGCAAATGGAACTTACTTGAGGTTGGATATGCAGTGCTCCCTGAACTCTCTCTTCAATTCTCTGGATCCTATTCTTTCCCAATGTACATCTTCATTATTAAATAAAAGATCTGGTAAGGTTGCAGATTCAAGTGATGGTGTAATTTAGCACCACCCAGATCAAATCTGTTTAGTCTTTAGTAATTCCAGCTCAGTAGCTGAAGGAGATAAGAAATTATTTCAGCACAACCATAGAAATTCCCTACATTTTAGGCTGCAGTTCTAAAACTTCACTTTCTCACTCTTGAAGCCATTCACGTCCACTAGAAGTAACTTCTCTAGCCCTTTGGCTGTTGAATTTCTCATGCCCTTTATCCTGGTCCATGGTAATGGCCTTCAACACACACTTTATTACACATTATTATAAACCATAATTTAGGTATTTCTTCATTGTATTTCATGTGCTACAGTTTGCCATCCCTTAAATTTTGCTAGAATTTTCACTGCTTTTAGTCCAACAGGAATCAAATTCCCCTGCACTAAGTTCCCTGACAGTTTGTGGCCACTCCTTATATGAATAGCTGGGGTGCTTATTTGTAAGCCACAGAAAGTACCTCTTATTTAAGCCAAAAATAAAAATGTATTGAGATAAGAAGTTGCTCCCAGAATTGCAGCCTTGAGAACCAACTCAGTAAACTAGTAGGATAAAAGAGTAGCCAGAATCACAGGTAAAATTACCGCCACAGGACCAGTGAGGTAATGATGGTAGTGGTATGGCAGTAGCCACCAGCACTGGCCAGTGTATGGTGCCACTGACATTCTTACCACTGCAATGATTCTGCCTAAAATGAATTCTTTCTCTCCTAGTTTCTTTACTTCATTAAATCAGACTCTCAAGTCCTGAGGAGAGATATCTGACTGGTCAAACCTAGACATCACACAGTTTTAAGGAGCTGGCCTCTTTGGATCAATACAGCGATGTAGTCATACTTCTTGTTCATACTTCTAAATGGAGTTCTTAGCATACTGTACTATAATAACATATATGTTCATCTTCCCCACTATATTGACCTAAAAGACAAGTACCATGTCTTAACTTGGTGTCTTCAGAAGCTACCACAGTACCTGGCACACAATAGGTTCTCAATAAATAAAATATTTTAAAAGGTAAATTAATTCCAGGATTTTCTTTTGACTTCTTTAAAAAAGAACTAGGGGCACCTGAATGGCTCAGTTGGATAAGCGTCCAACTTCGGCTCAGGTCATAATCTCACAGTTTGTGGGTTCAAGCCCTGCATTGGGCTCTGCACTGTCAGTGCAGAGCCTGGAGCCTACTTTGGATTCTGTGTCTCCCTCTCTCTGCCCCTCATGTGCTCACATTCTGTCTCTCTGTCTCTCTGTCTCCTTCAAAAATAAACATTAAAAAAAAAAAAAGAAATGACCTGGATGGTGTGGATAGTAACAGGGAAAAGCAAGTCTGTTTGATGGAGGTGGGGAGGAAGAAACGGGGAGTGGGATGTGTGTGTGTGTGTGTGTGTGTGTGTGTGTGTAGATGTCAGAGATGGAGAGAGGCAGAGACAAAGTAAGAGAAAGTAAGAAACAGAAAAGAGCAAATGAGCACTAGACTCAGCCAGCATACTATGTATTAACACAGCTCCAAAAGCCCAAGTGACCTGGGAAAAAAGTACCCCAACCCTAATTATGTAGGCAATTAATAACAGCCCATAGCATAGATACACTTTGGGGGACTAATGCCCAATATCCTCAGATGACTTTCCCTAAAACAATGGTTTCATCATATAACTCCTCACTCAGAATCTTTCAACTACCCAGTGGAAGAGATTAAAATCCATATTCCTTAATGTGGTACTCAAGGCTCTACCTAATCAATCTTCCAAAATAGTCAACTCTGTTCTCCAGAAATGCCTTCCTTGTACCTACCTCTGTGATTTTTGTTAAGCTATTTTTCCATTGAAAAGAACGTCCCCCTTTCTTCAACTGTACAAATTCTAATCATCCTTCAAGACCCCAATTAAGACTTTCTTTGTCCCTCAACTCTTTCAACCCCATCTCTTCTTAGAATTGTAGTAATAATCTCTAGTGCCACTCCTTTTGCCCTTAATCTAGGCCTTCAGCACTGTAAAATTATTCAGCTGTGGGGTTATGCATGTCACCACTGCATTAAGACCAGAAAATCTAATTATAAGACTGTGACTTCCTTTATATTCTCACATTTTGATAATGGGAAACATTATCTTTAATAATAAATGATGGTATTGACACAATTTGTATACATGAAAGGGAGAGAAAATAATTCCTTATGTGGAAAGATGATATAAACCTATGAGCAAAACTTCAGTAGGGATAGAGGACACTGTCTGAGAAATGATTTCTTCCAACCTAGGCTGAAATTCCAACCCTCCCAGAAACCCCACCTAACCTCTCATCATATTATCTTTGTATACGGACCTACGGATGAGGTCAGTATGCAGGTGAGAGGACAAGTGAAAAAAATTAAGGTCTTATTAGGAAAGAGAAAGAGGACAAGTAACTTGTAGTTACTGGGGAAGTAACTAAGAATGTCTGCAGACCACCACCCCTCAACATGATTGATTCTTTGGAACATTTGAGTTCCCAAGGATCGATTATATTATAAACCCAAAAGACAGACATTATTTCTATGTACCCAGGTCTTAAAATCTATTCTTGATGTTTAATATGTTTACCAACTTAAAAAATCAGAATCTCAAATGAAACATCACTCTGTTTTTAACCAAGTAATAAATTGTGACTCATAGGTCACTGCCCACCCATGGAGTGCTCCTTTCTCTAATATGAGTAACACCTCTGGGCTTGGCATGATGTTTGACAATGTTACATCAGCAAATCTGATTCTCCCACAATCACATTTTACTGATAAAGACGCTAAACTATTGGGGGATTTGCCTAGCATCCATGACTAAAAACTACAGAGTCTGCCTCACCTGGGTTCAAATCCCAGTTTTGCACTTAAACTATACAATCTTTAGAAGTGACTCACCTCCCTAAGACTTTTCTCCTTTGTAAAAAAGAATAAACAAGGTATAACAGAATAAGGACAGAAAGAATATGTGAAACTCCTTGGTGCCCAGTGGGGTCTGATTAAAAGATGTTCTTTCTCCACAGCTTTGCATTTCTGTCCAAAGTCACCTGCAGCTCACCACAGAAAGCTCATATAAGGTGCTCACTTAGGCCTTTAGAATGTCATTCACTTAGCCTGGTGGCTGTAAATGGCCAAAAGCAAGACCCTTGGCCTCTCCACCTGTCCCTACTGGCATCCCCTCCAACAGCAACAAAATCAGAGGGAACTCTAGATTTTAGCTTCCTGGATGGTTTACTAGGGCTAGAAGGACTTCAAGATGATTCTCATAAAAGCTGTTTTCCTTGTGATTAAGTTGTATTTGCCTGTTAACTATGTGGTAAACAAACCCTCAGCTCCCACCTCATGGTTCTAGCATAGCCGAGTGTTAATTGGGACTTGGAGGGTAGTGGGTTGGCAAGGCTACTGGAGACAGGAAGCCAAGAAGTCCAATTTGGTTATCAGTTCTGTTGACATGAGCTGAGCCGTATGTGGTTGTGTGGCATGTCCAGCAGGCCTAGCAGGGGTTTTCCCAGCTATGAAAGGCCTCCTGTTTGAAACACTTGGCCTGAAGTCAAACAAGGGCCTTGATCAGGATTCTCACTGCCTTCAGCTCCATCAGCTCCACTAGTACAGTCTGCTACTTGGACAGGGGGAAGGGCAAACCAAACATGTCTGGTCCTATACTTGGTTCGGAACTGAGCAGAGAAGGTGAGGAATGAAACAAGCTACACCTGGAGCTAATCTGCACTTCTTAGCATCCTGCCACAACCCCAAGCCAGACAGAAAAATATCCCTCTCCCTGCAAGAGGCATAAGCAGCACTGAAATCCTCCCCCTCTGTGTCACTTATCAGGGCTGAACCCAGACACACTCAATCCCTGCAATAAGACTGCCAGAGGATCAAATGGGTGGGAGAGGCTTGCTGGGAAATTCCTCTCAGCCAGTGGATACATGACTTGAGAAGAAATTGGGGCAGTTCCCAATGTAACTTGCTACCCCTCCCCCAGCGGCAATCACTGTCAAAAATGATTTACTTTAAACATTTTGTAATTATTTTAGCCAATGGAGTGTGTGTGTGTGTGTGTGTGTGTATACAGAGAGAGAGAGAGAGAGAGAGAGAGAGAGACAGAAGAGTGTGTATGTATATTTAATCATTTGTGGTTAAGTCTGCGTTCACAAGAGTCTTTGAGTTCAGTAGAGTCCAACCACCAAACCCACACCCAAATATTTCGTAGATAACAGAAAACCATTGCTGGGTGATACTTGTATGTACACAGACGAGCTTTGTGGCAGAGGAGTGAGGACCCTGAAATGGAACTTGGGATGTAAGGACTTTGCAATAAGAACTCCAGCAAGTCGTTAAGCTGCATCGCAGAGAAACAATGTGTTTAGAAGCTTCCATGAAAACCATTCATTCTGTTTCTTAGTAGATGAATACAATTCAAACCTAATGGGTACTGTTACTGAGTTAAATGCTGTTGAACAGGGTGAGCATTTATTATTAGGGCTATCGTTTTTCTAATCTCCCATATTAAATACTTAGAAGACCAGAAACAATTATGCCAAGATGTTAACTGGGGTTAATACTATGGGGTGGGACTCTGAATATTATTTTCTCCTTATACACTCCACAGTTTAGACATTTCTATGAATAATTTTAAATGCTTAGTGTATGAATGAATGAACAAACAAACTCAGGTAGATCTACTTAAAAATGGGCCCAGCTTTTGCTTTCAAAATGATTTTATTCCTTGCAAACTGGTACAGCTACTCTGGAAAGCAGTATGGTGGTTCCTCAAGAAGTTGAAAATAGAATTATCCTATGATATAACAATTGCACTACTAGGTATTTACCCAACGGACACAAAAATACAGATTCAAAAAGGTGCATGCACCCCAATGTTTATAGCAGGATTATCAACAATACCCAAACTATGGAAAGAGCTTAAATGTCCATCAACTGATGAATGGATAACACAAAAGTAATATATATCTATATAATGGACTAGTACTCAGACATCAAAAAGAATGAAATCCTGCCATTTGCAATGATATGGATGGAGCTAGAGAGTATTATGTAAGCAAAATAAGTCAGTTAGAGAAAGACAAATACCATATGATTTCACTCATACGTGGAATTTAAGAAACAAAAAAGATGACTATAGGGGAGAGGGAGAAAAAAAGAGAGGAAAACAAACCATAAGAGATTCAATAATAGAGAACATACTGAGGGGTGACAGAGGGAGTTGGGTGGGGGATGTGCTAGATCGGTAATGGGTACTAAGGAGGGCACTTGTTATGATGAGCACTGGATGTTGCATGTAAGTGATGAATAGCTGAATTCTACTCCTGAAACCAATATTGCACTGTATGTTAGCTAATTGGAATTTAAATAAAAATTTAAAAACAAAACCAAAATGCTTCTATTCCTAAAGACAGAGGATAGATAACAACATTCCCAAGCATGTGCTTCTATGGGCTCTTTGTGTTTGTTTGCCTTCTACTTTCTTTTCTTTTTCAGGGTATTTGAATATGAAAAACAAGAGGCAATATACATATTTGAGGTAGCTGAGGGTGGGGAAAAGAGGTTGACAAGTTGTGAAGAGAGGAGAAAGCCAGATGATAATCATTTAATTTTAATAAGTGGCTTCCTTCGAGGAATTTGGAAGGTTGCAGATGGTCAACAGAGGCTTCTGACTGGTCAAATTCACATCATTATACCACATAAGTGATATAATATATATAATATTTAATAATAATATATAATATATATAATACATATCACCATATAAGTCAACAGTCACCGGAATGTAAACTCTATCACTTAATCTCTTCTGCCTAGAATAGTGTCTAGTGTATTGAGATACTCAGTAAATAATATTTAAGTTGTGAGTGAATGCATTTCCTTTGAAACCTAAAGAGAGGAGGAAATAGCTTTCAAAATGTAAGATTTAGATAAGTTGAATAGAAAATATTTCTGACTATGAACACTTTGTAAAGTTATCAAGGGTATATCAACGTAAGCTATGGGATTTCTAACCCCTGGAACTTTATAAGAAAAGGAACTAAGATATTATTGTTAGTGATAGAGGCAGTAAAGTTAGAAAGTCCTATGTACAAATGAAAGAGACTTCTATATTCCCATTCTTGCTCTTACTTTGATTTAAAAGTTGTGCGAGGACTGTCCTGGCTATTGCCCAAATACTGGGGCAATGACTGGTTCATTGCAAATTGGTTTTTTTCTCAACCCATACTTTGCAAAAGTGGTTAGCTAGATCATGGGACACATGAGGACATTCTGCAATGTCCCTCTTAAAAGATCTTGCCTGAGGAGTTCAGTTTGTGGGGATCATATACAGTGGACATGAGGCCTGCTGTTATGTCTTTAACAAGCCCCCAGGACCTCACTTTGAAGTGACGACTCACAGAGAATATTTTGTCTGGCCAACTAGGCCATAAAAATATTAAGTGTGGTTTTAAGCAGTAAAGGTTTTTATTATCCTGTTCACTTCCTGTCATGAAACATCACATTAAATTGTACTTTAAAGGGATTAATGACCCGCCTGCTATGTTTCACAAGAAATTCATTATTATAAATATTCTAGAAGTATTAACACAAGGGTTAGTAAATATATATATGTATATATATATATATGTGTTGGAGGTGCTCAAAAATATTCATTGAACTGAATTGGGATGCATAACACATAAAAGCATGATAATGTTGAGGTGAAAAATTCATTTACATTTGTTTTTATCCAGAAATTGTCAAACATCACCCTGTCAACATGGAATTGTTGAGGCTGAATCAGAAAACAACAAATCCCTTGCTTAGGACTTGTTTATAGCTCATTTGTTCCAGGTGGTTGCAACCCAAAGTAATTAACCCTCCTCTTTCAGTCCACTTAGCTGACAAGACTGACCAAACCCCATCTCAATGCCCGTGTCTCTTAAAAATCCAGCAAGAAAAATCAATCACTTCCTACCTTTGGTATCATTGTGTAAGACTTTAGGATAATTATGCTACCTGGGAAATCTTCCCAACCATTAATCTACGTTTGTTCTTTTTGAATTCAGTCTATTTCTTTCAGGCCATATTATCTTAAGCAATTCCGTCTTAAATGTAGGGCTTAGGGCCCACTTTCACATCCAACAGGAACAACTAGCTGAAGTCATTTTGGTGCCTGCCTCAGTCCTTCCTTAGATCCAATACTTGTCTCCATACTCCCTTGCTTGCTCAGCTTCCTCTTCTAGAAAGTGGGGACTGTACTGTGGATTGTTTGGGCTATCTAAGACAAAGAATGTTTTCCAGCAATTTGCCAATAGCCAAATTTTTTGAAAACAGCTAAACTGGTCAGTGTGTATTACAATTCTCAAGGTCTAACTTCGGCAACATCTCAAATGTGATATTTCTACTTGTATCACAACTCCTAGTTGGCTGAACATGTTCATTTGATTGGTAAGGTTTAGGAAAAATTGTACTGTATTGTATTATTATGCCTTTTTGCAGAAAATATATTTAATAGTACTTCCAGAAGAGGGCAATATTCCTGAGGTTAACTTTGCTAATAAATTTTCCAAACACCAAAAATTCACACTAGCTCCAGATTATTTATTCAAAAGCACTCTCCTGCTGAAGTCTGAGAAGTGATGACTTTAGGAAAACACTGGATTTGTACAGATTCCCCTTATAAATATTACTGTAATTTTCCTTTTCTCAAGAAATCTGAAACTGTTCTATCTGTTTGACATAACTCTTCTCTGGGGCCTAAAGTTTCTGGGAAATGTCTATGAGCTATGCCAGACTTTTGGCTTAATTATGCTGACAATTCACAAACTTTTGAGACTGGTTTACCCCTCGAGACTGAAATATTGATGTTATTTTAGATGGGTGCTTGGCTACAAAGATTACCATTTGATCTGCAAAGAGAAGGACTTAGGAAAACACACTTGATTGTTCTTTCCTCTTGCAGATGCTTGAGTCAACCTGACTCCTGAAGCTGTGGGTCATAAATTGCTCCGTTGACGGCCCTGCAAATGTGAAATGCATGACCCTGAGTCCTCACAGGAACCTGGAAAAGAGCTAAACTTTCCCCCACACTGAAAACTGTATGATTATGTCAGAGACTCTTCCTAGAAAAAAAACTGTTCAAACTTGAGTGAAATAGTTAATTAAAATGAATAAATGAATGAATGCATGAAATACTCGCTTTCTTCCTAGAAAGATTCTTGATTCCGCTCCAAAGAATTCTAGCCCAAAACAACCAAGGGCAACCATTTCAAGAAGTCTTGCTCAGAGAATTAGATGAGTTTTTGGTGGCAAGTGCACTGTGTCTCTCCTAAGTGTACAGCCTGTAACAGCCAGGCACATTGTAATAAAAGTGACCTGCCAGTAGCACCGGTACATGCCAAGGAGAATTTTGCCTGAAAGATCTCAAAAGAGCAAAGCCAGCTTCCATTAACCTTTCCAACCCTATAAAATTATCACCTGGGTGGACATCTATTTATATATTTGCTTTGTTTTGCCTGCCAACATCACTTCCCCTTTCTTTTGGCTAAGAATGTTCAGTAAATGGGCATGTGATCCCAGTTTGGACAATCAGATTTTTTCTGCTGGGAATCTGACTCTTGAGTGAAGTGACAAAAGAACAGGAGTGGTTGGGTGCAATCCTCTCCAAACTACCCCATTAGTTTCTGCGACTTAGATGTTTGGAACTTCCCTAGTCTCTGCCATTTCTGACACCCAGCCGCTAAGCTTCTCCTTAGGTTTTGTGAGCTTAAATTACCTGTTATTTGCTACCAAAAAGCCCTAACCAGAACATCTCCTGAACATAAAGAAATTCTATGGGTGAAAGACTGCTTGGATAATCACACATAGGCTGCAGGCCAGAAAATAAAAACAAAGCCTTTAAGGGAATATATAGTTAGGGCACCTGGGTGGCTCAGTTGGTTAAGTCTCCAACTTCAGTTTAGGTCATGATCTCACGGTTCGTGGGTTCAAGCCCCAGATCAGGCTCTGTGCTGACAGGTCAGATTCTGTGTCTCCTTCTCTCTCTGCGCACCTCCCCCCCCCCACTCACTCTCTCTCTCTCTCTCTCTCTCAAAAACAAAGATAAACATTAAAAATTTTAATAAAAATTTTTAAAAAGAAAATATAGTCAATGGTATTAATAATGGCACTAATGGTATTAATGGTACATTAATGGTAATAGTGTTATATGATGACAGATGAAAACTAAACTTCCAGTGAGCCTAGCATAGCATAAAGAAGGCGAATGACTATGTCGTGCACTTGAAACTAATGTAACATTGTGTATCAACTATACTAAAAAAAAAAAAGCCTTTAAAAAAAACTATAAATAGCATCCAATTCCAAGTTGGAAGAACTAAACTTTAATCTCTTCTCAAAAAATCATCTCAAAACAAGGATTTTAAAAAAGCAAACAATACTATATTTTTTGATGAAACTAAAATCACCTATAGTCCTGAATCAAAACAGTAATCATGAATAGGAGAACTGCAGAGGACTGAGCTGACAGGAGAAACGTCAAATTCAGAAGCTGAAACGGTGAGGCAGGTTGAGTGGAGGGAAGATCCAGCTTGAAGAAGCAAACCCCAGAAAACCCCAGAATTCAAGGCACCTGTTAAGATGAGGCCAATGCACTGAAAAGAGAGGGCCTGTCTAAAAGTTTGCATAAGAAACACTTAGGACTGGGTGTTCCTTTCCCACGCTACCCTGCCAGGCAATTCTTCACCTTCGATCCCTGCCATAAAGGATGCGCGGGTTTCCTTTGGCAACGTTTTCCTCTGGAGAAACTGAGGTGGGCAGGCTCCAGATACTAGGCGCGCCGAGAAGCCAAAGGGTGATATTGTACACAGTAAACGGACGCTGCCTTCAGATCCTCCCCGTCCAGGGCAGGAATGAAGGGTGAGAGGGGTGGAAGCGAGAAAGGATCCTGCAGCGTTGCTGAGCAGGAAAACGCACTGATAAGCTTCCTGTGAAGGTATTGGAAAGTAGGAAGAGACTTCATCACACGTTCTTAGAAAACTACACAGGTGAAGAAATGATGTCACTATGACAACATTACCTCCAGGGAGAAGGAAACATTGTACAAAAGGAAAATAACCAGAGCATGCCTCTAGGCTAAGCGAATACTAACACAGGCGTAACAATGGAAAGATTTCTATTTGAACAGAAATTGAGGAGGGTACTGAAGGAAGTCAAATAATACATGAAAATTAATAAAACACTGAAATTCAAGATAATGCCAAAAAATACATAGAAAAGAATTCCAATTATTGCTTCTGGGGATCAGGACAAGGGTAAGGATGGAAAGAACAAGCAACTGCTGTTTTCCGTAATAAGCCATTAAACATTATTTGATTTTTCAGAATTGTAGACAATACTTTGATTAAATTTAATTTTTCAACCCACTAGAATTGGTTGGAAGGATAAGTGTCATGAGCACTCATTCTTTATGAAATAGCAAATATAAACCATTAAGTTATACCAATAACTACATAAACGTGACCATTAGTCTCATAGACGTATCCCACAACTCTCAGTTTCCATTTTGGTACTGTGGTGATAAAATTCCTTGAACATATTGTACTGACAAATATCTTTTTAAACTTTGAATGAAAATTATTTGAGTAGTGGCTTGGGCTGGAAATAATTTCTGAAGTCAAAGCTCTTTTAAAACTCAAAATTAGCATATTTCTGTGAAGAAATTCATATTGATTACAACATGGGATAAAATGACAATACCATACTTGTACCTTAATTATCTCCTATAGAATGTCAGTAAAACTATAAAATACATCCAAATACAACATTTATAAACTAAAATCCCCTGTAAAAATTTACTTACATAAATGTAAACATTAAATACACATTATCATTCTAAAATAAAGTACTAGCAAAATAATAAAAATAAATTCATGTTCAAAACAGTCACTATCATGAAAATGGAAACATGATAAACAGCAAAAAGTTAACAAGAAATTGATATTATTTAATACTTCTAAATGCTATTTTTCTTTAAAAATTGCTATTTAATACTTTTATTTTTTTATCTTTTTTATTTTTGAGAGAGAGAGAGAGAGAGAGAGCAAGCATGAACAGGGGAGGGTCAGAGAGAGAGGGAGACACAGAATCCAAAGACAGGCTCCAGGCTCTGAGCTAGCTGTCAGCACAGAGCCCGACGCGGGGCTCGAACCCACGAAATGCAAAATCATGACCTGAGAAGAAGCTGGATGCTCAACCGACTGAGCCCCCCAGGTGTCCCTATTTAATACGTTTAAATGCTATCTTTAAATCACACATATATTTTCATGCAAAATTTTCCAGCTTCTGAAGAAAGCTTTTTCTGACCCTAACAGTCTGAGGATTAGAGAGAGGAGATAATTATGAGCCAGGTTCAAATATTTTTCCTTGGTGTTTTGCAACTTCAAATAATACTATCTCCTATTTAATAATTCTAAGGTCTTTTTTGAACTTTTTTTTTTAACATTTATTGATTTTGAGGGAGAGAGCATGGACGCTTGTGCAAGCAGGAGAGGGGCAGAGAGAGATGGAGAGAGAGAAAAATCCCAAGCAGGCTCCAAACTGTGAGTGCAAGCCAGACTCCATGCTCAATCTCTTGTGAACTGTGAGATCATAACCTGAGCCAAAATCAAGAATTGGAAGCTTAAAACGACTGAGCCACCCAGGTGCCCCTTGAGCTTTTTTTTTTTTTTTTTGTAAAAATTATCTTATTGATACCAACCTATGTAGTTTTCGTTGCAAAGAATGAATTTATGGCTTGTTTCATCTCCTTTGTTTCATCATGTCTCGAATTCATTATTGTTGTGTTCATATATATTCCACTGGCTTGAAAAAAACTTTCAATAAGAATGAGGAAATATTCTTGCAACAGAAGTTTTCAATACAACAATACAGTTGCTTATTGCATCCTGCATAAAACGTTTCTGTCTAGACTTGTAGACTATGCCTCAGATGGTCTTTTCGTTTCATTTGAAAAACTGAGTCATTGTTCTTGATCTTGAGACAACATTGATTCAAATTTCAGCTATTTTAAATAATAACATACTACACCAAGTAAAATGTGATAATTTGATACTTAAAAATAGTACAGTACAGGGACGCTTGGGTGGCTCAGTTGGTTAAGTGTCCAACTTCAGCTCAGGTCATGATCTTGCAGTTTATGAGTTCAAGCCCCAGACTGGGCTCTGTGCTCACAGCTCAGAGCCTGGAGCCTGCTTTGGACTCTGTCTCTTCCTCTCTCTCTGCCCCTCACCCACTTGCACTCTCTCAAAAATAAATAAATATAAAAAATTTTTTAAAAACCGGATTTTAAAGCAAACATAATTAAGACAGGGTGGATGTTAAAGAACATGGAAATCACTGGAACAAATAATTGGCCCAGAAATTCATAAATGATGGTTCAATAGGGAACAAATAGTCTTTTTAGCCAGTGGTGCTGGGACAACTGGATATCAACATGCAGAGGAATGAAGTTAGATCCATACCTCACATCATATACACAAATTAACTAAAAGTGGAACTTAGACCCAAATGAAAGAAGTAGAACTATAGAACTCTGAAAAGAAAACATAAGCATAATCTTTGTCACCATGGATTAGGCAATAGTTTTTTAGAAATGACACTAAAAGCACAGGAAACTAAAGAAAACAGAAAATTGGCCTTCATTAAAAAACAACAACAACAACACTTATGTGCTTCAAAGTACATCATCAAGAAGGTGAAAAGACAACCCACACATTGGGAGAAAATAAAAGACTTGTAGCCAGAGTATATAAACAAATTTTTGACTCAAATACAAAGAGACAAAGTCTAATTAAAAAATGAGTAGAAGATTTGCAGAGTCATTTCTCCAAAGAAGATAGGCAAATGGCCAATAAGCACATGAAAAAGTGTTCAACATCATTAGTCATTCAAAAACAATTCATTCAAAATACAATAATTTTCAACAGCTAATTTATAAATGTCAGTTTGTATCAGATACAAATATCTGATACAGTCAGAAATTCTCAGAATATACAAGTTGGAGAAAAACATATGTTCATTACCTGATCGTAATTAGAGAAAGCAGTAATTCAAAATTCTTATAGCCATAGTAGGAGTGTAGAGAGGTGATTTTTCCAGCAATCACCCAATTCTAACTTGCCAATACCTCACTAAAAGCTTCCATCTAAGAGAGTCTGAGGTCTACTTCCTGGAAATTACCAGAATGTGTTGTGTTGAGGTCACACAACAGAAAGAAATTGGCTTAAAAACCAGTGATGGTGGCAGACACATGAAAAGATGCTCAATACCACTAATCATCAGGGAAATTCAAATCGAAACCATAATGAGATATCACTTTACACCTGTCAGAATGGCTAAACTAAAAAAATAACAAGTGTTGGTGAGGATGTGTAGAAAAGGGAACATTCGTGCACTGTTGGCGGGAACACAAATTGGTACAGCCACTGTGGAAAAGAATTCAGAGGTTCCTCAAAATATTAAAAATAGCAATACCAAATGATCTAGTAATTCCACTACTAGGCATTTACCCAAAGAAAATGAAAACACTAATTTGAAAAGATATATGCACCCCTGTGTTTACTGCAGCATAATTTAAATAGCCAAGATATAGAAGCAACCCAGTGTTCATCTATAGATGAAAGGTATATATAGAAAACGGAATATAATTCTCAGCCATAAAAAAGAATGAAATCTTGCCATTTTCAGCAACATGAATAGGTCTCAAGGGTAGTATGCGAAATGAAATACCTCACACAGAGGAAAACAAATACCATATGATTTCACTTTTGTGGAACCTAAAAAACAAAGCAAATGAACAAACAAAAAGCAAAACCAGACCCATAAATACAGAGAACTGATGGTTGCCAGAGAGGATGGGGTAGGGGATGGGCAAAATGAATGAAAGGGAGTGGGGGGTACAGGCTCCCAGTTATGGAATGAATAAATCATGGAAATAAGAGGCACAGAATAAGGAATATAGTCAATGATATCATAATAGCATTATATGGTGACAGATGGTAGGTACACTTGTGATGAGTGAAGCATAATGTACAGACTTGTGGAATCACTATTTTGTACACCTGAAACTAATGTAACATTGTGTACCAACAACACTTCAATTAAAAAAAAAAAACAGTGATGGTTTCCATCAGAAACTGGAAGAAGCAAGGAAGTCTCCTCCCCTAGAGCCTTCAGAAAGAACATGATCCTACCCACACCTGATTTTGAACTTCCAATCTCCAAAACTGTGAAAGAATAAATTTCTGTTATTTTAAACCTCTACTCTCAAAATCAAAGAAACAAACAAAAACCTGTGACGGTGTCTAGTCTCTTAGTCTCTAAACTCAATTCCCTCAATTTCCTATATGTTAATTAGTGGGGAAGTTGCCAATTTATCATCTACCTTTATGTCACACTGAGAAATAAAATATATGAAGCTCTTTGAGTAGGCTAATATATAAATGATCTGAGTGAATAATTTCTCTAGTGGATTTCAGAGCTCACTGTAAAAGTTGCCCTTCGAACAACTTATGTTTATCAAATGCCACACGAATCAAAGCCCATCTTTAGACATTCACTGCTGGAGTTAAGCAGTGTCCTCTGCACTCAGTACTGTTTCTACCTCTGAGGCCCCTGGGAAGGAAGACACATCCCATCACCGTTACCTTAGTGTGGACCTGCATTTCAGATGATGGCAGGACAGAGACGGAGCACAGAACTGCACTCAGTGTGAGAGGACGATTGAAAGGTAGAGAAAAGAGACCAAAGACCACCCCTTCTGGTTTTCAGTTTTTTTCCCTGGACCCAGCTTTATCTCCAACTTTCTAGTTCCGTTCTGCTCTCTACATTAAATCCCAGCTTTATTTATTCTAGGTTAATCTCCACCCTGGTTATATTTGGAAGGGTTGACTGCCGACTCCTTTGAGCCAAAGAAACCCTGAAGTTAATGACTGCAGATCACAACAGGAAAGAGAAACCACTCTGAATACTAAAACTAACAGCTGAGTACAAAAGGAAAGGACTACAAAATGAATGAATGTGCAGAGCAATGAGTTCAGGACTTGAGACTACACACTTAAGTTTGAGACATTAAAAATACTTTTCATGGATAAGCCCTAGCTTCCAGTCTGTCTCAGTGCTTCCTGTTTTATACATTGGGTCTTTGGAACACAACAGCTGTACTTGTCCTTGAGGAGGTACAGAAAGTGGGAAATATTTCCTTTTAACCATCTCCAGATGAAACACCCTGTTCGGCCCGATGAGTTGTACTACTGCACAGAGTTCACTACTATGGATTGGCCTGAAAGACAAAAGGGAGCACCATAAACTGGTCCTAATTTCTATAAGGTCAGGAGGGTGGCAAAAATTTGCAATGACATGAACGGATATAGAGGATATAATGCTAACTGAAATAAGTCAGCCAAGGAAAAGACAAATACCATGTAATGTCACTCATATGTGGAATTTAAGAAAACAAACGAACAACAACATAAAAGATGATAAAAAACAGACTCATACATATAGTGAACTTGTGATTGCCAGAAGGGAGGTGGGTGGAGGGATGGATGAAATAGGTGAGGGGGATTAAGGAGTACACTTGTTGTGATGAGTACCAGGTGATGTATGGAATTGTTGAATCACTATATTGTACACCTGAAACAATATAACATTGTGTGTTAACTATGCTTGATTTTAAAGAAATTTTTAAGGGTTGCAAAAATTATAATTATTTTTAAAAAGGTAATTTTTCACATAGACAAATCCATAAGAAACATTTCCATCCAGGGGCTCCTGGGTGGCTCAGTCAGTTGAGCGTCCAACTTCAGCTCAGGTCATGATCTCACAGTCCGTGGGTTTGAGCCCCACATCGGGCTCTGTGCTGACAGCTCAGAGCCTGGAGCCTGCTTCAGATTCTGTATCTCCCTCTCTCTCTGACCCTTCTCCACTCGCTCTCTGCTTCTCTCTCTCAATAAAAAATAAAGACAAAAAAAATTTTTGTAAAGAAACATTTTCATCCATGGTACATTCTGTGAAGCACCATGAATAAATCTTTCTGGGTACCATCAAGTTTGTTCATTATACATACACAGTCACATAATTTGAGTTTGAAAGAAACACAGCTCAATGAGATATTTCATCCATTTCATGATGTGATTCCAATTCTAGAAATAATCATCAGAGCATTTTACTAGACTCTTCCTAAGGGGATATGTGAATAAAAGGGGTGGGAGGGAGGCCTCTTTTGGGGTATGGCAAGATGAAGTATCAAGGAAGACCTTTAATCAGACGGTTGATCAGAAAGTACTCAGAGCAACAGCAGACTCCAGAGGCTGTAGGGTAATTTTATCTGAAGCTGGGTCAAAAGCAGAGTCAAAGAATTATCCTTATTTTAATTTTCTGGGAGAAAAAAAGAATCCAAACACAAAGTACTAGGCAAGTGGTCAGAACCCATTGGGTTCCAGTGGGTATATGTCACCATATACCAATGAGTCTTTTTAGATCTCATGGACAAGGAGAGGGTGGAACAATGATTTACCCAACTTCCCTTTCAGAGTAAAGAAGTTAGGGTAAGGAATTACCCAAACCGCCTTTCAGACTTGCAGGAAGAAGACCTTGAGTTCAAAAGATCAAATGTGGGACATACACCCTATCCTAAATTATATTTGAGCTTCTCATCACCAGACCCAGCTACATGTGTAACTCATACAGTTGAGCCTCCTTAATGACAGAACACCAGTTTCCACCAATTCTGATTTTCATTGTTTCTTTCCTTCCCTTTTATTTATTTTTTTTTATTGTTGCCAATCAGGCTTATTACTTTAAGAATAATCAAAGCCAAATGAAAACTGGGTGGTCATAAGACACTTGAACTAGTTGGTCCTAGTTCTCAACTGGTGTCTTTTTGACAGTTTTCAAGGCTGTGCCCCAAATGTTGCATTTCATCAACATCACTCCTTCCAGACCCTAGCTCTGAATTTACAAACCGGGCAGAAGTGTTTCTTCGTCTGGGGATTCTCAGGATGCCAGACTCAGCCAAATGGGACTAGCTTTCCTTCTAGACCACAGTCTTGTGGCCCACCTTGGAGGCTGAAATAAAGTTACTGTACTCAGCCTCCCAACCTCACCCAATGCCCACTAATAACATCTGCTTTATAGCCGACGTTCCTGCAACCTGCTCTCTCCTTGGCTCTCTTGCCCTCTCAGAGAGGATGTGCTCTACTATGCGGCAGGTCTGGTGGAAAGTTGACAGTCTCCAAGCCAAGAGTGAAGCCAGCCAGCACTGGATAAATGACTTGAAGTGCTTTCTCAAGGGACCCTTTCCAGGTACAGGAGCCCTTCTTAACCAGATTTGGCCTGTGCTGGCAGACAGCCTTGTTCAGGAGCACATTAAAAATCAAAATACAGACACCGTTTGGAAAGCATAGAAAGCTTGACTCTAACATCTTATGTATTAAAACATTGTTACATAAAAATGACCGCAAAGCTCCAAATTCATACTTTCCTACCTTGTAAGACCAGTTGCCACCAGGAATATACTCGTGAAAGTGTGAGTCTGACTGCAGAGCCTCAAGAGGACTGGGGACAAGGCTGGAGCCACATTCCAAGCCTTGGGGGCAAGATCAATGCCCTGGCCCTTGAAGGCAGACCAGTCTGAAGCGAAGTGGGTGAGCTGGTGCCCTCATCCCACCACATGGGTCTGGGGGCAAACACCCAGCTCGAGCCAGGGTGGAACTGATAGTCTCTTCCGAGGCCCCCTTTCATCTACTTCATAAAGCCCCAGACAAATTGGCACAGCTCATAGTTTTTAATGAAGCATGGGCTCGTAGCCGGAGCCAAAGGGGCATTACAAACTCAGAATGAGGTTCTTTCATACCCTCTGAGATGGTGATATTGAAGGCCAGACTTCTGGAATAACTTTTGCTAAAGAACTCAATACTCATCAGGTAACTCATTTCATTTTCCCTTGTCAAATCTCAATGATGTCCAGAATGGATCATTTCCTTGAGTAGTTGAGGTAACCAGCCAGTACTGGGGCCAGAATACAAATCTCCTGAGTACTGACTATATGAGAACATTTATAGAAAGCTTACAACAGGCTGAGCAATTGCTAAGCTTTACATGCATTGCCTCATTCAATCATGACAATACCCTATGGGAAACCTACCATTTTTCCCTTTTTAAGAGATGAGGAACCCCAAGCACAAAGAATTTAAGGTCAAATATTTAGTCTTATTTTGTCCCTCCTTAGTAAACATAATGCCTTTGACATTCATTCAAATGTGAGTAAATAAGGCGAGATGTGCTTGGCTGGACATTTGGAAGATGAATTATTTTAAAGTCAGTTGAACCTTGCTTAAATCCTGACTCTACTAATTCTTAGCTGTGTGATTTTGAGTTTCGTCATTCATAAAATGGGGCCATCTATAAACCGAGGGCCTCTACACTGAAAAAAAAAAAAAAAACAATGGAATACAACTTAAATGGTGCTACGTAGAATTGTGTAACTTGATGTTCCTGTTGAGACTTCAGTAATTCCACCTTGTTTATAAATTATTTGCCTTTTTTTCTTCCAGAGAGAGCATAGGATTATGAAAAGATACACTTTGGAGCTGATAATTGTTAGGTTTGAGTCATGGTTCTTCCACAACGTGGCTGTGTGTGACCTTGAGCAAGGCATGACCCCCTGAGCCTTCATTTCCCAATCTGGAATTGGGAATAAACATGTTCATCTGAATAATTGTTATAAAAATTTTGTTATGTGTAAGTAGAATACCAAAACAAAATCTAAAGTGTGAGAATGACTGTGGAAGAGAGCAGTGAGCAGAAACTGGAAAAGCTATAGGGATTTTGAGGAAAATGGTAGGAAAAAAATTAAAGTGCCTTGAATACACTGTTCATATCATTTTGGATTTTGAGGAAACAGTTCCTGAGAACTTAAAGGAAATTGAAGAAAATCTTGTTAGAAACGAGATGACAGGAGATCTTTGTTAGGTAGTGGCAGGAAGTTTAGCAACACTGTCGCCTGCAGCTAGGGAAGGAGTAGAAAACACAATTAACTGGGTGATCTAGCTGATGATAGTCCCAGCCAGAGTGTTAAAGTGAAGCCTGATTTCTTCTTGCTGCTTATAGAAGATAAGGCTGTCATATGAAAGTCTATTAAATTGAATACAATGGGGAACCATAAAAACCATTAAAAGAATGGATTTGAACATTCTGAGATCTTTCAGATGACAAAAATATGATAAATTTGAAAAAAGGCTTTCAAGCCAAAATCAAATACAGAATACTTCCAGGAAAAGAGTGTGCTTCAGAGTACTGTCCATTTAACCTAAAGGCCCCATAAAGATTTTAAGAGTTTTACTCACAGATTCATTCACATATCAGGACTTTTAAGATGCTTAGGGACATTGTCCCTCACAAGAAGCTTAAAGCAATGAAGGAGTTCTCTCAGAGAGATTTATGGATTTTTATTTAATGAAGTAAACCCCAACAGCATTCACAGGAGGCCCATAAAATTTTTTAAAGGATGATTTCAGCTTTGACTGAAAGTCACAGAAAAGAGAACAAACTGAAAAGAGGCCCTTGAACCCCAAAATATCTATTGACAAGAATCAGGTTGAGAAAACACTCAGCAGCAAACACTTGCTAATCTCATGAAAGGAGGAGGACTGAGAGTACAAAACCAAGGGTCCAGAAGGCAGAGCCAAGAGTGATGTAGAGTAACTCCTAGCGAGGAGTATGACTGAATCCTAATCAAGGAACTGTCATGTTCCAGTTGGATTTCAGAGCTGCTAGGGACATCTCTGTGCCTACCACTTTCCCATTTTTTGAGCACAAATACTAGGGTGGTTATCCCACACCTATCTAAACACTGCATGTTGATAGTGTGGGGCAGATGACTTGACTCTTAGTTCACGGGTATACAAAGAGAGAGGAACAGCACAGTCAAGGAGCTGTAGAGAGAAACTACACCTGACAAGCTTCATCTGCCCCCAGATCTGATTTAGATGACAAGATTCTAGACTTTGAGCCAATGCTACAATGGGATGAGACTCTGGGAGGCCTTAAGAGCAGGATGAATGTATTTCGCATATGGAAAGGATATGAATCTTTAGGACTCAGAGGATGGACTGTGGTAGCCAGACTCCAAGGTGGCACCATGCCATTCACACCCAAGCATAATCTCCTATACTATATTAGAATTTGTCTGTGTAACCAATAGAATATAGAAGTAGTATTATATTGCTTCTGAGATTAGGTTATAAAAGACACTGTGGCCTCTGTCTCGTTCTGTCTCTCTTGGATCACTCACTCTGAAGAAAACCAACTGCTATGTTCTGAGCAGCCCTGTGGAAAAGCCCATGTGGTGAAACCCTGAAGCCTCCAGCCAGAAATCATGTGATTGAGCTTAGAAGTGGATTTTTCAGCCCAGCCAAGCTTTTAGACAACTATACCCCCACCCGACATCATGACAAAAAAACTCACAAGAGGGTCTGAGTCAATATTATCTAGCTATGTTGCTCCTGGATTCCTGAACCTCACAAAATGTGTGAATAATAAATGTTTGTTGTTTTCAGTTGCTAAGTTTTAAAGTAATTTGTTATGCAGCAATAGATAACAAATATAGATAGCAAACACAGAAGAACTTTTTGGAAGTGTTGGATCAATGTGGTTTAAAAACAAACGTCTGTGTGGTCAAAAGGATTTATTATCTAAAGAGGTATTTTACTAAAAGACATGGAACAGAAGTCTTAATGAAGACTCATTTGCTACATGTCACCCTATACACATAAAGGACATGAATATACAGAGTCACGAGCATCTAGAGTCAGGGCGTCACCTTGGGAGAAAGGAGCAGACTCATACCCCATTAGTCTTCGGGTAGGTAAAAATCTTTTGCTTTTACTTGTGTGGCAAAAATGTCTAATGAATAAACTCCTATTGATATACATTTGGTGCCAGAACAGCTCTATAATTAGAAAACATGCTAGTGTTTATTATTTTGCATGCTCCCCACCTGGGGGTGAAGGGGAGCCTGGATTTTACTCTACTTCAAAGAGCCCAAGAAGATATAAGGGTGACTGAAAGCAGGAGGTGGGTGTTCTAATTGCCACAGCTCAAACTCTGGATCCTGGACCTCAGGAAAGGGTTTTCAAACCCAGTGTGACAGACAGTCAGGGTGGAGCCTGGGAGAGGAGAGACAGGGGGCTGGAAGAGCCTAAAAAAGAGTAAATTCTGTGAGCCAAAGTTTCCATTCTGTTGAGGATAACTGAGGCATCTCCCTAGCGCCTGATGTGACAACACAAGCTGTAACTGACTGTAACTAAATAAAGCAACAGGAAAGGGAGGACATTCTTGTCAGCAATCCCCAGTTTCAGAGGGATGTTTTGACTACAGAGCGAGCAGCACTCGTCACTGAGAATTGACAAGAACTAATCTTCACAGTCAAAATAAGTCTCCTCGGGTTCTTTTATTTTAGAAAACTTCATCTCCTGTCTCATTCTGACCACACTAGAACCTGGGATCGTGGGACCAAAGTTGTTTGTGAACCTATCCCTGGAGCAGTTTAGAGGTCTTTTTCATGACTTTCTTTCTCTTTTTCTTTTTAATGTGAGTTTAGTGCCAGTGAGAGGAGCCAGATGGAAACTAAAGCTCTCTGTTTATGACTGAACAGGTACACCACAAACAGCAGTGTAAATGTTCCACCCCGCTGCCTCCCACACACCCAGCCTGCCCCAAACCCCACCTGGAAGGACCAGCTTCTAGCAGGGAGATGATGGTTCCATTTCTATGCTTATTGAGCCTGGTAATATTTGCTTAAGAACAACATTTGAATAGAGGCCCCTCAGAAAACTCACATTTCCATATTTACTGGGGGATTTGTTTATTACAAATGAGGTTAAGAAACCATTCGGTATACTTGCTAAGTGAAAATAAGCAGACTACAAAAGAGCATGCCAGTAATCATAATATTAATACCCATTTGTTAGCATTTACTATACATCAGGACCTGTGCTGGCATATAGGTCTATATAGATGAGCATACAGAAGATGGGCTTACAATGCCCATTTACAGATGAGAGACTGAGGTGAAAAAAGGTAAAGCAACCAGTCCACATGAAGAAGACTACCTCTGGGGAGTAAGGTAGAGGTGCAGTAAGAAGCATCTTGTACTCTTTCCCACTATTATAAATGACACACCATATTTTACTATTTGATGCATTTTAAGTGACAAGAAAATAATTGCATTTGATTTTTTTAAATCTTTGCTTGGGGTGCCTGGGTGGCTCAGTTGATTGAGTGTCTGACTCTTGATTTCAGCTCAGGTCATGATCCCAGGGTCCTGAAATTGAGTCCTGTGTCAGGATCTGCACTGAGCATAGAGTCTGCTTAATAGTCTCTCTCTTCTTCTGCCCCTCTCCCCTACTCATGCTCTCTGTCTCTCTCTCTCTCAAATTAAAAAAAAAAATTTAAGTCTCTACTTAAATCATAGAGCTATAAGAGGCCCAGGGAATCTCCAGAATTGCTTTATTAAGGCTCCCCAGCACATAGACTGTTCATCAGTCTGCTAGGACCTTTCATTGGAAAAAGGAATCTATAGACATTGAATGACATGTGTATGTAGTTACCACTGGGAAGGAGGAGAGGGTAGCTGCATAAGCTATTGTCCAAAAGGAACACTTTTGAGAGTGAAGAAGGTGCTAATTGGACTAGGACTGTCCTGGGCATAACGGGATGTGTGCCTGAACTGTGGGTGGCTGTTTTTATTATGCTATACATATATACCAAATGTTCTGCCTTGAGCATGTACCATTTTAATAAGATGAGGGACAGCATTGTGTACCATTTTTTTAAACAAAGACACTTTTAGTTATAACTCTTGTGGATACACATTCTTTTCATTCAAATCATAAGTCAAAATTCATATAATTTAAATTATTCATCACCACAATCATAGAGTGCTGACAGCCATAAATGTGGCAATCATTATTACTGAAATGCTAATATTTAATAAAAGTGCTTGGAAACCACTCTGAAAGTCACCCTCCCCAGCAGCGGGGCAGCAACCCTGGACTCATGGCTTTTACTGTACAGGTGGCAAACCCAGAGGCTACGGAACGCCTCCCCAGAGGTTACTCTGCAAGTTAGTCAGCTTCTGCTCCACCTCTCACCAACTTCCGCTGTTCCTCCAGGCTGAAAGACAGTTTCCAGTTCTCTGCGGCTATTCATAACTTTCTCCAAAAAATAAAAGCCAGCTTCGGAAGAACATATGTGTTACCTTGGCCACATCATGCACCAGTACACAAACACCATTTACATCTAGGCAAGACTATCAGTAAATAATGTAACTTGACTCAAAACAGAACATGGACATTGCTCAGGAAGGGCAGGCTTGTCTGGACCAATTCAGATGACTAAGGAACCCCAGGAAGTGGAGCCATGAATCAGAAAGCAACCTCTTTCCTCTGACTCAATGCTGAGCTCACGAACCTAGGTGGTGGTGGGGATAGTGTTCCTGTTCCTAGAGGTGTTGAACTCCTCGCAAATATACAAAAACTGATGAAAAACTTATGACCTTTGCCACTGCTCCCTAAACAAGGCTCTGTGACCACATTGTGCCAATTGCTTTACATGTTATTTAACCTCATAACTGCGTGTTCCATATCATTATTCCATTTTAAAGATGAAGAAACTGAGGCTCAGAGAGCTTGCCAGGGCCCTCCAACCATTACTCATGCTCCTTCTATTATATGACATTGCCTCCCCTAAGAAGCAATGAGGAAGAATTTAAACGGTATAAAACATCCTATGGGCCTCCAACTCCTAATTTTTACTAGGATCTGTCACTGCAATTTAGATAAGCTCTATCAATAGTAATAGCTTTTAAATGCTTCTTTCATTTCTTCACAAACTTGGGAAAGTACTACATAATTTTGAGCACAGTCATGATAAGTAGAATACTATCTATATTTCTCCCATACACAAAGAGGTCTAACACATATTAGTGAATTCTGAAGGGAATAGCAGCGTACTTTTCCAGGAAATGTGTTAACTCCAGCCTCAAAGGCAGTGCGTGAGTAGCCCATATGTCTGCGGGTCCACTGAACCCACATAGGAATGATAGAACCTCAGCTGACCACACATGGCCCCTGTGGTTACATAGGCTGGGGATTTGTCTGGCTAACCCATCTGAAGCGGTTTGGAGCCTCTCAACATCAGCATAATGCTTGCAATCCGGATTCTTACCACTAGGTGGACGGTAGTGCTTTATATACCAATGTTTTTGCTGAATAATGAGTACACTTTCCCTAGAACTGATAAACATTTAAGTTTATAAAGTCAGTTATACCAGTTTTAATTAAAGACCAGGAGATCCACTGAAAAACGAGACTTCATAATTTAAAAGGGGTGTGAGAACAATAAAACCGTGTGGTATAAAAAAATATCATTTATAATACCAAATCCCACTTAATTATGTTATCTTATACAAACAATCCCTCTCTTAAGTAAGCATACAAACTAATCTGATTTTGGACAAAGAGAAATATTCTTCAAATTGCTATAATTTTGGTGGCTTTGTCACTAAAATTCAAAATTATTGCTGATTATTGCTGAATCTAATCTTGGCTTTACTTTTTTCAGTTTTCAAGAGGGAAACTCTAACCATCACCCTCCTTTTTTTTCATATTTGGAGTTTCATTTGTTAGGATAGTCTCAGACAGCAAATATGACTGAGGTTAGAAACTACTAGAGTCTCTCATGCTGTGGCTAATCCACATTCTGCAAACTCCTGAAAGATCCTACTTCCCAGTCCCTCCTCAGTCATAGATGGTCACTGTGTGGCAGAAGACCACTGTAAGGAAGACACAGGGAGCTTTTTGATTTGTTCCGTTTCTTGGTGACTATCCTCAGGACTGTCCTTTATCAATCATGAACAATTTCTTTCTCCAAGAAACTCCTTTCCATTCTAATTCCTAGAACTCTGAATTCTGGAATCAGCATAAAACTATAATATTGATAGTAATAAACATAAGTAATGCTTACATTGGACTTAGAATATGCCAAGCACTACACTGTTTTATAGATCTTAACTCATTGTAAGCTATGACATTGTAAGCTATGACACACCAAGTATTATCCATAAAACATTCCTAAATAGCTTTTTACCTCCTTTTTAAATGTTTTTGCAAAACATCTATTGAATGATGACATTTTTAAAATATTTAGTTATGTTTTGAGAGAGAGATAGAAAGAACACATGAGAGCAAGGGAACGGGGAGGGAGGAGGGGCAGAGAGAGAGGAAGACAGAGGATCTGAAGTGGGCTCTGCACTGACAGCAGAGAACCCGATGCAGGGCTTGAACTTACAAACCACAAGATCATGACCCGAGCCAAAGTTGGACCCTTAACCAACTGAACCACCCAGGCACTCCTGAATAATGCCATTTTTAAACAGAGATAGTTTATATATTCAAACGTATCTAATATGCTCCTACACATAAATACTTAGTCACATATACATACTTCTTCTCACCTCTTCCTGATATCTTACTTTCCCAGGTAGCTTGTGACTCTGAAAGGTAATCTTCCCTTTTAGCCCCATCTGTCATTCCTCCACTATGCCTTTCTACTCAAGAGTATGGTTCTCTGACCTGCAGCATCTCTATTAACTAGGATCTTATGAGGAAAGCAGATTCCAAGTCCATCTCAACCTACTGAATCAGAATCTGCACTTTAGCAAGATGTTGAGGTGAATTATATGCACATGAATGTTTGAGAAAGGCTACCCTTGACAACACATCCGATGAGGAAGATGATCACACAATTAAGGAGTTAGGTATTAGGAGTGACTGTGGTTGCAAGGACAGAAGAAGTTGTTAAGTGACAATGCAGTGCTGCTTTTGCAGTTCCAATGGGGCCACTAATGAAATATTGCTAGTACATTAAGAGGAATCACACCTGTCCATACCAAGTAATAAGTAGTAGAAAGAGATAGGACCAGTTTTTGGTCTTAGGGGTAAAGCCAATCTCCTTGTCTTGATGCAAAGGGGAGCATAACACAAATAACAGAAAACAATAAGTATTTTCCTCAAATATCTGATTCTATGGACAAAATATTACACATCAGCAATTTACCTCTTTCCGACAATACCTATTCAAAGTTATTCAATTGTCTCTCCTTTCCAGATTAATTCATAACTAAATGAAGCAGAAACAATTCATAAGTGGTCACCTCTCATGCATGGCATTTGTTCCTGTGAATATCTCCTGTTAGTACTTGAATGTTTCCATTTGAAAATTGAAATGTAAGGGTGGCAATTGCAGAGTTACTTAAGCATGTGGGCTCATCAGCAACCTCAGCAAACTGCTTTAATATTTGAGAAACTTAATTAAAACTGAGGAGTACTAAAATGCATTCTTTAGATGCCAAGAAGCAGTGTATGTTTTTAGAGGCTGTGGAAGTGTGTGTGTTTGTGAAATTAAGACTTGGAGAAGGAGGTGATTTGCAAGAGTTACAGCTGCCGCCACCCTAGTTCCTGCTCCCTTCTCTCCAGAGCTCCTGCTAAGTTGGGGCTGACTGTTTCGAACTCCAGGGGGCAGAAGAGAATTCACTGGTAATAAGAAAGTGAGTGAGAAGGGGTGAAGTGAAAGGGAATCATGCAGCTATGTCCAGCCTTTCCTTTACATTATGGATAGGAACCTGGGGGTCTCAAATCCTCGTCAAGATAACATCTCTCTGGAACCCATTTGATAATCATCTTAAAAGTGAATGGTAGGAGTTAGAGTTGATATATGTTTTTTGATGTTCTCAAATCTTGTTAAAGGAAGGAGAAGACAGGCACCTGGGTGGCACAGTTGGTTAAGCGTCCTACTCTTGGTTTCAGCTCAGGTCATGATCTCACAGTTTATGAGTTTGAGCCCTGCATCAAGCTCTGTGCTGACAGTGCAGAGCCTGCTTGGGATTCTCTCTCTCCCTCTCTCTGCCCTTCCCCCACTCATGTTCTCTCTCTCTCTCTCTCTCTCTCTCTCTCAAATAAGTAAATAAACTTAAAAAAAAGAAAGGAAATTAAGAGGATGAGAGATGTCTGCAGTAAATGTTTCAGTTGTCTTCTTGACTCTGTGTGAGAAAGGTGTGCTTTAAACAATAAACTTGCATCATTATTATTTTCTTTTTAAGAATGTTTTTAAACTCAAGTCCTCGAGATCGCTACTGAAGGAATTTCATTTTTTGAAGGAGCAAACTATCTTCCAACTAACAAGCCTTTTTCTATTCCTCTGGGCAGGCTGATTCTCAGACCCATCTGTTCCCAGTTCTCCAGAAACAGAAGACATCTACACACCATGGTTAGTGTCACCTAATCTCTGCCTTTTTATCACTGAAACCACAGAGCAGGGCCAGAGAGTCCCAATGGAGACAGCACTGCCCCACAGAGGGCATTTTGAAAACAGGCAGGGTGTTTTAGTTGTTCCATTTCCTACACTCAGTGCCCAGTAGTTCTAACATTAGATATTCCGCAGTAAGCAGAATAGTCTTATACAACGAACTGTTCAGCATCCCATAAAACGTTTGTGTGGTCCAAAGACATTCACAAGTGAAAAATTCTGTGTATAATTTTCTTACATCTAAGTTTTTCACATGCAGGCATCACTATTTTTTGCATAGTAATTCAGTAGTACAATGAATTTTTCAGGACTAGATCTACCGTGTAAATCAAGAGAAACTTGTCCTTTTTCTTCCACTCAAAATTATGCCAAGAATCCTTTACTGTTGTGGAAATCCATGTCCCCAGTCGCAGGGCCATCACACGTATCAGAGTTGCTGGTACAACACACCTGTATCAATCTGCATTCGCAGCTGTCACATGTGCAAGGATTATAGGTAGGTATAACTCTATTTCACCATCTCTTTGAGTAGAGTTGTGGCCAAACATTTACATATTGATGAACATTATTTAATTATAAATCACTTTCCTTTTCTCTTTCTCTTACCAATAGGGCATCATATTAATTTTTAATGAAGTGTATAGGGTGGCTATATTATTTATAAACTACATCTCAAAGTACTAAAGGAAATATTACAAAATATAACCAAAGGAAGTGTTGAGTCTAATAGAGTTGAGACCACTGGTATAGGAAATTTCTCCAGTACCTAGAATCCAAAGGAAGGCAAAAGACCAAGCAAATGTGCAGCAGAAATATTAGAATGAAGACTTGAAAAGGAAGATATGCTTCTGTTCTGTGGACAGATGGCTCTTGACTTCTCAGTCTCCTTCGATGCCCTCTTCTCCCACTTGTCACTGAAGTGTAGGTGTTCTCTCCTTCTAATCCTCATCTTTGAAAGATGTATCCATTCATAAATCTTCACCCACCACTTCTATATAGCCGATTCCAAGTCCACACTCCAGGTCTGACAGACCTGAGCATCGAATACAACCTTCAAATTCTTTTTTGGATAAGCCACATCTATCTTGTGCTATAACCCCAAATACATGCAGCAACATTCGGCATCTTTCCCCCCAAATGTAGTCTCCCATTGTTGTTCCCCCTATTGGCTAACAACATCCTTATCCTCCTCATAACCCAGAGTTAGAGCTCCAGATAAGAAATTCAGAATCCTCTTTAACACCCTGTCAGCCCCACATGCGCCCCAACCAATCATCAAGGCCTGTCAGCTCTACACAAATGTCTCTCTGAAATCTCTCTCAGTGGTGTGATAGTAAAATGACTTCCAAAAAAATGAGATTTTTTAAAAGCCCTAATTTGTAGTATTTGCCAGCTTCCGTGGTACAAATATTCCTACTATGGCCAATTTAAAACTATCAAAAGTTTAACATCTGTCTCATAAAATTTCTGAAAATTTAACAAGCGTTTGAGAGCCAGTGCCCCTTTCTATTTCTACTGCTTCCACCATAGTTCAGTCCCTTGTTGTGTATTTTCTGAACTATTTAGAAGCTTATGAATTAGTCTACCTACCCCTCTCTCCAATTACATCTGTGCATAAAATTCTTTTATATTTCTTTGTTGCATATAAAATAAATGCCAAGAACCCTAGCCCTGTGTGCAAAGCCTTTCCCACTACGACCCTAGTCTTATCTGTTTCATCTCATCTCCACTATGCCCCCTGTTCACCACCACCTCCTACACACTCACAGACATACACGAACAGTTCTACACTCCAGCCCTATAGGGACATTCAGCGGCCTCTGGAAAACAATGCACATTGCAATTCAGTTCATCAAACTTTAACTAAATACCCACTATGCACCAAATAACTGTGCCAAGCTGAATACAACATGCCCTCCCAGAAGCATGGAATCCCATGTAGCTCAACTCTCTTGTGGTTATATTTGTATCATTATGTTAGTCAGAAATTCCCATCTTGGTCTTTATTCATTTAGGAATCATTTGCTGAGTACCTACTATGTGCAAGATTGGGCTATATTCTGGAAATACGAAAATGAAAAAGATGGTCTCTACTTTCTAAGTCAGATAATAGTAGGCAATGTGTAGGTATAGTAGAGAGGCACCAACTGTCTTGCCTGCTGGATTCAAGGAATGATTTGCTGAGAAGATAATGCTGGAACTGAGGATGAATGAAGAAAATGTGGCTCAAGGAAGAGGCAAACATCAGATTGTGAAGGGCTCAGTATACCACATTTCCCCAATGATACTCCTTATAAGTAAAGAATTTACTTTGCTCAAGTGACGAATTGACCATAAGGATACAGACACCTTTCATGGAATCCAATGAAAAACTTAACAGCCAGGCCTCCATAAGAGCTGGAAGTTACCTCCAGGAACTCAGGTGCAGAAATTCACAAACCTTTACTTCAAAGCTCTGGAATTAATGTGACTCAATTCTCAAGAGTCCGTTCTTGTGTCTCTCAGTTTAAATGCAAAAGAGAATCAGATTCGTCCAGTTTTGATCAAGAGTGCATTCCTGATTCAAACAGCTATGACCAAAGCCAAGCTGGTCATTTTCATATGCCAAGATGCTCAGACAATAGAGATCACAGGCTCAGTGGATATGCTCAAAATTGTCTACTTCAGTCAGACATATAATTACTCAGGACTGAGGGCAGAAAAATCATGGCCAATTGTATTAGTTGGGAATGCTTTGGGCTGCAAGTAACATAGAACGTGCTACAGTGGCTTAAACAAATTAAAATGAATTATTCTGACATGCCAAGAAGTCCGGCTATCGGAATTACTAGTGTGAATTAAGCAGCTCATCAGTTCTAAGATTCTTGGCTTTTCACTCTTCGTCCTGTGCTGCTTTAGGTCCACTTATAACATACACATTTGAGACATAAAAAGGAGGAAAAGTGATGCCAACTGTGTCCCTTCCCACCCATCAGGAGAACACAAAAGATATCCCAGAATCTCCGAAGAGATTTCTGCTTAGTTGCCGTTGCCAGATATGGTTCATGTGACATCTTCTCACAGCAAGAGAGATTGGGAAAGCAGGAAACAGTATCACAGTTAGCTTAGATCAATCATGATCTAGAGCTAGACACATGAAGATCCCAAAAATTGAGGTCATTGAGTGTAGCAGACAGACTCGAAATAACCCCCAAAGATCACCACCTTCTGGTTTTTATACTTTTGTGTCATTCCTTCTCCTAGAGAGTGGGATGTGTGCCTTGCCTCCAGCCAATAGGATATGGAAAAAGCAATGGAATATTAGTTCTGTTATTGTGTTACATTATATACAATTCTGTCTTGCTAAGACTCACTGTAGAGACTCTCTCCCCCAAATTGGCTTTGAAGAAATAATTGGCCATGTTGGACAGCCCACATGGCAAGGAGCTGAGGATAGTCTTTAGGGCTGAGCCGGCAACAAGCTGGGATTCTCAGTCCTACAATCACAGGAAAATAAATTCTACTAACAACCTGACTGACCTCAGAAGGGCATTCTTCCCCAGTCAAGTCTCCAGATATGAATACAGCTCAGATAACACCTTGCCTCCAGCTCAGTGAGACCCTAGACAAAGGAGCCAGGTAAGTCATACCCAGACTTCTTATCTATAGAAACTGTGGAATAAATGTGGATTAAGTCACTAAGGTTCTGGCAATTTATCACACAGCAATAGGTAATAAATCAAGGGATAATTGAGGAATATTTTTGGTAGAGGTAACCAACAGTTTTTACCATATCAGTCAAGTGATGTTTGATTTCATTTCTTTTGTATCTAGACAGTTTTTTACTTTCTCCCATGTTTTGTTATCTTACTTAGGTCTAATCTCTGGGCCTGCAACTTAAATCCACAGTGATCATGAATTCCTTCTTCTTCAACACCATTCCCCTTGAAAATCCCTTTCCTACAATTGCACGAAAAACCA